>CM063255.1:600000-972500 GCA_032158295.1 Pycnopodia helianthoides | reverse complement strand
ATTGTCTGATCTTGCCAAGGTCTATTAAATTGTCTGATCTTGCCAAGGTCTATTAAATTGTCTGATCTTGCCAAGGTCTATTAAATTGTCTGATCTTGCCAAGGTCTATTAAATTGTCTGATCTTGCCAAGGTCTATTAAATTGTCTGATCTTGCCAAGGTCTATTAAATTGTCTGATCTTGCCAAGGTCTATTAAATTGTCTGATCTTGCCAAGGTCTATTAAATTGTCTGATCTTGCCAAGGTCTATTAAATTGTCTGATCTTGCCAAGGTCTATTAAATTGTCTGATCTTGCCAAGGGCTATTAAATTGTCTGATCTTGCCAAGGTCTATTAAATTGTCTGATCTTGCCAAGGTCTATTAAATTGTCTGATCTTGCCAAGGTCTATTAAATTGTCTGATCTTGCCAAGGTCTATTAAATTGTCTGATCTTGCCAAGGTCTATTAAATTGTCTGATCTTGCCAAGGGCTATTAAATTGTCTGATCTTGCCAAGGTATATTAAATTGTCTGATCTTGCCAAGGGCTATTAAATTGTCTGATCTTGCCAAGGTCTATTAAATTGTCTGATCTTGCCAAGGTCTATTAAATTGTCTGATCTTGCCAAGGTATATTAAATTGTCCAAAAAGGTTTTACAAAACTGAAAATTAAACTTAAACACAGTGCAGACGTTTCAAACTTTATTTCAAAGAAGTGTTCAAAAGATTATAAATGGCATTAAAAAGTATTCACAAAATATTTTGACACATTTAAGAGGCCTACATGGTTGACGATTTTGAGTAAATGCAATTCTTTTAAATATTGAAGAAAATTGCATCTAAACATAGTTCAACTGTCTCAGACCCACCATGTCACTTATCTACATTATAACTTATTTGTTGAGGCATTTGTAAAATATTAAAAAACAATGACAGATTTTGTTTGTTTTTTTCTATTAACTAAAAACGTATTTACATTTTGAACAAGGGGCTTGTTTGTAAAAATGATCAACAACCCGTTACTGTTTAGCACAACTTAGCTAACTACTCAACACTATTGCCATTTAATTTGTTTAAACATTGGGTAAAGGGATGGTGTACATGGTTGGTTAACCGAAACATACATTAATTACAATCCAAAGAACACTACATGACGATACCCCCCAATGTTCTGACACCCCCTACCGTGTTCCTAACCCTAACCCTCACACTAACCATACACTGCAAAAACTGGAGTGTGAAGATCACAAGGGATTATCGGAACTTAGGGTTGTCTGAACATAGAGCAGTCACCATGCATTCATTCCAATGCCAGGAAACATTATTTAAAAAAAAGGAAAGAACACCACTGGTTATCTGAACCCATCCCAAAGAATAGAAAGGGATGGTACATGGTTGGTTTTCAAGACAGTACAGTCATTCCAATCCCAGAAACTTAATCACAGTATACCCCATTCCAATCCCCCAAAACAGTCATAATGGATGACATGGTTGGTATTCGCTACCGTACATTAATTCCTAACCCACATCTGTGTATGGTTAAAGGTATTATACGGACAACAGACAATGCGGTTATATGCTTAAAATTGTGTAATGTTTTCCCACTATTTTCTCCCTACTCACACAAAGGATTAAAGGTATTGTACACTTTTGGCAACAGCTCCAAATCAGTGTCCACATTTTGTGTGATTAAACATATGCATGAACAAACAACCTGTGAAAGTTTGAGCTCAATTGGTCATCGAGGTCATGAGAAAATAGTGAAAAGAGATCTTATGTGTTTTCTGTTTTTTCAAATTATCGCGCGCGATAATTACTATTGTTTTACTCGTTTCTCAGAAACGATAGCATTTTGGGCAGAAATATTTTAAGGAACCCTTTCTACCATTACTTACTTTAAATCATGTCAGTTATGTGTGAATCTGTGAGCATTGTGTTTTTCGATCTTACCAATAGTGTACAGGGCCTTTAAAGGTACTATTATACGAACAACAGACAATGTGATTATATGCTTAAAATTGCGCA
Organism: Pycnopodia helianthoides; assembly: GCA_032158295.1. NCBI lineage: Eukaryota > Metazoa > Echinodermata > Asteroidea > Forcipulatida > Asteriidae > Pycnopodia > Pycnopodia helianthoides. Next base: position 970,497 of record CM063255.1, on the reverse strand, counting down.
ATGTTTTTTCCACTATTTTCTCCCCACTCACACAAAGGATTAAGCCCAAATTCTCACAGGTTTGTTATTGGTGGATCACAGAAGTGACATGAACAATGTCTGCGACTATTTTGTCATCTCTACCGATCCTGTAAAATACCTTTAATAAATAAAATATTTATCACCAGAACAACTCATTCCTTAGGGATGGTGGTACATCAGACCTGATACTTCACAGTGGCCCTTAGGACGATCTGGGCCAAACTTCATAAAGCTCGTTAAAGGCAGTGGATACTTTTGGTAATTACTCAAGAAATACATTACCATACTAATTTACTTGGTAAGGAGCACCTGAGAGCTGCTGATAGTATAAAACATTGTGAGAAACGACTCCCTCTGAAGTAATGTAGTTTTTGAGAAAGAGGTAATTTCTCATGAATCTGAGACAGGCTTCAGGCATGAATCCTTTCTCAGGCATTTTAAAGCACACAATTCTATGCAACAAGGTGTTTTTTCTTCATTATTGTTTTGCAACTTCGATGACCAGTTGAGCTCAAATTTTCACAGGTTCGTTATTTTATGCAAATGTTGGGATACATCAGGTGAGGATACTGGTTTTTGACAATTACCAAAAGTATTGCCTTTAAGCAGAAGATGTTGCTTACTATAGGGAAACAGTCTCGACATATAAATTACATGAAATTTGGCTGGTAACCATTTCCGCTGACCAATAACTCATCACCGTTTAGCACACGTGAGTTTACCTAGATTGGTTCCCTGTCTTTATCGGAAGGAAAAAGACAGGCACTGGTTTTACAGGCCCAACGATTTCATTGGATAAACGTGCAGTGACGTAGGCTTTCCATATCTTTGTTATGATTGGTCCGCTCCGAAGTGACGTAGTTTGTCAGCTACACACACTTTTGATCGTCTACTGGATTCACTATGTAATGTGTGTACGCGTGTAGCAATAGACTACGAATCTCCGTCCGTGTGAATGGGATGCGAGGTCAAAGGTACATCTGGCAGGATCCTGCCAGGCGCTCAAGGCCGGTATCTGGCGTTATTCACCTTTATTACGGACCTTGAGCGTAATGATTGAAATATGGAGTTGTCAGAAACCTAACTGACTCTGGCTCTTTAATTCATCTCCAGGGAAACATTAAAAAATGGTGCTACCGCAAAACTCTGATAAAAATAGAAAATACTTCGGGTAGGCAGGATACGAAAGATTTACTAGGGTTGTGTTTATGTACAATAGATAGTTCCCAAAAGACGCCATCTTTACGTGCAACTCGGTTTTGACTTACTTGAAGCTGCGTCAAGTGTTCTAATTTTGCTACGCATTCAAGTGGATCATCAACATGCAGGCAATTAATTTGATAAAACTCCTGCATCCTGCACGCGGTATTTACGCAAAACGCGTAGTTGTGCGTTCAAACAAAATGATGATTAGACTGTGCAAGTCTCGCGCGTATTTCGAACATTGGGACCCGTTAAAGTGCGCGAGTTTGTTTCCTTCACGCGTTAAAGCAATGTACGTGGGACCAAAGTGGCCCCCAAATAAATGTTCGAATACGCGCGAGACTTGCACGGTCTATTGCCCGTTAAAATGGCCGACCTTACACTGTACTTCAAGAGGGAACTATGCCTGATTTCGAATTAACGGCTTCGGCTCCAAAATCGGCTCAGGCTAGCTAGGCTCCCTCAATTATTTTAACTTACGCATGCTTTGCGGTCAGGGTTTCAGACAAGAAAACTGGGCCTGAAGCCCAATCCGGAGCCGAAGCCGTGGATTCGAAAAGGGCCACTCTGTAGCCGCTCAATGGCAGCCACAAGCACGCACCACCATGTTCCTGTACTTCTTTAGTATTACATTAGAGCTGTCGTCAAAGAAGAGGACGGAGATAGCACTGAGTTTGGTAGGAGCACAGCAGGCTTGTGGTACGGCATCGGGGCTCCGTAGGTTGACTAATGTCTGTACTATGGCATGATTGGTCGCGTTCAGATGGTCGTTCAGTGGAAATACGCACTCTCCTTCGCAGTAATAGGCAGCGTATCCATGGGGAGCAATGATCCAGTCCTGAACAGAAATAAAATTCACACTTTACTTAGAAAAACGATTTGTCACAGCTCTCGTAAAACGGAAATTGTCTGTTTTGATTTTTTATTTCAAAAACTGACAGGAACCTTTCTTACTTTATAGCAAATATTGATTTAGAATGTTAACATTCAAAAGCAGTATATTTATCAAGTTCAAAGCATCAAGAGTCTCCACTATATAAGAAAACTCGACTACACTCTGAAGTTTGTAGGATAGTGGTGTTTTGAAAAGCATACAACTTCAGACTCCGTTTTCTTCTAAATTATATTGATAGTTTTGATTGGTATCTACGTTCGTGTCTGTTCGTGGCGTCAGTGACGAATTCTGTCCCCAAGTGGTCCGGCTGTATGGTTCGGTGTTGGAAAGCATCTATATTTAATATGCTGCATGGATGGTGGTCAAAACAAGCTGACGGCTATGTGACACGTCAAACTGACTAGTACTGGTGGCTAGTCACTGATCGAAGTATTTGGGGCAAACTCTGTCTGCGGGCTGTTGTTTCGTCGGCCAAATTATTTTGTGAGCTGAATTTTGCACCAGCGATCCCTTCAACAAAGTATCTACTTCATTTTCAGACAATTCAATTCAATAAGTAAGTACTTCTCTTTTCAAGAAAATTATAATTAATAATCCTTTAATGTATGAAGACCCTACACTGTGGGACATTATAGGACGTTATTTATTTTTAGGGAGGAAATGTACTTTTTTCTTTCTTTTCCCCCCATGATCGCAGCATGATCATAATCATATCATATTTTCATACCTTTAGGGGTTGGCAAAATTCCAAATCAATCATGAGCGATGGGGTCAGTGTACATTTACCTATTATTCATTGTGATTGGTTTAACCTTTTATTTGCATAAAAGTTATGAATAATTTATGTTTGTAAACTTTATGAATACTTCAAAACCGCAAATCAAGTTGGAAAAGGCATAATGAATTCGCCGCTCACACGCACGTGGTCTCCCCTTCCAGACGCTTCGCGGCCAACCAGCTTTGTCTGAGCATGGTCTAAGCCACGAACGCCTCGACAAAAGGCTAGAATTCAAACCACTTTCGCACTTTCAAAGTTTAAATGATTTGGCTATCCGACTTATACTGTTTTTTTTTAAATAAAGTTTCATGCCTTCACTTTGATCATTAACCCCCCCCCCCCCCAAAAAAAAAGACACTGCAATGTTGGGCCTATGAGCAATTGTACAGTGTTTTTTATTAGCAAACGAACCAAGAACAAAGAATTTACAAGAATGAAGAAAAATCATCTTGATCAGCTGAGACGTTGCATGGTTGACTTTGTAAATTAACACATACTTTAAAAAGAAAACATTTTTGAGCATTCTGAGCCTCAATTCCTTCGATTTAAAATGCAAAGTCCCGAAGGTGGGCGCAAGAAAGTTCATGCCAAAAATACATTTTGAAGCCAAGGATTTCCAGAAAAGCGAACTCAATCACTATACTAGCCAAGAATCCCATGGGAGAGAAGAAAGGAAGAAAGTTTCAGTTTCAGATGCGGGTGGAAAACCCCAGAGATTTATTCCAAGGAAAAGCAACGCTATTAGGTAGAAAGTGAAAACCCAATCCACATAAAGTCCCAGGTGGGGTTCGAACCGAGGTCCTAGAGGTGGAAGGCGAGGAAAGACACCACTGTGCCAACCCGACCGACCAGCGTTGCAATTTGCCTATAGAGGTTTTTTCAGCTGACCTCACTGGCGCAACGGCAGCCATCTTGCCGGTCATGGTTACGGTAATGAACTGTGATCTTGCCTCTGGTCATTGACCGGCAATATGGCGTCTCAAACACACAGTCACGTGATAACATCACGTGACTGTAAAACCTCTATACCATTGGCATGTCAGTATTTCAAAAGAACATTCAAATTTCTTCACACACTACTCGACTGTGCCAGTAAATAATAGGAGAAAAAAAAGTCCCCTGCAGTAATCAATCATGCAATCGCTCAACGTTCCATATGTGTGTATATTTATAAATAGATTCCACCAGAATAACAAAAATGATGTATTTTACCTGCCATTCAAGGTCACGGAAGTTGACCTGAAGCGACCTCTTCTGACATTCTCGCTGTCTGACTGACCCCGTGTTAGCTGCAGGGAGAGAATCAAGTATTATTTGTTTAACTGGCCTTCAAATTTGTATTTTTTTTTCACCAACGAAATGTCAACTCGCCTGAAGATTTTGGTATGAATAACTACTCTAGCTATGACACATGACCTTCTGTTTTTTTGCTGGGTTGTCAAAAATGCGCTCATCCATCAAATAGGATTCTCCTGTTTTGTTGCAAATGATCATTCTTGGCGTTGCACTTCACACTCTCGTTATACAAATGATTTGGAGCATCGAATTATTTAATCACAGCTGCTAGAGGGGCACGCTTAGCGCCTCGTAATTGGACATGCGTTCTTGTTTACGAAACTTTGACGCAGTTTTAGTTCGAGAGCATGTGAAAGGTCAGGGTTAGTTAGATGGGTAGTACCTCATAGTGATTTTAAATGCTTCAATGCTCTTATAAAGGGATGGTACACTTTTAAGGTGAACAACAGGGGATGGTTGATACTTTGTGGTGAACAACCAACCCACAGGCGCCTCATGGGCGGTGAATCCATGTACAGTAGAAAACAAAGCCCCTTCACACAAGACGAACTTCCAGGGAAATTCCACCGAGCTTGGTGTTGTTGGGTTTTACTTCTAATAAGAAATTGGAACAAATTATGTTGTTCTTTATCACGGTTGCAATAACTAAATCGGCTAAAGCCAAGTCATGTGGGACCGTTGACAAAGTTAGACCAAGTGAAAAAGCAATACAATTACAATGTGGACATGTCACACGGGGTAATTTTCAGTAAACTTGGAGGCAACCAATGATTGCGTGAAAATGGAACACTGGCAGCGCAAGAGACATTCTTCCAGCTGTAACTCACTATCCCCAGGAAAGTAATGAGAAAACTGAAATGTGAATGAGTTTTCTTATTGGCGAGTACCTGGAAGTGGAAGTGGTTGCCTGCAAAATTGCCTCGTGTGACGACATGAACACCGGCCAGAAGCATGTTTGAGCTTTATTATTGGTTAAGCGTTTCCACTGGTTTGGTTCAACCGCAGTGACGGTTCAGACTGCGGTTTAATTTTGATGTAAAGAAGAGAGAAAAATCGCGTTTCACGACCAAACTGTTACCGAGTTGTTAGCTCGTTTAGACTTGGTTTCAAGATGGCGGATTTTATCAACTAACGAAAAATATCAACGGAATTCTTCGAAAAATTCACAAAATCTTGAATGTTGAATATTGATAAAACTATAATGACCAAGTTCCATTAATTGAAATAAAATAAAGGCCGTGTAATTGTTTAGAGAGATGTACCTACGTCACGAACTGTGTCTGGTTACCGACCCACTTTCCAGTAGTTCTCGGAAACTGTTACGATCAATGAGTTTTACGTAATAAACCTTTTTACTGGTCAAAGTCGCCAAAACACGCCAATGGCAGTTTTACAGTGGGTTTTATTGTAACATTGAGCACCTGCGAGAAGAATGCACACTGCACACTGGCATCTTGTTATAGTCCTTTGGATGAGTATGTAAGAAATGGACCATATAGGCACCTTTTCTATGACGCCCAAATACCTCCAACTCTTACACTTTTAAGTGTGGATGTGATAACTGAAGGCTTATTCAAAGTGCTTATCAATATTATTCATAGGCCTATACGCTGATATACCTAATATGCACATGACGTAATTTTTGTAGGGCGCCCTCGGATAGAGGTAAAAAAAAAGGTTGCTCATTGGCCCATCCTGTGCGCTGCGCGTACATAGAAGTTTTCCATTGTTGCATCATCGTTTTTCCTCTAATGTGGCAGCGTAAAGACGTCAACGCATAAGGTCCATAAAGTATAAGTAACATGTTAAAATCCTCGCATAAGTTGCATCTCTTTGGTCCCAACAGTCCCGCGTTACGTTGTCAGCACATGCTTCCAAGTGTTTTCCGTTGGCTAAGAGGGTTTGTTTTGCACTTTCTCAACTTTTTATCTAGGTGTGTTATTCACATATCTAGGCATTGCCTTGGTTAACTCGAGCTATGATTTGTTTGTATAAATAAGTCAGATTTATCATTCGGTTTCATCTACCATTGACAACTGACATAAAATAACAATTTTGTACACAACGAATGCTGGCAGAATTTCGTCCTGCCACTTCCTGACCAAATCACTGACCCATGTTGATTGACACCCCCTCTAGGATGTGCGGCATGGTCCAGCTTGGGATCATGGCATATGACCTGACCAGTGTGTACGATGTGGTTAAGACAATGGAAATAAAAACATATGTCTGCAAGTGCTGACACTGACAGCGGCTCTTGTTTGAAGGCACTGGACACTATTGGTAATTACTCACAATAATTGTTAGCATAAAAACTTACTTGGTAATGAGCAATGGAGAGCTATTGATAGTATAAAACATTGTGAGAAACGGCTCCCTCTGAAGTAACGTAGTTTTTGAGAAAGAAGTAATTTCTCGGTAAAATATTTGAATTGATTTTGAGACCTCACGCGTGAGGTCTCGAAATCAAGCATCTGAAAGCACACAACTTCGTGTGACAAGGGTGTTTTTTCTTCCATTATTATCTCGCAACTTCGACGACCAATTGAGTTCAAATTTTCACAGGTTTGTTATTTTGTGCATATGTTGAGACACACCAAGTGAGAAAACTGGTCTTTGACAATTACCAAAGGTGTCCAGTGTCTTTAAAGGTTTTAATTGATGTCTTGTTTGAGAACAAAAAATACTAAAGAACTCACCGTTCAGAGACGGCGTTCCGAGATCATTCAGTGAGTTTGTAGTCGTTTTCTCAGGTCTTTGTCTCTTCCTGGGTTTTCTGGTTGTGCTTCTTCTACTTCTCACTCTGGATGTATGCGGTTGATCTGTGCCTTGAAAGAAGGCTACCATGAATGGTTCCTTGCCTTGTTCACTGTCTACACCAACCAGACCGATGACGCTGGGGTCCACTGACTGGCCTATAATAAGAACATCCAACAACACTGACATTAAAGGGTGAATGTCTTTTAATTCTAAACTATACTAAATGCAACAAAATGCACCAGTTGTAAAAGTTGTTACAAATGTTAAAAGTGCATATTGTTCCATTTTAGCAGGGTTTTCATTTTAATGGTGTTGCATTTTCATTTCATTTCATTTATTTATTCTTGTTGTGAAACCAAGGACTCTCAAAAATGGAGACTTAATCACTACACCAGCCAAGAACCCCATGGAGAGAAAACAAAGAAGGAAGTTTCAGTTTTAGATGTGGGAGGAAAACCCCAAAGAGTTACTCCTGGGAAAACCCACATGCCGGTATTCTGCTCATTTCTGCTAAGCAGTAAATTGCTAAGCACTATTATTCTGTTCAAGCAGCTCTATGAAATTGGACCCAGATATTTTAACTTCTTACATACCAAAAACTTAGTTAGTGGCCTGACGTTTCGACCCTACTTTGGTTACCAGTAGGCCTATACATGTTTATGTGTGTTGTCTTGTCATTGAGCCTTCGAGAAAGACTCTGCTAGGGTCGAAACGTCAGGCCACTACAGCTAATTAGCCTTTTTGAGGTATGGTGGACACTATAGGAGTGCACTGTTTGGTTTGGGTGTATACAGACAAATTTACCCAAACCTAATAGTGTCTAGTGCTATGCCACCATACCTCAAAATGGCTTATGCATTTATACCAATATGTCCTTTTGTTTGGAAAGCAGTTTGCAATAGCTAATGCTATTTTTCGTTCTTACATACCCTGTAATGTTTCCACAGTAACCTGCATGCCCATGTTTGCACGTGGAGAAGTACGCCAAGACGAACTCGCCATCGAGACGTCAAACACAAGCCATCCATGCTCGCCCCGACCGACCACTTGCCCATCCAAATACGCCATTGACCTAGTGGTTCTACGATAGTCAAAAAGAAAGATCTAAAATTTGTAGAATTTTTAAGGAAATGTAGGCCTACTGCGTTAATTTAGATGAATACAATTAAAGGATTTTTAAGGGGGAACCATCATTGTTAATTTAAATATGAAAGCTTACTGCTTATGAAGTTCATACTAAAACAATTTTTGCCGTGAAATATTTCCCTCTAAAATGAAGTCATAATTCGAGAAAACAGTATCTGAAATCATAAAAGAAAAAACGCTATAACAGCTAATTTTCGTTGATACAATTGCTTGGTTTTTCCTTTTACTTCGTGAACTAACACGGTCCGCCATTTTGTGGAGTCAAAACTACACAAATTCAAGGAGTATTTATGTGGTTCATTATATTCTACATTTAAAACATCTTTTCCAACTATATTCATTTCAATTCATTTCACAACAAACGCTTTTTATAGCCCAAAGCGCCCACTCCAAGACAACTTGTCCCTTTAATCGTAGTCTCCTTAAAAACAAAGAGAGTAGTTGATCTGTGTTTTTTTTTACCTTCCACTTTCTTGATCCGGAGGTAGGACCTGGTATATATTAATCCTGTAGGTTCCATTACCAGGGATTGGTTGGTGTTATACCGGAACACCCGGAGCTCGGCTGCCGTGACCGTCTCTTCTTCGGGTATCCGTGTCAAATCAAAGTGATACCGATGACGTCCGTGCCTCGCTATGGCTTTCTCTTTGTAATGTACTAAAGAAAAGAAAAACACATTTTACCGTTGATTATTCTATTCCGTTACAAAATTTGCCCATTTCTGTCGCAACTGCACCTGCACTCTGCAAAAACTGGGTGTTAACATTGACACCATCGGTGTTGTCACATATAGATACCAAAAAAGAATCAACATTTACATCATAGGGTGTTAAAATAACACTAATTTCTGCCAATTAACACTAATTTCTGCCAAAACAATTACATTTGAGTTGTTTTAACACCCTATAGTGTTCAATTCCATTCTCTTTTGGGTATCTATATGTGACAACACCCATGGTGTCAATTTTAACACCCCAGTTTTTGCAGTGCATGAGTCCACTTGCGTAACATTTATTGCGCAAGTTGTGAACCGCTATCACAAGAAATCTTGCCCAAGTGGACTAGAGCAGTTGCGTAAAGTTTCGTCAAATCGGCTGTCTGAACTACCAATTGTATCATAACCAGCGGGGAGGGGGTACATTCTCCCTGCTCAGAACTCTGACGTTGCCTTCAGTTCTCTTACAACTTTGCTGTTTGGAATTACCCCTTATCCTTTTTAAGAATTGTGTGCAAAACACACACGGTGTGTTGTAATTAGTGAGTACAATGTAGTGAGTAAAATAACATAAATTTGCCTCTTGAAATACAACCAGCGGAACGTACAGTCCGCCATTTTGTCGAGTCAAAAATTTGACGATACAAAATAGCAGACTGTGTTCTGTCATGAAATTACACAAAAGTCACACAAAATCAAGTGATATTTATGTGAACCATTACATTCTACTCTTGAAATATTTTTGCAGCCATATTCATTTCAAAAGTTCAAAACAAACACTTTTTAACGCCCAATGCGCCCAATCCGAAGGCAACGTACTCCTTTAAGTTCCTACAAATGATTGAAGTTTCATAGAAAAGTCAACACACATGTATTGTGAAGTAATTTCAGAACGTGTGTCTTCCAAAAACAACCATGTCATTATTTTGGAATGCACTTTTTCTTGACAGTTAATAAAATAAACAACTATGTGATAACGTGAAAAAATCACATGTCGCAAGTGCATACCAGCGGTCATAGATACTAAAATGTAAACCTGGAAATAACTCAGGAACCGCCACTGTCGATGAATTCTACTTCGGTTTTCAAATTAAATAATACCTATAAGGACCTTCGTGCAATGTTTGCCTTTGGCTCTATGGACCTTATGCACTGACGTCATCGAGCCGCCATCTTAGAGGTAAACCGATGATGAAACAATGGAAACGAACAGATTTGTACGCGCGGCGCATAGGATTGGCCAATGAACATCTTCCTTTTGACCTCTAGGCGAGGGCGCCCTACTCAAATGACGTCATGTGCATGACGTCTGTAAGAAGCGTTTTGTAGGGGTTATATGCGATACAAAAACGGGCCCAGTCTGATAGAGCTGCTAAAACAGGAAATATTGCTCGATAATTATCTGTTAAGCAAAACTAAGCAGGATACCAGTTAATACAGATAGTGTTATGGTATTTTGTCTGGTAACCTTTTTATGGTCAGCTGAGATTTTGTTGTGCTTAGCTACTGTTTTGTGCTTAAGCAGCTCTATGAATTTGGGTCCTGATTGGGAGGGTGTTTGAGAAGTCATGTCACACTACCAAGCAATTCCCAGGGAATGAAACCCAGGAAATTCCCGTGGAGTAGCTATTTCCCAGAAAACGGCTATTTCCAAAGGAGTTTGCACTAGTATAAAAAGGTGAAATAAGTTTCCGTGTAGTGGCCGAGCGGTCGAGTTCACCGGACACAAGCTCTGGTGTTGTCAGCAGCAGAGTGTGGGTTCGAATACAGGTCATGACACATGAGCCGTTGAGCAAGGCATGCACTTAACCATAATTGCTTCCTAAAAAGTTGGGAAGGTAGTGCATTCTGCTATATACCAGCCAGGCTCCAAAACAAGGCTAAAAAGCCACTCTTGGTTAGGGGCTACAAGAAGTAAATATTTAAGATGAAAATAAATAGGGATATTTAGAGATCAGTGGCTACGTTCAGACAGCGTAAGAAATCAGACCCGAAACGGGTACAACTGTGTGAGCAGCGAAGCGGGCAGTCGTCAAAAAGATGTACCTTGCGTTCAGACAACCTCAAGTTAAACCATGGAGGTAGATTAAAGGCCCTGTACACTATTGGTAAGATCGAAAAACACAATGTTCACAGATTCACACATAACTTACATGATTTAAAGTAAGTAATGGTAGAAAGGGTTCCTTAAAATATTTCTGCCTAAAATGCTATCGTTTCTGAGAAACAAGTAAAACAATAGTAATTATCGCGCGCGATAATTTGAAAAAAACAGAAAACACATAAGATCTCTTTTCACTATTTTCTCGTGACCTCGATGACCAGTTGAGCTCAAACTTTCACAGGTTTGTTTGTTCATGCATATGTTTAATCACACAAAATGTGGACACTGATTTTGAGCTGTTACCAAAAGTGTACAATACCTTTAAAGCACATGTATTTTGTTGCTCATAAACAGTTATACCGTGTTTGCAATCATCCGGGTTATCTTCAGTTTTAAGAGGTCAAATAGCAACCATTCTCAAAGCTCACAAAATGGGAGGAAGGGCGCATGTTATAGTTTGGATATAGGGATATCGACCAAAGAAAAAACAAATATTATGAACAAGTTGCCGACCGGGAGTGAGGCCCGTGACAAAATTAAATCCCCAACGACTGAGCAAAGACAGCTCAGTTCTATTGAGGGTATGGGGGAAGAGGTTCACCCTCCCCCGACCATATGGGTTCAATTCAATTCAATTTATCCAATAAATCACAATTGGCGAGTAAAGGAAAAACTTGTCTTCCAGTGCACACATTGAAGTCAAAACGCACTTACATTATCAAAGAGTAAAACGAAACAAAATGTACACGTAAAACTAAGAGTTTTACCTAATTCAACCTTTAAAGGGACATTACAGAATGGGTAAGAAAAAAACTTGTAAAATATACTGTAGATCACAGATTTACATAAAACTTACATGGTCTAATGATGATGATAGTTGAAAACATTACTGGAAATATTTCTGTCTGAAATGCCATATTTGATGAGAAATGAATAAAGTAATTTTCCGATTGGAGGTTATCGCTCATTGAGCGTTTTATTCATTGTTGAACCTATTATGATTTCATGCAAATGTGTAATCGGTTTTTCACCATTTTCTCGTGACCAGATGGCCGATCGATCTCAAACTTCTACAGGTTTGTCAGTTTATGTATATGGTGGATTACATAAAGTGCTTACACCGCCAGCAACTGTTTTGTTAGCAAAACCAATTCTGCAATGTTCCTTTAACTTTTCCAAGAAATTGGGGGGAAAATAACTGACGTTGATCTTGGAAATCTTTGATAAGGTGATGGATCACCTGCTGCTGATTCATCAGAAGTCAGAAGTTTTTTTTGTTGTTGATTTTTTTGGCGACAATAATAACACGCCGCCCAGTTTGACTTCTACGAATGTAAAACCAGTAAAGCCCTTTTTAGTAACAGGTGGGTGTGTAGTCCCCGCTGCCTCGAAGCACACACATCTTTGAAAATATTTTTCTCCTCGTTCATTCCTGATAGCAGATCCACCCAGCGGCAAAAATAAGGTACATTTTTGTTTACTAATAGTCAGTGCAAAGTCTTACGCGTATTCGAACATTGGGACCCGTTAAAGGCGGTGGATACTTTGGGCAATTAGTCAAGAAATATATTATCATAAAAAAAACACTTACTTGAGTATTAAAGGAGCACCTGAGAGCACAGATAGTATAAAACATTGTGAGAAACGACTCCCTCTGAAATAATGTAGTTTTTGAGAAAGAGGTAAATTCTCACTAAAATATTTCAATCTGAGAAAGGCTTCAGGCATGAAGCCTTTCTCAGGCACACAATTCTACGCAAAGGGTGTTTTTTCTCTCATTATTTTCTTGCAACTTCGATGGCCAATTGAGCCCAAATTTTCACAAGTTTGTTATTTCATGCATAATGTCGCGATACACCAAGTGAGAATACTGGTCTTTGACAATGATCAAAAGTATAGCCTACCTCTATAGCAAGAGTTTGTTTCCTTCGCGCATTATAGCAATGTACGCGGGACCAAAGAGGCCCCCAATGTCTGAAAACACGCGAGACTTGCACGGTCCCTTAAAACTGTAAAGATCTTAATCTCCGCTCTCGCTAATGCCCTCAACTAATTTGTTTTAAATAAGATAACCTGCGTGGAGGAAAAAAACAAACAGGGGCCTGCAATGTCTGCGCGTTAATGGAAAATAGATTTACATAGAGTATAAGCTTAAATACTACTAGGGCTTCTTCCATTTTTTATGGTCAAAGATCATTTTCTTACGCTGCTCCATTTCTTTGGAATAGTCTTCTTGTGCATATTCGCCAGGCTAGTTCTTTACATTGTTTTAAGTCTCTGTTAAAAACTCATTTGTTTGAAAGTGCTTATTTGTATTCTGCTTACTTGTAATGTTTCTTTCACTTATTGTATATTTTATTATTCTCTTTATGCGCTTAGAGGCTTCTGCATTAGGCGCTTTACAAATGTCTTAAATATTATTATTATTATTAAAAATGTGACATTGGTAATGTTTAAATCTTGAAGGTCCATGCTTCAATTGGGGGAGGCATCGGGGGGAGGGGGCACTTACGTCAATGGGGGGGGAACCACAACTTTTATAAAACTATTCTTTATTACCAGTCCCGTGAGAGTTACACTTTCTTTCTATTAAGCTTAATTTGTTAACACTGGACTACAAAATAAAACAAGAAAACAATATCAGCTACGTTCAATTTAAACTCACGTTAGCACACATAGACCCTTTTCGAATTCACGGCTTCGGCTCCAAAATCGGCTCAGGCTAGCTAGGCTCCCTCAGTTATTTTAACTTACGCATGCTTTGCGGTCAGGGTTTCAGACAAGAAAACTGAGCCTGAAGCCCAATCCGGAGCCGAAGCCGTGGATTCGAAAAGGGCCCCGGTTCTCAGGGTCCACACCTCAGACACGTAAACACACATAGGCCTAAATAATGTTTGAACTCGTTTTATGGAGAGAAAAACAAAATGGTTTACTTTTGTTTTCCCCCTCAATTGCTATGAACAAAATTCTCAATTTCTTTTTCCCCATTAATAATGATTATTCATCTAAGACACCTCTAGCCAAGCAAACTTAAAAGAACATTACAGAATTGGTAAGAAAAAACTTGTAAAATATACTCTTTGATCACAGATTTACATAAAACTTTACACGGTCTAATGATGATGATAGTAGAAAACATCCCTTGAAATATTTCTGTCTGAAATGCCATATTTGATTAGAAATGAATAAACTAATTTTCCGATTGGAGTTTATCGCTCAGTGAGCGTTTTATTCATTTTGTTGAATCTATATGATTTCATGCAAAATGTGTAATCGGTTTTTCACTATTTCTCGTGACCCAGATGGCCGATCGATCCCAAACTTCTACAGGTTTGTCAGTTTATGTATATGGTGGATTACGTAAAGTGCTTACACTGCCAGCAACTGTTTTGTTAGCAAAAACCAATTCTGTAATGTTCCTTTAAAAGACATGGGACACGGTGCTCTAGTATGTTGCGAGAAAATGTACATAAACATGTCACATCAAGTATCCCGATCATCGGAACTATTTCTGGCGGGAAAAAAGTTCAGTGGTCGCGATAACGACCAGAAACTGTAAACATAAAGCAAGCCGAAGTAAATTAACTATGACAGACACGACGGACTATTTGCAAGAGCTCTTTAAACCCAAGCCAACGTTGACCGGTCATTGTGTCAGTCATAAAAACGATGATTTATGGAAATAAGGAGAATTGAGTGTAAACCTTCGCCACGAGCTAGCTAGACGTTGCCGCAGAGGGCAGCCATCTCCACAAAATAAGGAGAAAACAAGAGTGACAGACTCGTGAACATTCTGTAGGCCCTCAAAATATTCTATACGAGACATAGTTGAAAGTAAAGCAAAGGTGATTCAGAGTAAAAATGTGTACAGTGGTGATCTGGGGATTGTTGACTTCTAACTTGAAGTACTTAGGATGCCTAGGCACTAACACAAATGGTCCTGTTTGCCGAGAGGTGTTGGGACATTTTTTTTTTCAAGATTGATGCTCGGACGTTAAAGGATTATTACAGAATTGTTTTTTGCTAACAAAACAGTTGCTGGCAGTATAAGCACTTAATGTAATTCACCATATACTTGAACTGACAATTCTGTAGAAGTTTGAGATCGATCGGCCATCTGGGTCACGAGAAAAAAAGTGAAAAACCGATTACACATTTGCATGAAATCATAGATTCAACAAATGAATAAAACGCCCACTGTATGAGCGATAAACTCCAATCGGGAAAATAGCTTATTCATTTCTCATCAAATATGGCATTTCAGACAGAAATATTTTAAGGGATGTTTTCTACTATCATCATCATTAGACCGTGTAAGTTTTATGTAAATCTGTGATCAAAAAGTATATTTTACAAGTGTTTTTTCTTACCAATTCTGTAATGTTCCTTTAAGAGTTTACACAAGTGCAGGGGCTTTTTTTTATTTGAATGGAGAATAACTCGACGGACCTTGGGGAGCACGGAATAACAATGTAGGAGTTATTGGACATCTGCCTCTTTACTGTGATAAGCTGTGAGACTTCTAAATATTCTTAAAGTATTTTTGAAAATTAACATTTTGCACTGGATGCTATGGCAGTTTATTTAGTAGGTGCACCCTCATGGCTCTGCTGATTACCGTAAGCTAGTCTTGGTTCAAGACGTTCTAGACGTTGTTGTTAGTAAAACAATGCACAGCGCCCGCTATCGTTTGAAGGTTCTTGTATGCACGATGTGCGGATGGGGAGAATCGAGACAGTCGAGTGATACTCAACAAAACGTCTTGAAACAAGAATAACCATAGGCGTGAAATCGGCGTGAAGTTGCATGTCCCGTTTTTTAACGGAAATTATTTCTTGAAAGAATGTTTTCTCTGAACAAATTTTGACAGGATTACGCTGTTTCAAAACGAAAAACATATTTTTTCGAAACTACACAAAAAGCTTTTTAAAATTCAAATCGAAAATTTGAGGTCAAATCGGCAAACAAAATCGGACCTGGTATCTTTAAAGGCAAAGAACTGTTCGACTATTTTAATCCTGTATAAGTGTAGATATGTACAATAAAACTAACCTGTGAAAATTTCATTTCAAAAGATGGTAGTGTTTTTGAGATATCGCAAAAAAATCTACAGCGGTTAGGCCTATGTCTAGGCAGGAAAAATAATCCGTCATTGGAAAAAAAATTCTGAGAAATGATTCACCCAGAAACGTTTCTAAAATTGACTTTGAATCCCTTTCTTTAAAACCACCTTCCCTAGAAGGGAATCATTTCTCAAAATAGTTTATACTTCCAACAGCTGCAGTGCATTTACCAGGTAAGTTTTTAATGGTCATTAATTTTTGGAGTAATTACCAAAGGCTTTCTATTATTTTGCAGGAAAGAACAATTTATCACTCTCTATCTCGTTATACACAATTGTGACAAGGTAATTCTATTTGATTAAAATTGCCAATACCAATTAGCTTACAAGCTTATTAGTATTAGCGATTTTAATCAATTCATAACTGAGCATAGTGACCTGTGGCATCACATGTTGACAAGAGAGCCACAGAGCCTGGACTTCCTGCAGGCATGGTTTGTACACACCGCAATTGCACTGTACAACTGTTATTAACTTTTTATCAGCTGATACTTTTATAACTCTTAATTTTATGTGGAAATTATGACACAAAGTGTACAATTTTCCATATGACCAGCGTAGTATCTTGCCTGCCAGAAAGGCCCTGGAATGTACAATGTCACTATTTTTGTAAACTAAGGTTACATGGTCTATAGGCTTTGGGTTTTAGATGAGTGATGCTTTCGCGAACAGGTTTTTGAAAATTTGGAATGATGAGACCAAGTTATGTAGCACCTTGTTGCAACCCAAGTTGCCATAAAGTAATGAAAGAAAAAGCACCCCTTGTTGAGTAGCATTGTGTGCTTTCCGTTTCATGAGGAAGGCTTCATTCCTGAAGCCTTTCAAAAACTACGTTACTTCAGAGGGAGTCATTTCTCGCAATGTTTTCTATCAGCAGCTCACAGGTGCTCCTTACCAAGTAAGTTTTTATGGCAATGTATTTCTTGAGTAATTACCAAAAGTATCCACTGTCTTTAAGACCGTATGTACATGTACATGTAGGGGGACACTCTGAACACGTTATTGCGTTTTTAAGTGGTATCGACCAAGATTATGAATAAGCATAGAGCACGGACTTAAGCATAGAGCTATTTCACTAGGTTTTGCGGTGACAAAATATTTTGTGACAAAAACCGGATCCTGTGAAATTGGTTGGCTTCGGAGCTACTGATTGAGTAGCCGCATTGATTATACAGGGGGCCCAATATACGGCATCGCGTGGTTTCGATATTGAGAGCCAAGTTTTTCGTGAGGTCGAGCGGGTAAAATGACTCCTTAAGATCGTAGTCTCGTCATCCAGCAGGAATGTCAAACAGGTGTATGTAACTTAACACGTGCCGAGTGTATTTTCAGTCCACCCAGCGGGCTATCCGGAAACGCCCCCGAGCATGCCAACTGCGCCATGTTTACGTTGGGTTGCCCGGGGTGAAGGAGGCCAAAATAACTATTTACGTTAAATCGCTAGTCATGATCCGCATGGAGAAGTGGTATGAATGATGTCTGTAATGAAAGATAGATGGTGAATGTCGAGGCAGAGATAGTACACGCCGCGTGTATAGATAGACCTTCTGTAAACAACAGTATTCCACCGTGAATTTGACGATTGGGTTGTTCTACATTGGTGGTATATCAAAGCATCGGGGACAAATTTCATGGCTCAGGGTCCAATTTCATAGAGCTGCTTCTAGCAGAAAATATTGCTTAACAAGTGTCTGCTAAGCAGAAATGAGCAGGATACCAGTCACAAATTGTACATGTGACATGGTTTGGCTGAACCTTATTCTGGTAAGCAGAATTTTGTTGTGCTTAGCTTCGTTTTGTGCTTAAGCAGCTCCATGAAATTGTGCCCGGGATTACCGCAGATGCGCGTAACAGTTTTCGGCTGAGCGAAAATTAGCAGGAAACCAGTCATAGATGGTTCATGTGGAATGGTATTTTGGCTGGCTACCGTACTTTATTCTGTTAAGCATAATTTTGATGTGCGAAGCTCCTTCTTTGCTTTAAGCAGCTCTATGAAAGAGTACCATGGTCATAGGTTCACGCGCTTCCTGATCCCCGTAATACCACAAACTTCGAGAGGATACTTTTGGTAAGTACTCAAGAAATACATTCCAATAAAAACTTACTTTGGGAAGAAGCACGAGAGCTGCTGATACGATAAAAAATTGTGAGAAACGACTCCCTCTGAAGTAATGTAACTTCGATGACCAATGAGCCCAAATTTCCACAGGTTTGTTATTATGTATTTGTTGGGATACACCAAGTGAGGATACTAGTCTTTGACAATTACCAAAAGTATATCCAGCCTTTAGCACTGGCATGAAAAAGTGCTATACAAAAACATAGGCCTACATGTATCCCACCAGACTGTACATAAGGAGCCCCTGACGGCAGACATTTTTTCCCCAAAGTGATGTCCCATCCAAAGTGACTGGCCAAGATTGTCAGAACTACAGTCATTACACGAGCCAACTTACAGGGTATTTTACACAATGGAACAATTGCTACCCCACACGGGTTATTTTATTCCAGTGCTATCCCACAGACGATTTCTACAGAAAAGGGAATAGTAGAACAACAATGGAATTACCCCATAACTGCCATGTGTAAGGGTGTGTTTTCTGACAAACTTGCTTGGAATTTGGCTGTTGGTGTTTCTTAAGAAGAAAAAAAAAGAAAACAAAACACGATGCATGTACATGTAGGCCTATGGATCCCTGCTAGCTTCAGGGGGTTTTCAACAAGATATCAATGAGTCGAGCTGGATTTTAGGATTCCTGCTAATGAGAAATAGTGGCTTTTTGACAGTGACCACGAGGAATTACGGGGATAGCAACAAGTTTGAATGTCATAGACCGTCATTAACGGGCAACATGAACTTCACAAACATGCGAGTGTGGTGGTATACTGCTGGTCACGTTTGACTGTAATCAATTTAAGTTTTTAACGGTATTAATCTAAATTATCCTTTCTTTACGGTATTAAGATTGTCAAATCATAGGCGTACGACCCAATGGGCCTGGGGCAACCGCCCTCTCAATTGAGTCGGACAGAACAGTGGCGAAAATTCGGGCACAGCAAGAAAGAGACAAAATGGACAGAGAAAGCAAAAATACTTTTTGTTGGTACTAAATTGGTACTTTTGTTTTTGACTGTGTAAAATTCGGGCAAATCAACAGAGTATGGCCCTCTGCCCCACCCCCCCCCCTTTCACAACCAAGGAGACCCCATGCACCCATGGGTCAAATTATCCAATAATTAGCACTTGATCTCTTTCGTTGTTGTTTCTTGGTTTTAGTGTCGGATCGGTTTGTTAAAACTCGTGCATTCGCTCTCCAACCCAAATACTTTGATTGCTTTTTAATAGTAGTGTGTTTTTTATTTGAGTGGGTATTTAAAATAAACACCTTCGCTTGCACCCCAAACAACGATACAGATTGAACAGGGAGACAGTCAAAATATAGAGCTTAGCTCAGTTGATAGAGAACCGTCTACATGTACACCAGGAGGTCGCAGGTACAAATTCCGTTTTTTTCATTAATTTATAATTACCCAGTCAGTTTCTCTTGTGTTTTCTTGCTTAATAAAACAAAAATGTCTGCTCATAATCAACGAATTGCTGGTTGACACTTGGGTTGTTTTTCTTTTGCGTATCTATGTGCGTGGTCTATTCATGAAATGGTACCCGGTATGTGATGTCTTTAGGAGAAAGAGCAAGTTAACGTTTTTGAAACATTAATTTAATTATTTGTTGAGCTTTTGTTTAAAAAAACTATCAAACGGCAACTCGTCTTATTTATTTGCTCTTTGTCCATATGACCGTTTTCGAATCCACGGTTTTAGTTTTGGATCCGGCTCCATCGGTTAATTTGAAAACGTGTGCTTTCGTTACGGGGCTTCACACGAGGCCACAGTTTCGAAAAGGGCCTATGATATTGATATCCTTAAAACAAAACCAGACCCCAAAACCTGATAAATCACCGGCCTGGAAACAATCACACAACATCCTAAAACAATAAACCCGTCTCTTAAATTGACCATTCATTCCATCGGGACAACCTGCACAAAAGTTCAGAGGTACAAGTAAGTCGATAATCTGGGTACAGTTGTCGTCAAACGGAAACTGGGTCTAGCAGTGGTAATCATCAAGTGCTTCATAACATCACACAATGTGACAGCTTGCCTATTGTTAACAATGATAATGGCCTTGGCGATATTGAGGTAGACAATTATAATGACTGATCATAACTCAGCTGCAATGACGACACCGTCTTTGCTGGATTAGAATGGATATGGGTTTTAATCCGCATAAACCGAATGGTATAGACCATTGTAACCTGTGACATCACGTGTTTACACCAGAGCCACAGAGCCTGGATTTCCCGCAGGCATGATTTGTACACAGCTCAATGGAAGAACACATATACATGTATTGTACATTATTATATTTCATGGAGATTGCACTGTCTGATTTGTATCAAACTTTGGTAGGAAAAACTTGTGCAGCTGTTATTTTTATAACTCTTGAATTTATGTGGAAGTTATGACACAAATATAACACTTTCCCATATGAGCAGTGTAGCATCTTGCCTGCCAGATAGGCCCTGGAATGTACAAGGTTACAACAGGGAGGAAGAGTTACAAAGTCTAACTCCTTACCGGCTCATAAACTGACAGACCACACCCAACCAAACCTAAGGACTAGTTTGTACATTAAATTTAACACCAACACAGAAACAAATGTGTCGAAACAAAAACAAACAAATCGTGCGATCTTCAGAGACATTGCGAGTTTGCCGATCGGGGCCCGATTGAATAGAGCTGCTTAAGCAGGAAATATTGCGTAACAATGTTATGCTAAGCAAAAATATGCAGAGTATCAGTCATTACATTAATGGTACATGTTACATCTGTTACATGGTATTATGGCCGGTTACCGTATTCGGTTAGCAAAATTGTCTGGTGCTAAGTTGCTTTTGTGCTTAAGCAACTCTATGTTACTGTCCCCATAGCCTTTTACACATTACATTACTATCAAATCCGATACCCATTTTAGTCAATTGATATCCTTCGTTTTATCCCAAAAATTCCAACCAAAACAGAAGAAACTCATATTTTCATATATTCACAGTAAAAAATTACAAAACACACAACACCATTACCCTAAACTTTCACATTATGAAAATGGGGTGATTTTTTGAATGAATCTAAATAACTGCCACGTCACGCAAATTACAGAGTAAGTTTTCACACCTTGATATGATTACACATTCACGGCTTGGGCATGAGTAACCTCTCACAGTGTCCGTAGATTCTGTCCTTTCATTTCCCGACAGAGCTTGATTTATCGTTCTCAAGACCTTTACAAGCTAAGCTTCAGAAAAACAACAAAACCGGCAAATTAATTAACTCGGCGTTCGTGTTTCTTTTCTCCGTATAATTTATAGCACACCGTCCATGTAAATGACCTTCTGAGAAATGAAAGAGGTCCCCTATCGACGTTTCTTATTAACCCTCTTGCTGTCTGACCATTCAATACCATTCACTGTGTTTTGAATGATAGATAATAATGCCAGCCTGCAATATGATACCATGAGGGAATGCATGTACACAGTACACAGTTAGTTCTGTGCACAGTTGTGCCACCGTACACAACCTTGGCAGTCGAATGGTTTCAAATGGTTGGTCAACTCACTGGAAAATGTTGCCAAGAGTAACTGACAGTAGGAGGGTTAAATTAGGTAATGTTGGGATACAAACATCGGATGATGGTGCTCAGAAAAAAACAATGGTTTTGATAATTTATTCAGACAAATAGACACGTGGGAACTTGAGGCCTCTCCCACTAAAAATGTTCAAAATATGAGCGAGACTTGCACGGTGTATAACTGCTATCACTTGTGGCTGGCCCTTGATTATTTTCAGCCATTGTTGGCTCATTTCACGACAGACAGCATACTAACGCGCGCCTACCTGGCCGCCATTTTGGGAGTCGAAATGTACGCAAAGGAATAGACCCTTCCCATGAAATATGTAAATTACATTCACGCATGCGTACAGACGCTGCTGGTTGGCAAACGCCAAAGAGTTGTGCACATGGCAGACGCACAAACGCGTGTGCGTCACGCCACCATCAGTCCCATGCAAAAAGGCGCGATGTTCACTCATTTTGCCAACCAGTAGGGAGAGTGCGCACGCGCGATGTTCAGTTTGCATATTTCATGGGAAGGGTCTATTGACTCCCGAAATGACGGGAATGGTGGATGAATAATGTGCGGAGGTGCGTTTCGCATCGTGCAAGTGGTCCAAAATAGTTTCCACTTGAAGTCACAAAGTGTTATGTCAGCGAAAATAAATCATTGTTTGGCCGTGTCCGAATTGGCGGCTATGGCTGCGGCTGGATCACCGCGTCATCATGCGTTGGAGTATGTAGGACGTCCTAAGCAACACCCTTAGCAACAATCGTAGCCGTAGCCGTAGCCGTTGAATCGCATTCGGCCTTTGAGCGCACAACTACAATTCCTTGAAGGTTTGAACACTTGACGACGGTTTGACGCAGTTCAAAGCCAAAACCCAACGTGCCCATATTCAAAGATGGCGTCTATTTATAGGAGCTACCTACTAACCTGAAGTTACACAGGTCTCTTGTAGGTTTTCCTGTAACCCTTCCCCCAAGTTTGAACATTGTACGGGACTAGAATTTGAAGACCTGTGTACCAGACCATGTAAACTTTGTTCACAAAAAAGAGTGACCTTGTACATTCCAGGTCTTTCTGGTAGGCAAGATAGTACATTACATTGGTCATATGGAAAATTTCAATTTTGTTTTTGGTCTCCACATATACATGCAAGAGTTATAAATTGACAGGTGTACTAATTTTGAGATGTCCCCGGCCCCCTGCAAATCAAAAGTTGGTTTAAAAAAACAGACAGTGCAATCGCCATAGCTCCAAAGCTTTACTTCTTTCAAGAAAATGTTAAGCATCAAACAGATACTAAGAAGATATTGACATCCTGAAAAAAAACATGCCTTCAGTCACATACTCGCTCAATCACTAACTTGTAGGGGTTCCAACGTATATTTAAACAGCTACTTGAGCGAAAAAAAATAACGGGAATTCTGTTCACACTTGTTTATCATTTAAATGTAATTTTGATTTTCTTACAATTCGTAATTATCAATAAAAAATTAGACCCCAAACGAAAGGTTTTGAATATCTAGCTTACACTTCTGCCGTGACGGCGTGCGTCAAAATGGCAATACTTTGACGTCATTTGTGGGATGTTGCTCTGTTCATACCTCCATGTTGCAACAAAGCGGCTTTACAAAACGGAGCTCCCACAGGCAGCAGTGTTCTCCAGTGGCCCACTGGCCAAAACCCACTTAAACACCTGAGGACCAGTCAGAATTCTCACCAACTGGTCTGGCTGGCTAGTTCAATGCTGAAAAGTATCCCTGTTCAAAGGCAACCTTTGGTTTTTGGAACCGTTCGATTGCTTTAGTCCTACATAAATGGAGACATACACAATCAAACTAACCTGTGAAAAATTCATTTAAAAAAGGTGGTGGCGTTTTTGAGATATCGCCGAAAATCTGGAGCGGTTATGTCCGCGCAGGAAGAATAATCCGTAATTGGAATAAACAATGTGAGTAACGTATCCATGCAGAAACTTCTTCTCAGATTGAAATGTGTTTGAATCCCTCTCTCTAAAACCGCAAATCTTTAAAGGGAATTGTTTCTGTACATGACAAACATGTTTATAATTATCAACAGTACACTGGTTCTTAACAAGTAAAGTTTTTATGTCATTCATTTTTGGAGTAATTACCAAAGGTATAGACCAATGTGACCTGTGACATATCACAATGTTTACAAAAGAGCCACAGAACATGGACTTCATACAGGCACAGCTTGTACACAGCTCAATGGAAGAATACAACAAATCTTATGTTTTATGGAGATTGTACTGTCTGATTTTTCTCAATTTGATATGAAGAAAAAGGGACATCTCAAAAGCTGTACGCTGTTGCTTTTGTAAGTCTTTAATTGATGTGAAAATTTTGACACAAAATGTAAATTTTCCCATATGGCCTGTGTAGCATCTTGCCCGTCAGGAAATGCATTATAATGTACGAGGTCACCACTCTGTAAACAAAGGTAACATGGTCTATACACCCTCCCTTTAATATGAAATATCGACTATAGTGAAAAGGCTGGTGGACTAGTGAAACAGCAAGCTCAAAAAGTGAAGGGCAAACCCTGTACAGGAATGAGTATTGTGAATGAAAATTCGAGAAAACAAAATGACACGACAAAATGAAATAGCTCAAGACTTTAAACAAATTTACAGCTTTAATCCGAGGATGGAGGAAACTGATCCCCTCGTGTCTCTATACATCGCAGTGACGTTAAGTGGTCCCATGCTAGTTGCCGATCAGCCAATGTTTTGACACCATTTCAGTCATTATTATAAATTGTGCCGGGAGATGTTTCAAGCCCGTCAACATGGAAAGTCTGCAACATCAATGTTGCTCTCCGCAGATACTACACTCTAAAAGTCAAGTGTTACACAAACAAGCTGGATGCAACTCAAGTGTACGATTGGACCATCGAAGTGATCAATTAAACAAAATGTACTAATTTGAAGGAGCATATTTCATATCAATCCTGTAATTACCAATACACCATAGTACAACTACTTTTGTTGGGAAAACTTAGTCATAATTGAACCAGAGAAGTGTCCCAACGTGCCATATCCACTTCCGGGTCAACATGACCCGATTACCGGGTCAACATGACCCGGAACGGGATCGTGTTTTGACTCCGATTTCGAGCAAAGATGACCTGGGGCCAATTTCATAGAGCTGCTAAGCACAACAATTTGCTTAGCATGAAATTTCTTCATTGATAAAAACAGGATTACCAACCAAAGTTCCACGTGATTTTCAGGATAAGCAAATAACAGCTGAATACCAGTAACAGGCAATATGCAACACATGGAAATTTGGTTGGTAACCCTGTTTTTATCGAGGAAGAAATTTCATGCTAAGCAAGTTGTTGTGCTTAGCAGCTGTATGAAATTGGCCCCGGGGCCGATTTCACAAAGCACTAGGATTCATCTAAAAGATGAGTTGTAAATATTGCTATAGTGATTTGTATTGTGACATCACACTTTGCTTAGCAATTAATGAGTGATTTGAAGTAAATATCAATCGTAGCTCTTTGTGAAATCGAGCCCTGAACAAACAGAGCGTGCTGACCCGTAAATGGTTATGACCTATTGAAGACACTTTATTCAAGGTCATGACCCCGTGCATACGACGCCGCAAGCCCAAAACAGTCCCCTCATTGAGGTCAATAAAGAGCTACCATTGGCTGAGAGTCATGTGCAGCGCGTACACATGTGCTGTTTCCACAAGGGGCATACGCTGATCAAGGGGAAATTTAGTGTAGCCTACAGCAGTTGTTGAACCTTTCTGTTCCAGGTCAATCATAAATTTCAGGAAAACTTCAATCAATCTCACACTCTACAAAAAGAGGCACAGAAACGCACAAAGTGAAGATGACTGGTTAACGATAGTACGCGGATCATTAGCACCACAGCTTTACCACTATGAGTCACTGATACTGCAGGATGCCAACCTCAATTACTGGCTATCGTCATGAGGGTTATTACTAATCAAGAATATCCGCCACTTCGCTGAGAATGCCTCCCAAAAATCCCTCTGTTTTCTTTACAAATTTCCAGCTTTACACACATTAATTTTCAGAGTCCCGGAGTTGTCATTCCTGGTATATGCACGCTAAGTGAGCGGCGATGAGTGATACGCGCGGTGGCCAAATTCAGACATAGCTCAACAGAAAATCGGAACCCGACTAAATTCAATCGAGACAATTAGCATGGGCAATCATGAGTAGCATGCAAGGACGTTAGTTTGACAGATCTGGCGGTATCTGACGCGAAGCTGCAAGTTTGCGTCTCGCAGTTCCATGGTTACAGAGAGGGGAAGACATGTTTAGTAGTTTTCAACAAGTGGAAACGATGGAAATGATGGAAATGAAATGATACATCATGTATGTGATGGGTGGTTTCCTTTTAGAATCAAAAACTACGGGTAATAAAACTAGAAACGTTTTCTAATCAATTATAAAGGTACAATCACCCTGAGACTATTTTCTAACTGTGTCCTATACATCATACGAGGAAATGAAGAATTGAAGCGTACTTTATGTCCAATAACTAAAGGTTGCTGTCTGGGGGCACAATGGCCCAATTTCAATTTCATGGCCCTGCTTACCGTAAGCAAAGAATCGGCGCTTACGGAAGCAGCGAATACACGCTTACGTCAAGCGTATTTCATGGGTTAGAAGGGGATTTTGTTCTTGTGCGCGTTCGTACTCTAGGCATTCCTCGCGTACACAGCTAGCGCAGAAATTCGGCGCTTTCACATAAGCGAGAATGGTGATCGCAAGCGCAGAATTAAGCGGTAAGCAGAGCCATGAAAAGTGGGCCCAGTACAGGGCTAGACAATTAAACTGTTACCCCAAAACAGAAGTTTCATCCCGAGAGATTCTTGGTACAAATAAGGCCGTGAAATTTCCTCAAGCCTTTTGCTTGCAGAGGAAACGATGCAACACGCTGCCCGTAGAACGAAGTCAAACAGGCTTAATAAGTCTGATCTTCGTCAATTGAAGCATTTTACAAACATCTTTATAAAATACAGAAGGGAACACAGCATCCTTTTTTTCCTATAATTCCTCGACAATAAATGACAAGCCTTGCCGGAGGGACCGCTTTAACCTTGACCACGGCTAAATAATCGCCAAAACACGCCGGTCATAATCGAAGTTCTTATGATTCACGATCTGGGGTACGATCATTTTGAATGCTCAACCACAAACATAAAATAACAAACCTGTGAAAATTGGGCTTCATCCGTTGTGTGACTCAGGAGAAATTAGTGAAAAACCATGCACAATTTTCAGCATGTAAATACATTGTCTTAATTTTGGGTGTAACAACCTAACTCAGCTGTTGCGTTTTTTACGTTTAAGATACAGTTTTCTCGAATATGACTTCATTTCAGAGGAAATATTTCACAGAAAAATGGTTTTCGTATGAACTTATAAACAGTCAACCTTCAGAGTAAAATTAAACAGTGATGTTTTTGATCACCTAATTGGGACAAACGTCCCTCTGGTACGTTGCTGACAAGTTTTTTTCCGTAGGTTAAAAAGGGTCTGTTCTGCATTTTGTTTCAACGATTTCTTTATCTAAGTGTGTTGTTTACATGTCCAGGTATTGCCTGGGTAAATTAACTCTTTGCATAATTAGGTAATTTTGTATAATTTGGTTCATCTTCCATTGCCAATTGACAGACATTTTACAGACCAATTTTGTACACAAAGGATGCTGGCAGAGTTTTGTCCTGCCCTTTCTAACCAAACCACTGTCCCATGTTGATTGACACCCCCTCTACGACGTGAGGCATGGTCCAGCTTACGACTAAGACATATGAGCCGACCAGCGTGTACGATGTGGTAAAGACAATGAAAATACTAAAATATAGTAGCATGTGCAGACAACGTGCCTCGTTTGAGGGTTTTATATTAAATGAATCTACAGTACTAGTTACCATCGGGCAGATGGTGAAAGGTATTCCTGCATTGAACAATTTGGACAGGACCGGGTCCTGATTATCACGAGAGAATGTACCTTACTTATTCTCCAAAACATCCAGGGTCAACATTGACCCGGTCTTAGTCAGAAAGATCAAGAATGGATTGCAATACGCGTCATTGACCACCATCTTTGATGAATTGTGCACGCGTGAGACGAAGAGCTATCATTGGCTGAGAGTCGTGCGTAGCGCGTATACACGCGTGCACTTTTCCGTCGTTTTACATCAAAGATGGCGGTCAATGACGCGTAGTGCAATCCATCTATACAGGACCCAATTTCACAGAGCTGCTTAAGCATTAACAAACATCTTAGCACAACAAAATTATGCTCACCAGAAAAAGGTTACCAGCCAAACTACCATGTCACTTCTGCTACGCAGAAAATTGTCGAGCAATATTTTCTGCTTAAGCAGCTCTATGAAATTGGACCGGGATCAATAATTCTTGACTTGTCTGCGATGTTTGCTCCATCTATCATTCAACAGCAAGCACCTATTAAGGGCACGGTATACGTTTGGTTAAATTGTCAAATACCAGTATCCTCACTCGGTGTATTCCAGCATATGCATGTAATCACGAATCTTCGAAAGTTTGGGCTCAATTGGTCATCAAAGTTGCAAGAAAATAACGAAAGAAAAGACACCATCGTTGCATAGAATAGTGTGCTTTCAAATGCCGACTCAAATGCTTCATGCCTGAAGCCTTTCCCAGATTCAAATTATGGGGTGATTACCTCTTTTTATCCAAAAACTACATTACTTCACAATGTTTTATACTATCAACAGCTCGCCAGTGCTCGTTACCGTGCAGGTATGTTTTTAAGGTCATGAACTTGTAGAGTTATTACCAACGTTTCCTTTTAAGCATAATTAATGTCGACGTTTTAGGGGAAATCGCACTTTACTTTTCAGAACGTTTTCACACATATTTGTGTAATGTAATGCATCAACAGCTTGTCAACATGTCAAACTTACTGTTTACGTCGAAATGAGTTTTCTAGGTTGACAAAAAACATTGGGCACACCCCTCCCCCCCCCCGAAAAGCCAATGGCATGACTTCAGCTTTAGATTTAACGATTGCAAACATGGCAAAATCAATAATTAAAGGTAGTGCACAGGAAAGGATAAAAACCATCATTGTTTACTTTTAGTCTCAGTAAAAGCTTACTAACATTATGAAGTTCATACTAGAATCTCTCTTTCTCGAAATATATTCTGAAAATGATGTCAAAATGAGTGTTATCTGTTTATATACGGAATTGGAAAGGATACAAGATATCATTGTTTAATTTGAGTCTGAAAGCTACGATTATGAAGTTCATGCTAGAATCATTTTTTCTGTAAAATATTTCCCTCTGAAATGAAGTCATACTCAAGAAAACTGTATCTGAAAACCTTACAAAACGCAACACCTGATTTCAGTTGTTTTGAACCAAAAACACGGACAAGCTGACAACAGATGAAGCCCACATTTTCACAGGTTTGTTATTTCATGTATATTGTTGATCACACAAAGCATGAATGAACACTTCTGCGACTATCTTGTCAGCTCAACCAATCCTGTATAATGCCTTTAACGGTCATTTTCTGTAAAAACACAATGACATTTGACCCCAACGTTACGAACGGTCCACACATTATTATTTGGCATGATTTTGAGCATGCGCATTCTGGCCGTTTTAGTTCCCTCCCCTGTCCCTTGACCAGCCGCGGATAAAGTGACTTCATGTGGCAACCACATTGTAATAGAATAACGGCCGTAGGCATATCAATCAAAATATGTCTAGCGTAGGTAGAAATTTAATGAGCTTTTATTCCAGCAAAGGCATGAAGGTCAACTCAAGCTATGGAATTCGCAAAAAAAATGTTAAATTAATCGCGGGTAGAATTATACTTTCCCGCGAAATATGCTAATTACATTTTTGGTTGGCAATCGCCATAGAGTTGCACACATTTTAATGGAGATCAATGGTTGTGCACTAGGCAGACGCACAAACGCGTATGCGTCACGCCACCATCAGCCCCGTACAATGATGTTCCCTCATTTTGCCAACCAGTAGTATATAGTGCGCACGCGCGATGTGCAATTTACATAGTATTTCATGGGAAGCTTCAAATCAAGTTGATTGAAAAGAAAGCTTTGAGTGAACATCTAACATCACACCATAGTACGTGTAATGTCGTACCTATACTTGCTGATGCAATCAGCACCAGCCAAGATGAGGTACTGAAAAAAAAAATCAACCTATCTTAGTCCACTAGCATCGAGTATAGAATTATTAAAAGCCCATACTACTATAACTCCTAAATAGGTAGGCCTATACATGTACATATATATTTACTATTTAGAAGTACGTGTTATACAGTCCAAGATGTTTCTATTTGGCTGAAGCGTGGATAGAACGGATTCATTTGTTCAGACGGAAGTTATAAACTTCTTTGAACTATCTCCAAAACCACGCGAGAAGTGATCATAACATCTTGCCGCGCAAACGTCAGGTGATCTTGTACTTAGTTTTAAAAACACCGGCAGAAAGTTGTGCTGCTGCTGCCAAACCAATCTCGACACATTTGTAGAAATCATACTATTTTAAATTTGATGTTAAATTGGATGTACCTAACCATATTACTTTTGGCTATATGAGGCTGAGGATATTCACAAAAACATCGCAGTTGTTACTTCGGTGCTTACCCTAACACCAATGTATTTAAATCACTGAATACCCCTGTGTTTACTAAATTCCACATGCATGATACTCGTATGGGATTCGAACCCACGACCGCTGTCATCTAGAGCAGATGTCTTACCAACTATAGACCATCGACCCAGAGGAAGTTCGAATCCTATTAAATCCCAGTTGCTATTGTCACAATAAAGAACTGTAAACAAAGCAGGTGCTACAGTTTCGAGAAATCATATAATCATTTCATTGTTAAAAGGTTCATTTCATAAAAGATTGTTACTCAAATAACTATGAGTTAATTTGTTTCAATGGGAATGGGGGAAAGAGCATGGATTGTATATCCTAGGGGATTGTGTTTTCGAAAGGGTGCCCGACAAGACCTTATCCGTCTGGGAAAACAACGGGGTGTCTAAGTTGCTGCATGACAATTTGGACACCCTTAATTTAATACATGAATATATTTTGAGAAAATAGAGTTAGCTTGTGCAAACTGCTTACCACCGGTGGCAAATGCAATAGCAATAGCAATCTAAATAAGATTGCCTGACGTTTCGACCCCACCAGAGTCTTTCCCGAGAAAGACTATGCTAGACTATGCGGGTCGAAACGTCAGGCCATTAAAAAAAGTTGCGTATATAATATTTTGATCACTTACATTACTGACACGTGTAAATGACTTACTGAACAAGAAGGTGCCTCTAAAAAATGTCTGTAGGCGAAACGGCCATGGTGTCATGAAAAGCCAGACATTGTAACTTAATAAAAGCCAGGTTGCCCAACTTACCAAGCAAGATTGGCTTAAAACCTCCGTGCTCTATAAAACGATTTACAACCATGGAGGAAGGAAACGTTAAAGAGCTGGGATTTCTCCTGTTTTTGTTATCAACGTTTGCTTCTTGTGCAACACAGAAAACGTTACAGACAGTTCACTTGAAGTTTTAGTACTGCCTCACCTAGCAGACCAGACCTACAACTACAGTAGTACACGGCAGGCCTTATCTGAACTAAACCCTCTATACAATGCTGTATTATGTTACAATATACTGCCCACTGTGCTTTCTTCAGTTTGAGAGGGCCACAATGTGGACTGCTTTACTGCCAGCAAAGTGACTGAGAAACTTGAGGTTTCTTGCTGGGTTACAATAAGTGGGCTAATTAGCCACCCAGCTGGTTTGTATCCATGTGACAGGTGGGGGAGGTCAGCCATCAAACCCTCTCTAGCCCTGTACAGTGTATAAGCTTCTGCACAAGCCACACCGCATGGCAGGCCAGAGTAGTTTTAGGCCCAAACGAGACTCGATCACAAATAACATTACTCATGCTTTTTAACAGCCAGTCTCGGTGATTTCTTACTTAACTGTCTCGGCAGGAAGGCAATGTATTAATTCTTTTGAAATTGTAATCAATGCATGGCTTTATAAGAATCTTTTATGCCTTTTGAGAATCAACTCACGACAGGAGACATCAAATTTTAACTTTGCTTGGTGGGGGGAAGGAAAAAGAGAGTGCCAAATACTTCGAGCGATAGACCATATCTTAGATATACATGTAACAGTTCAAGTAATAAAACCACATTGGGGCTAGGTGGCTCATTTGGTAGAACGCCAACATAACGTGGCGGTGCTAAACCAAGAGGACGCAGGTTCCGGAGGTCGCAGGTTCAAATCTCGCTCTATAGTTAATCATCTTTGTTCCAACCCCAAATTCGATATAATCAATAATACATTTATCTAGCGACAATTCCATTGATGACAATGTTCCCATCGAATGATGATATCTTGGTTTGCATCAGCGCAAATTAATCATAGTTTCGTAATATGTTTGATTCAAGAACACATTGTTTTAAATAAAAACCAACCAGCTCCATTTTGTTTATTTCACAACTGGAACAAAAATAAAGAAGTGATCAAATGAAGCTTAGATCAATTATCACCAACACAAATTATGACCGAATGTCTGACACCTTCTCAGCATTGTACGGTTGATCTCGAAAAGTAAAGAACATTACAGAATTGGTTTTGCTACAAAACAGTTGCTGGCAGTGTAAGCACTTTATGTAATCCAACATATACATAAACTGACAAACCTATAGAAGTTTGAGATCGATCGGCCATCTGGGTCACGAGAAAATAGTGAAAAACCGATTACACATTTTGCATGAAATCAAATGAATAAAACGCTCACTGAGCGATAAACTCAATCGGAAAATTAGTTTATTCATTTCTTATCAAATATGGCATTTCAGACAGAAATATTTCAAGGGATGTTTTCTACTATCATCATCATTAGACCGTGTAAGTTTTATGTAAATCTGTGATCAAAAAGTTTATTTTACAAGTTTTTTTCTTACCAATTCTGTAATGTTCCTTTAAGAGAAACTGCTGTAAATAATTGGGAACGTGAGGATGTCTGTGAATCGGCAGTCTCGACACGTCATAATATTTGCGTATAGTCAACAAAAGAACAGTTGTTGAAAATTTGTGCAGTTGTTTTTAAACATCAAGCTTGTGAGTTTAGTGGTTCACCGAAAAGATCCTAATGAATTCGACTTGAAATTAATTGAAATGAATTGAGTTAAACACCACAAAGCTTTACAAATAACGACGGACATGGTTGTTTGCAGAGTAAGAACATGTTTAAAGGGACTGTCTGCGGCAAGTATGACGGGGTCTGCATCAAAACCAATGGACAATTGATGGAGTAACTATGGCCAGGTACATTTTCGAGAGCCTCTTTTAGAACAGGGTGGAGTCGCGGTGTTGTGTTGGTTATTGCCCTTGTGGTGATATGTCAATTAACGGCATTATGATCAAGATTTTAGCCAGGATTTGGTAAAACTAAAAGGGTGTCCAAATTTGATGGAAATTTAAAAACATGTGTGTCAAAATATTTGTTCACTTACAACACATTTACATGTAAATGACAGACAAAAAAGGATGCCCAAATTTAAAAGAGTGTGTCCAAAAGACACCCAGACACATCTGGCTAACACTATGAATTATATGGTAATTAAATTGAAAGGAATTCGGACTATCTTTCCCTTTCTAAAAATAACTTTCAATAAGGGGTTTTGGGAGATGGGTAATGAAATGTACCTTTATTCTATAGTTGTACCATGGTTGTACCAAATAATGAACCATTATTATACAAAAAGAGGGCCCGACTATTTAGCCCTTTCAGCCTCGCTTTGGTTTATACACTGATTATAAAGTGGACAAGTCAATATTGCTACACAATAATACAGGGTTCTAGTCACGTTTGTAAATACATTACCTGGAAGACTCATAATGGTATCTGCCTGGTTTAACGCAGACACCTCATTCATGGTGTAATTGAACGTCGTGCCCGGCATCCATGTTACCACATCATCGGATAGCAAATACAGATCCAAGTCTTCGTCTTCGAACTCCTTCGTATTCAAGGAGCGGTAAAGGTCCAGCATGAACAACGGGGCGAGTGGTTATGCGTCCCCTTGACGGCATCCGGTCTCGGGCGACGCTTCAGACCGAGCAAATTCAGAATCTCCTCCTGGATATCTTGAGTATCGTCGGCACTGTACGCCGTGCTCCGCATGCCACTCATGGCCGAGTCCACATCCCGGGGAAAACGACGAATCTCGTCGCTGGAGTAAAACTGCGCTGAGGTGGCTTGCACCACGATGAGGACCATGCCGAGAATGGTGGCAAGTCGCTGCATGTTGTTGGTTTTTCTTTTGGGTACAGTGAGACCGTTTAGGAGACTAGTATCGTCGTACACTGAAGTACATCTGTGCAGATTTCCTGTCGAAAACAAAAGCATTCAGTTGACTCCAGGTGACTACTGTGTCCAAGAAAACTGCTTGTGATGGATGTTGTCAAGATTTTGTTGCTGTACTTTAATAATCTTAAAAGTTCGTCAAGCCAGCGTCACATAACTTCATTATAAGTAGATGATCCGTTTGTAAAATGACTGGCAGGAGTGACTTCAGTTGGGGCCACCACTAAGATATGCGGTTCCAAACGAGTGCACCACACACATGCAGAGTCAATTATCCAAGATGACAAAGACCATCCTTCATTCACACCAATCTTTCAGAAAAACTTAATCTCATCCCAGATGCAAATGGTAAAGCAATCAAGCCGTTGTGTGCGTGGTGCTTGTGACAACCGCAAACGACGTGCCGTGCGATCTTTCGTGGTCTGTTGGTGAATGTGGTATAATACTGGTTGCAGTGTTGTTGCACTCCGATTGCCTAAGCACAGCAGCGTGTACTCTCTTATGGGACATGTACAAGCGCATCCATGGTGCTATGCATGGCTCACAACAGACCTTCTGTATTGTAAATGCTACAACATTTCATGATTCAGTTGTCACATCAGGCCAATTTTATCTTACATTCTGTACTCTGGTTTCGTGTGTGGATGACCCGTAAACTTCGTGACGACCTGAGTTGGCGGTGCAGCCACGTCGCAATGCCCCCTCTTCCCTCTGATGATGGTGTGGATATGCAACAGTTCAACAGAAAACTCGTCGTTCGCGACTTGTAGTTCCCAAGCGATTACCACATCAATCAATGAACCGACAGAGCCACTCTCTCAGAGCAGGGGTTCTGAAACTGCTCCATAATGAGCTGACGAGGAGGAAGGCAACTTCACCACATGTAAAATCAATGCCACATTTTTTTCAAAGCTTTCACCTTGCAGGGTGGTAAATTTGACAAAACAACAGAGTAACACGGAAGTGGTATAATTAGCCCTCCAAATAAAGTTTTGTTTTGCTGATGACCAGTGGCAGTGGACTAGAGACAGTTCTACGGAGGCAGGAAATTAGATCGTTCATCCATGGATTTCTCACGGAGTTTTTCCAGAGTCCATCCGGCCTTCTGAAATTCTTTTTAAGGAATGTTTTTTTTTAAATAGTTTTTCGGGCCATGCGTCTTTTTTAAATGGACATTGAAAATGGTGTTAATTTGCGTTGGTACCACGAAATGGGTGATTTCATCCAGTGAGTGCCATATGTTCCGACACCCCTATGTTCCGACACCCCTATGTTCCGACACCCCTATGTTTCGACACCTCTATGTTTCGACACCCCTGTGTTCCGACACCCCTATGCTCCGGCAGTCCTATGTTCCGGCACTCCTGCTCCTATAAACCATCTGGTGATTTACACGCCAGGGGTAGTGTAGGGTTAGGTTTATGTTTAGGACAATACACTAGAGTTGTCGGAAATTAGGGTGTTGGAACACAGGGGTGTAACCATTCATCCACTCTTCATGATACCCAGTTCAATGAAGCCTTTCTTCGTGTGTTTCTTTTCGCATGCTCCACGGTGTCACATCACCATTGACTGTTGAGATGGTAATAGTTATAACGTAAAGAATGGTAAAAAATAATAGCGTCAACTAACAAGGAAAAAATGCAGCAGACCGTAATAATGCACATGCTTCATTTTGAGTAGTGCGCCCTCAGCTAGAGGTCAAAAGAGGGTGGCTCACTGGCCTATACTGAGCGCCGCGCGTATAAGGATGTGCGTTTTTCAGTGTTTCATCATTACTTGACCTCTAAAGAAGGCAGCGTGATGACGTCATTGCATATAGTCCATCGGGAGAAATACATCGTAACAAAGTTTTGAATCAGATATTTAGACTTGCCCAATCCCTCCGAGCCAGTTAATGTTGCGCCCTCTAGCGGCAACTAATAATACAAAAAAAATAACGTCGCCAATCAAGACTAAGGCTGTGTCTGAAATGGCGGCTACTGTCGGCTGGATCACTGCGTCATCGTGCGTTGAATCATAGGACGTTCATAGCAACACCCTTAGAAACAGTGTAGCCGTAGCCATAGCCACCAATTCGGACACGACCCAAGCTCCTACCCGACCGCGTCACCCTTTTTTATTCATGACCTGAAGGTCTTTCAACTGACCAGGGCCCAATTTCATAGAGCTGCTTAAGCAGAAAATACTGTTTAACAATTGTCTGCTAAGCAGAAATAGCAGGATACCAGTCACCAATTGTACATGTGACATGGTAGTTTTGGCTGGTAACCTTATTCTGGTAAGCATTATTTTGTCGTGCTTAGCTAATTTTTGTGCTTAAGCAGCTCTATGAAATTGGGCCCATGTTCTGACACATGTTGAATCGGATTTATACCTCTTTCAGTCGTACATTATAAAACAAAGCCGAAGAGGGATAAACTAATTTATCATAATATTTCCCTAAACTCTTCTGAATCAGGAAGCTATTCTGACATGTTATTAAGGTGATTGACCAAGTAAAATCGGAGGGGAATCTTACAGACATGACAGTGATTGATAACATTTTTGGATCGCATAAAATCTCAAATTTAATATATCCTATTTTGGCACTGATTTGGTTTTTTCGAAGAAAGAACTGGCAGCGTCTCTTTCAACATAGGAATCTGCACTCACTGGATTTGTTGAGAATTAACAAGGTGTTGAATTGGTTTTCCTGTTTTTTTCTTTGGAGGATTCGTATCATCATGATAAGGCCAGTGGTCTCCAATGATGTCAAATCTATTTTTGGGGCGGGGGAAGGTGAGATTAATGAAGGTCGAGTGATGAACGACCATCATTCGATTAAACAATAGCGCCCTCTGTTGGGATGAGGTGTCAGTTTAATGTTGGGGGGGGGCACAGAATCTCCTGCTCCAACTGTTCCAAAGAAATAAAAGAACCCTTGCATTGGCGCCATTTTTATGAAACTTGCTTGCGTGAAAGGTTATCATTGACCGAGAGTCATGTAGTCTTGGTTAAGACCTTCTCTATTGTTGATTTATCACAGTTTTCCCCACGAGAGGGCGCCATCGTTCACGAACCACTCTCACAACACGAACCGCTCTAAGAGTCATGCGGAGAGCGTAAACGTACGCGTGCACGTTTCCATTGTTTTTCGGTGCTCGGTCAATGACGTCACGTGCGATCCATCTATTGGTGTGCCTGTACATCCTAAAATGCCTATAGATGGATTGCAATACGCGTCACTGACCACCATCTTTGATGAATTGTGCACGTGTGAAGAGCTATCATTGGCTGAGAGTCGTGCGTAGCGCGTATACACGCGTGCACTTTTCCGTCGTTTTACATCAAAGATGGCGGTCAATGACACGTATTGCAATCCATCTATTGGATGAACCAACACTACAGTAGCCAGCAACATTGACAGTCGAAAGAAGCTTTTTTATAAAGATTTGCAAGAAAACAGAAGAATTACAATTACATGTATATGTACCTCTTGTTTTAATCAAGAAGAACACTGTAAACATTGTATTTGAATTGCATTGTTATCAGTAAGCAGGTTTTCTGTGTAGATTGATGTACTTTTTCACAAAGCCCTAAGAATAATTGAAAAGGTAAGAAATTTTGATTATTAAAAAAAAAACTTTAAATATTTGTTTTACCTGTTACTTTAGGGGCTTCGTACTTTTTGATAGATTAATCAAGCATTTTATAACCGAATTATACCAGTGCTGGAAAAAAGTAATAATTACTAATTAATTACATAGATACACAAATGACGACATTTTCAGCTAAAAGAAAACTTTGTATTAGGCTATATCAAACAAAAAAATGTTGTTTAAAACGCTCGGGATAAGCACGTGTAGGCCTACGCAGCTGTATCAGCAGACTAATTAGTGCATAACTTTCTCAATTTGTTTTTCTTCGAATTTACCCCGTCCTTCCAGATGCTCGCATTTCATTGCATTCCACATTCAGTTCAAAGAATCAACTTAGCAAATACCATTTTTTCAGCCACCATACCACATGGTTTTCCCTTATGTAATCTATTGAAATACGTGTAATATAGCGAAACGAAAACAATCAAAGTAATTAATTGGACAGTATAATCAAATATTATTATAACAAAATAGACCTGACTATTAGAATACTCCACAAGGTCATTTATGAATATTGTCATACAGTTGCAAATGCAAGCCTAATTAAAGCCAACTTCACAAATTTATGGATTCATTTTTTTTTAAAGTCACACTTGCTGCAGCTGCTACACGTGCTTCCGTCCTTTAACGCTTCCGGATGACGCAATTATTATTTGAACAAACATGACTGTATTTTCTACGCAGCCATGCACTATAAACCTTTCTATTGCAACATCACAGCCCAAGTTTTTGCCAACCAAGGTTGGAAAACTACGGGAAGCCATAAATGCATAGCAAAAACAGATAGCCACAGTTGGTAACAATGTTACACGAATATTCAAAACATAGGGTTGAATTTGTTGGAAACAAAGCAAGCAATCGTAAGATGTTTTTTTTTTTTTTATTTATTGAGGTTTGCAGAAATGTTGAATTCGGTCAAAACATCTGTACCCGCGATTGAATGTTTTGCTAATATTCGGCCCTCCATGCCAACCAGCGCGGTTTGTTAATCAACAAAAGAAAGGTCCGACTCCTTGTATTGGCCGCCATCGTTGATGAACCGTGCTCACGTGAGAAAGGCTATCATTAGCTGAGAGTTGAGCGCAGCGCGTACACTCGTGCACGTTTTCCATCAAAGATGGTGATCAATGACGTCATGTGCAATCCATCTGCAGGCCAGCTACGTCTGTTCATTCGGGTCATGGTCTCTTTCTACACGTGGCAACTAAATCAGAGAATACCATTTGTCGAAAATGCATTGTATTAATTGACTACCAAATGATGGGAAGTTTTGCATACCGCATTAAACCTAGACCTAAAATCAATACGAGCTGTTGCCAATGGTCACAGTAGTGAACAATAACCGCATTGGATGGAAGCACGACCTTGTACAGAGTAATTTTCCCCGATAGCATTATGTAATTTGTGTAGGCCTATAATAAACTGCATTTTAAGATAATTAGTACATAACCCCTGTTTTTTTAAATCTTTTTTAGGATTGTGTTTTTTTTACACAAAATCATGAACAACGAGTTTGAATACAATGCAACACAATACAATATAATACAACACAATACAATACAATACAATACAAACAACATTTGTATAGCGCTCGCACAAAAGCTGTATCTCAGCGCTTAACAAGCAGAAAAACAAAATAAAAACAATTGGGGAAAACTAATTAGGAGTCTAGCTTTCTTGAAGGCTGCCAGCGATTGAGCACGACGAATGTTATACAGAACCTTGTTCCACACAGTTGGCCCAGCAGCATAGAAATTACACAATTGGTAAAAACGCCATTATTTTCAATTGTCAGAATACCTCATTGAGTGAAACGCAAAAAATGATTAAACACATTGAAATGTTGTTCCTTTTGACCTAATAAATTCTGCAGATATTTATTTGCTTTTATTAGTTACACATCCAACAGCACAATTGGCGCCAATAACCAAACGAAAACAAAAACCAATGTTTAGGTCTAGATTTTGGAGGAAAACCCAAACTGAAAGGTCGGGACTGAAAACCCAATCCACATGTAAAGCTCCGGTCTGAGGTGACATTCGAACCGGGTTCCACAGAGGTGAAATGCAGGGTAAGAAACCACTGTGCCAACCTGATCCTAACATGTTAATGTCTAAAATTGATCGCCCTTTAGCTTCAAAATAGCGTGAGAACAAAGTCTGATGCATTTATTTAGCTTCCGTAAACTGTTTTGAAGTTTCAGTTAACCGAAATTTCCAAGCCTTTTGTTTTCATCGTACATTTTTTATTCTAGTGTAATTGATATATTATAGCATTTTGTACAAATTGGTGACAAGTGGAAGTTCTATATTGGTATCATTTACGTATACACTGCAAATAAAACTGGGGGGTAAAATAGACACCTTGGGTGTTGTCACCAATATATACAACAACAAAAAAGATTCAAAATTTACATCATATGGTGTTTAAAATAACACCAATGTAATTGTGTTATTTTAACACCTTATGATGTAAGTTTTGAATCTTGTTTTAGTATCTGTAACAACACCTATGTGACAACACCCATGGTGTCAATTTTAACACCCCAGTTTTTGCAGTGTAGTGTGTATTATTATTATTCAAAGTTATCTTTGAGTTGAATCTAAAAATAACGCAATGAGGGTTTATTTCTTTGGAAACCTTAGACTCTGGTGCAGTACACGGATTAATTTGTAAAATGTTTGTATTTAAAATAAGAAATTGTAAATGATGTGCATTTCGAAGTGGTCGATATATCATGTCACCCAATGCTACAGGCGTGCATAACACGATATTAAGATTTTTGCGTTTTGGGTCTTATTAAAAACAAATATCGGTTTTTATAAATCCATTGTAGTTAATAATTAAACATGGGTCTTTGATAAACGTTTAATAAGTAATAGATTAACCAGAACAGTCTCATTTATAATTTAAAATTATCTATTGTACTTTGATTGCAAACATTTGTAGCCAATTTATTATTTATAATTTAAAGTCATAAATTTTATGTGATAAATTTAAGTACAAATACATTTTTGTTTTAAATAAATTAGATGTTGCAAGCTGCTTACCGACCAATTTGACCTGTGGTATAAATGCAACATTTTTCAAGGCCTGACGTTTCGACACTAACGCAGGGTCTTTCTCAAAAGCTAAACGGCAATTTCTTCATGAGAATTAAGGCCTGAGCAAAAATATGGTAATACATTTTGTACATATACACTCGTAGACAAGTTAGTGAACCCCAAGGGCCCAAGTTTATGGAGTTGCTTAAGCAGAACTTGAAATATTGCTTAACAATTTGCTGCTAAGCGATAATATGCAGGAGACCAGTCACAAATTGTTCATGTGACATGGTATTTCGGCAGGTAACTTTAGTCTAGTAATCATAACTTTATTGTACTTAGCTACTTTTTGTGCTAAAGCAGCTCTATTAAATTGGGCCCTGGTAGTAAGGAGTTACCCCAAGTTGAAATATAATATTGATTAAAGGAACATTACAGAATTGGTTTTTGCTAACAAAACAGTTGCTGGCAGTGTAAGCACTTTATGTAATTCACCATATACATAAACTGACAAACCTGTAGAGGTTTGAGATCGATCGGCCATCTGGGTCACGAGAAAATAGTGAAAACCGATTACACATTTGCATGAAATCATATAGATTCAACAAATTAATAAAACGCTCACTGAGCGATGAACTCCAATCGGAAAATTAGTTTATTCATTTCTCATCAAATATGGCATTTCAGACAGAAATATTTCAAGGGATGTTTTCTACTATCATCATCAT
Organism: Pycnopodia helianthoides; assembly: GCA_032158295.1. Classification (NCBI taxonomy): domain Eukaryota; kingdom Metazoa; phylum Echinodermata; class Asteroidea; order Forcipulatida; family Asteriidae; genus Pycnopodia; species Pycnopodia helianthoides. The sequence goes on along the minus strand of CM063255.1, from coordinate 928,941 downwards.
TAGACCGTGTAAGTTTTATGTAAATCTGTGATCAAAAAGTATATTTTACAAGTTTTGTTCTTACCAATTCTGTAATGTTCCTTTAAGTTTTACCATTGGGGGAGTTTCAGTTGAGACAGACATGAAGTGCTGCTGCTAAGGTTTCTTTTTCTTGAGGTGACTGATGATATTTTTCTTCTGCACTGGACTGTAGCTCAGCATTGATAACATTACACTCAGATTGATATCTGCCTGTCTGTCAGTCAGGTAATAGTACACAGCACTCTTCAATATCTCAACCTGCATAAATAGCAATATCAATGATCGATATTATTATTACACAGCACTATTCAACTAGACATTAGGTGTTTGTGAACAAACACAAAGCTGTTCCGTTTTTTTTAAACTTTGATGAAACGCTCCAAACCTCTTAAGTGAGCCTGACATGGGATAGAAGACCCTTGATCTTGACAGGCCTTTATTTTGACTTTGAGTGTGCCTAAAAACCTAAACCTGATCTTCATTCTGATACTGACTCTCAAACTGATTTTAAATCTGACCCTGAACCTTACTTTCACCTTCATTCTAACTTAATCATTTGCTATAGGACCCCAATTCAAAGTCTCACTCCACCTAATGCAGGATTTATGATTTTTTTATTTGGATTTCCTGTTTGGACCGGAAGAAAGGCCAAAGTGGGGTCACGTTTTTGCATATTATGTTTAATGTGTAATAAGCTACCAAAAGAAAAAAAGATTATGACTTTATGACATGAGGTTAAGAACATTACATTTTTCTAATTTGATTTTCCTGTTTAGACCGGAAGGCAAAGTCAAAGTTGGGTCATGTGTATGAATAAAATGTCAAATGTGTCACAAGCTACAAGACACCACAAAGATAATGGATTTATGACATGTTGTTCAGAAAATATAATTTTTTGATTTGAACTTCCTGCTTGGACCGGAAGAAAGGTCAAAGCGGGGTCATGCTTTTGAATAAAATGTCAAATGTGAAATTAAGATACCAGACAGCATAAAGATTACGAACTTATGACAAGTGGTTCAGGAGATATGATTATTTGAATTTTTGAGCATCCTGTTTGGACCGGAAGTAAAGATCAAAGTAGGGTCATCCGTTTGAATAAAATATCTTGAGTGTTGTAAGCTACGAGACAGCACAAACATTACAACTTTATGAAATGCGGTTTAGGAGATATGATTTTTTAAGTAATAAGCTTTGAATTACCGGAACTTGACACCTGATGACGTCATGGTGAAAAAAATGTTTTTCCCACCAACAAATTCCTTAAGGTACACGATGGTATGTAACTTATCCCCATCTAATGCCTTTTAACGAAAACCCTAAACGTACCTTGGAATGACATATGTTGGTCATGCACAAATCCAATGGGGGTATGTACTAACTAATAGGTCCACCTTCGGTTAGGAATAAACTGCGGCGCAATTTCAGACACATTGCCATGCCTTTGTTAACGAATTAGGCGTTTCTCGAATAACCTATTTGGACTTCACAGTCCAAGTGGTATACATCTCACCAATATCATTCATGTGAAATATTCCACTCTTTCCATCCAACCGTTAACAGCATCAACACATTTTAAACATGGAGTTCACTTACAAAACTCGTAGGCCTACATGAATACAAACAAATAATAAAGCAGGAGTCCTGTATTGTGCACATATCCACCAATAAGGTACTCAAGGCACTTGAACTAAGAGAAACATTTTTTAAGACTGGTTTTTGACATTTTTGAATTATGCGACCGATTTATGTAGAACCGACGAAGTGATATGGCGCATTCAGCATGCAGCCACTGACAGAAACATCTGGCAAACCCCTTCTCTTAGCGATAAGTGTAACTGGGTTCTTTTACGTGCATAACACAACCACGGGGCCTACGACTTTACGTCCCATCCAAAAAAATGAAGCAACAATGGTTAATTGCCCAGCTTCAGGCACAAGTGCATCAATCGGGACTCTCACCTTGCTGATCAGAGAAACCAGAGCTCGATATCATTTCGATTACTCTAAATAATTTAGTAAATTTATTATTTAAGTAAATTATTTTGTGCACTCAAAATCATTTCATGCCCGCAAAATGTTTTCAAGCACACAACATAAATTGGAGTGCACATAATTATTTCGAGCGCCTGAAATGATTTTGAAAGCACAAATATGATTCGGAGCACACGAAATAATTTTGAGCGCACGAAATTATATTGAATGATTTTGAGTACAAGACTGTTGACACTGCGAAATGATTTCGAGCTCGAAAAATACTTTATTTTGAGCGCACAAAATAATTTTGATTTCAAAATGATTTCAAGTACACGACTAGTTCATTCGAGAGTATAAAATAACTAATTTCAAGTGCACAAAATGATTCCATGAGCCCAAAATTATTTAGAGGACACGAAATATTAAACTTACTGTGAGTGCACGGCATGATTTCATAAGCACGGCATGATTTCATAAGCACGGCATGATTTCATAAGCACGACATGATTTCATAAGCACGACATGATTTCATAAGCACGACATGATTTCATAAGCACGACATGATTTCATAAGCACGACATGATTTCATAAGCACGACATGATTTCATAAGCACGACATGATTTCATAAGCACGACATGATTTCATAAGCACGACATGATTTCATAAGCACGACATGATTTCATAAGCACGACATGATTTCATAAGCACGACATGATTTCGAGAGCACAAACGAAGAACTTACATTATTTCTGTGTTTATTATTTTTCTTCATCAGTTGCTCATTTAAGGGCTCAAAAGGAGCAGTAGATCAAAGAGGAAAATAAGATGTTAGTTATTATATATCGTCAGCAACATCAGGAAGAGCCATAAACGTCCCCTGCAGCCAAACCTTAGTATTAGGAGAAAAATGCGTTTAAAGTAGCTAATTTTGAAATCACTGGTTTGTAGACTGTTCAGCATTTAATCTTTGATTTTTATTTATTTATTATTATTATTATTATTATTTTTATACATATATCAGGGAAGTAGAGATCTTAAATCATACCAATCTGTTTATATTTTTTCATAACGTGTTTAATCATTTAGTTATTATTTAATTAAGATTGACTCTGCATGAAAATGCACAAACGTGTTCCGTGTGCAGCACGTCATGTGTAAACATTTTGGCTGCTCTTAAAAACAGTAGGTCCGAGTTTTTGGCACTTTGTGGTGTTGCTGACAACAGCAGCACAAGTATTTGCCATTGCACTACGAACCCTAATGAACTACTTGGATGTATTTTTTTGTCGTAGCCAGCAGTTTAGAGTCCAACTCAAGTTCTGATGGCTGCCTGAGTCAACAGAGTATAGAGCAAGGACATCATGCAGAGTGTGGGTTCGAATACTGATCTTGACACTTTGTCAAGACCAAAACTACAGTATAGATGCTTCTGACTTCATTTCAAAAGGAAATAGAATGATCCATTTCAAACTGCTTCCCAACCAAAATTGCATGATTGTATAGACCATGTTACATTTGTTTACAGAGTGGTGACCTCGTATATTATAATGCATTTCCTGACGGGCAAGATGCTAAACAGGCTCAATGGGAAAATTTATATTTTGTGTCATAATTTTCACATAAATTCAAAATTTACAAAAGCAACAGCTGTACAGCTTTTGAGATGTCCCCTTTTTCTTCATATCAAAAGTTGAGGAAAATCAGACAGTGCGATCTCCATAAAACATAAGATTTGTTGTATTCTTCCATTGAGCTGTGTACAAATGTGCCCGCCGGAAGTCCAGGCTCTGTGGCTCTTTTGTAAACATGTGATGTCACAGGTCACATCGTCTATAGTATACCTGTAAATGGCGGTTATATATATTTTTTAATACCATTGTGGCCAAACCATCAGCGCACTGGTTAAAAGTACATGTGTCTAGACTCCGAAGTTTTCTGGTGTGTATACATTGTATCATACAAAAAATCATTGCAAACAGTCATGCAACAAGGCATGACTTTTTACTTTCAAAATACATTTTGTCAATGTAACTGTGAAGCTATCAAATCGTCACTGACGACTGACACGAACTGACCCACACGTAGATACCAGTCAAAAATAGCAATCGGAGAAAACGGCATTTAATGGTTGAACGCTTTTTAATATCCCGCTGTCCTTAAAAACGTCAGTGTATTTTCAACTAGTTTTTTTTACAGTGGAGACTTGATGCTTTAAGCTAAATATACATTATGCCTTTGCTTCAGTTCTTGAAATCTAAAATTGGTGCAGAATGATTCGAGCTCGAAAAATTCTTTGGTCGATTACACCAAATATGTTATTCCGAGTGCTCGAAATGATTTTGAGTGCAAGGCTACATTTTCAACGGTTTACTACTGTTTCTATTGTAACTTCATACTCTGTAAACGGTGACTTATTAAATTGAGTCTATTGGACTGTACTGCAGTTGTAATTTGTTATTGTAATTTGTTATTCGTCAATGAACCACAAGGGAAACTGACTGGGTGAATTTCAAATAGTATGGGGTTGAACAAAGAAAGATTGACTATAGAGCGGGATTTGAACCAACGACCTCCGGATTAACGTACCGGCGCTCTACCAACTGAGCTATCTAGCCCTATGTTGGCGGTCTCCCTATTTTGTCAATATCTTTGTTCGGGGTGCCAGTCAGAAGCCATACAACCGTTAACTGCCGTGTAGCCAGGGATCACACCCAAGTTGTTCAACCCCACACTAATTTGTTATTCGTTAAACAAGATTAACTTGTTCACGAATATACATTCACGGAAGATCCTAGTTTGAACCTCATTTTCCTTTCCACTATGATGTATATTCAATTCCCCCTGAAGTTGTGATGATTATCAATTTCTCATGGGGAAAACAAGAAGAACAAAATAATAATAACAAATTGTGCCGTGAGTCGTTATTTATACATTATTTACATAAAGGTCGACAACAATGTTTTTCATAATATACCTTTTCGCAGTAGTTCTACGAGGCTTTCCTGCTATGTGAACACGCCTTTGTTAACGAATTAGACGTTTCTCGAATAACCTATTTGGCCGTTATTGTGTGGGATATTTCAGGTTTTAATTTGTGAAGGAAAAAGTCTTTACATCTCACCACTATCGTTCACTGAAAATGATTTGTGTATTATAGGAAACTATAATTGAACTTAATTTGAAAAGTTGTGTTTTTTGACCAACCAAATATTTACACTTTTTACAAGCATGGGTTTTGTACACACATACAAAACGCGCAATAAATGACGTCATGGTGACGTCGTCCGGAGTTTTGGAACACACAAATTCGTGTACAAAACCTATGAGATTTTTGGCAGAGCGAAAGAATAATAAGAAGAAAAACAAATAAAAATCTTGACGAAAACAATAGCTGTTCCGACTACTATGTCGGAAACAGCTCATAAAAATCTTGACGAAAACAAAAGCTGTTCCGACCGCTATGTCGGAACAGCTAATAATCGCCCTTTGCACGGTCAGCCATTTGCGTTCAGAGCCTCGAATTGGGGACAGCAGTGAACAGAAAGCATTATAATAGCTATGTATTGTCACGGTAATGAATGACACTTTCTTCCAAACAGATACATACAAATTATACAATACAAAAGAAGCATGACGTCGAGGCTCTACACGCACATGCCGGATCATTGCAAGTAGCGAAAAGACTCTAGACTGAAGGGCAGCCTCGTGGCAATAACAGGGGTGTTCAAAAGAGATGCGAAATACCTTTGAGGACATGGACCGGCTTGATTTTTTACAGCTGATTTTTTAGCCCACGAGTTTTATGGAATAAATGTTAAATTTGTACCAGGGATTTGAACTGCCTCTGGCTACCGGGCAATCTCGGTGGTCTAGCGGCAAGACACCTGCTATGCTAGAATGGCAAAGGTCGTGGGTTCGAATCCCACCGAGTATTATGCCTTTACACACATCAGGGTCTGGGTAAAACCAAATACCGCCCGACACATTTTTTCAAGACAACCGGCCGGGCTATTTTTCAAGATGGTTGCCAGCTTTTTTCTGTTTGTTTTTTCGGTGTGCTAAAGTCTAAAAATACGATCTTATTTATTTCCAAAAATGTTTTTTCCGTCAGAGATCGTTTAAATTTATCCATAAAAAAGGAGGCGGCCTCTAAGAAGGAAGCGGGGGGGGGGGACGCTAAACATGTTTCTTTTTTTTGCCTAACAGATGAACCGTCATCGTCTATACCGCCCTTTAATGGCAAAGTATAGGCCTACCTTTGGTTTTTGGAACCATTCGATTGTTTTAATTCTACATAAATGTAGATATATACAATAAAACCAACCCGTGAAAATATCATTACAGAAGGTGGTCGCGTTTTTGAGATATTGCCGAAAATCCAGAGCGGTTATGTCCACGCAGGAAGAAAATTCCGCAATTGGAATACACAATCTGAGAAACGTTTCTGACAGAAACGCTTCTCAGATTCACATTTTTTTTTCTGATAAAAACTGATATATTTTTCCATAACTACATTACTCCGAAGTGAAATGATTCTCAAAATGCTTTATACTGTCGAAAGCTGCTGTACTTCTAATCAAGTAAGTTTTCATTGCCATTCATTTTTAGAGTGATTAGCAATTATCGTATATCTTCCCTTTAAAGGTATTATACAGGATTGGTAGAGCTAACAAAATAGTCGCAGATAGTGTTCATGTTTTGTGTGATTCAACATATGCTCGAACAAACAAACCTGTGAAAGTTTGAGCTCATTGGTCATCGAGGTCACGAGAAAAAAGTGAAAAGAGACCTTATGTGTTTTCTGTTTTTTCAAGCATCGAGTTTTTATCATGCGTGATAAAAACTATTGTTTTACTAATTTCTCAGAAACGATAGCATTTTAGGCAGATATGCTTTAAGGAACCCTTTCTACCATTACTTACTTTAAATCATAGTTATGTGTGAATCTGTGAACATTTGTGTTTTTCGATCTTACCAACAGTGTACAGGGCCTTTAATATCTGCCTTGAACTTGAACGGATCGATCGAATGTAATGTTTGATCAGAAGTGATTTGGCGTCAGTGTTTAGGACACATCTGCCAGATGGTTCTTTGTTTAGTGAGGATAATGTCACAACAAGCATAACTCGAATTCTTTAAGGATAGGGTCATAGATTGGTAAAACCTCAAAAAATAGATGAATATAAAAACTTACTTAGTGAGAAGCGCTGCAGCTGTCAATAGTATTAACTACTAACTGTTTGGATACATTTTCACCCCAAAACATTTGTATCTGAAAAACGATCCAAGCATGAATCATTTCTCAGACGTATGAGGGTTGGTGGCCTATATTCAGTTGCGGAAGAAATTTTGGCTGACCCGGGCCCAGTGTTCACACTGAATTTCCCCATTTACCTGAGCAGCAGAATCTGTATCCAACAAAGGACTCTTGTGGTAGACATCCTCACGGAATGTCTGTCTGAGTTTCTCCAATTCTTGCTCTTTCTTCTCCAAGCTCTTGACCAGGTGGCGAGTTGGAGCATCTTTAGTCGGGGCAGTAGCAATCGCTGAACACATCAGATCTTCCTCTTGGTCGATCAGCTGGGCCTCACGCCCCTAAAATGGGTACGAGGAAAACATTTGAAGTGGTGTTTGAAGCTTTGCATGGCTCATTATATGCAAAAAACTATAGAAGTAAACTTGGGGTTATCATGTATAAAACTCTTCTGAGAGAGGTATTGGCTCTGAGAGAAACCGGTGTGGTTGGGCGGGGCAAAACAAATTAATTATTCATTTATTTTTTTTTGGGGGGGGCGGGGGTTGATTAATTTATCGAACCGCCCATGTGTGCAATTTTTTTCAATAACATTTTAGGAAGGGCAAAAAGGATTTCTCACCTCTGGTTAAAGGCACTGGACACTATTGGTAATTACTCAAAATAATTATTAGCATAAAACCTTACTTGGCAACGAGTAATGGGGAGAGGTTGACAGTATAAAACATTGTGAGAAACGGCTCCCTCTGAAGTGACATAGTTTTCGAGAAAGAAGTAATTTTCCACGAATTTGATTTCGAGACCTCAGAATTAGAATTTGAGGTCTCGAAATCAACCATCTGAAAGCACACAACTTCGTGTGACAAGGGTGTTGTTTCTTTCATAGTTATCTCGCAACTTCGACGACCAATTGAGCTCAAGTTTTTACAGGTTTGTTATTTTATCCATATGTTGAGATACACCAGGTGAGAAGACTGGTCTTTGACAATTACCAATAGTGTCCAGTGTCTTTAAGTCACTGAGTGTACTCTCCAAAAGTCTGTGTTTGTTACAGACATATCACACTCTTAGTCCCACATAATGTATTCATATTTAGATGAAAGTGGATTGCTGTACGTTTGTTCCCTTTAAAATTATCATTTACATTCAACAGAAACGGCATCAACGTTCAGTTTGGTTTTTGTCTGACGTGTTTTAACATCATGGGGGAAATAACAGCTGTCCTGATTAATGTCACTGCATTTGGCGCTCGATAATAATTATGTAGCATGACCTACTTCTGTGCAAGAAGAAAAGGGTTTGTTAAAGTATGGGAACATTTTTTTTTTTTTTGGGGGGGGGGGCGGGGGTGGGGGCGGGAACGGACATCCTCTGCCGCATCGGGCATGTATCTGTCACCGAGTTTAAATTGTTGATGTACTAATCTGAAAAATGCCATCATTTTAGCAAACAAAACTCTAGTTAGTTTGTTACAATTAAATTGTGTTTTTTTTAATCTGAGATTTTTTTTAATCTGAGAAATGCCATCATTTTAGCAATTAAAACTCTTACAATTAAATTGGTTTTTTTAATAAATATTTTAATAGACCATGCATGTCATTTTGTTCAGCGTGACCTTGTACATTCCAGGGCCTGTCCGGCAGGCGAGATACTACACTTGTCATATAAGAAGTTTTACATTTTGTATCATAATTTCCACATAAATTCAAGAGTTATAGAAATAACAGCTGAACAAGTTTCGAGATGTGCCCCCTTTCTTTAAATAACAAAAGGTGACCAAAATTGTACGGTGCCATTTCCATTCTGTTTTCTTCCATTGAGCTGTGTACAAATCATGCCTCCCTGAAGTCCAGGCTCTGTGGCTCTTTTGTACACATGCGATTTCACAGGTTACATCTCAGCGCCAAAACTAGGGTTAAATGTTCGAGAGCACAAAGGGGGGGGGAGGGGGCCCATCCTTTTTCTAGGGGGGGGGCGCTTCTGGCCTGTAGTTTCAGTTTGCATTTCTCTTTATACAAGCCCCTTTCAGCGCTCTTGTTATGCCATTTACTATTTTGTATAAGATAATCTGACGTGAGTGTAAAAACAAATACATTGTCTGCGTGTATATGAAAAAGTATGTTTAAAACCATTCAAAATATCACATTAAAGCTTATAAAATGTTACGTTTTACTCCGGTAATTTGTAATATCAATGTCAGGATTTCAAAGGGGACCATGGGGGGGGGGGACACACACGGACATCAATTGGGGGACACGTGCCCTCTGTGCCCTCCCCTCCCTTCTTAGTTACGCCACTGCATGATCTATACTAAAATGGAACTTAGGCCCTTTTCGAATTCACGGCTTCGGCTCCAAAATCGGCTCAGGCTAGCTTGGCTCCCTCAATTATTTTAACTTGCGCATGCTTTGCGGTCAGGGTTTCAGACAAGAAAACTGGGCCTGAAGCCGAATCCGGAGCCGAAGCCGTGGATTCGAAAAGGGCCTAAGATTCAGCGGCATTCCATCCTTACCTTTTGGTACATATCCAGGTATCTCTGTTGATGTAACGTCTCTCTGTCCTCCAGTTCTTTCTTCATGTCTTCGATGTGTTGCCTGAGAGAGGCCGAGGTTCGCTCCTCGCTCTCCAGTAATTCTTGCCTCGCAGTTATTGTGCGTTCACTCTGCACAATGTTCTGCTCCAATGCCTTTTATAAAGGCATCATACAGGGCATGGATAAAAAACATCAATGTTTAATTTTAGTCTGAAAGCCGACTGATTATGAAGTTTACACATAGAACTTTTTTTTTTCTGTGAAACAATTCCCAAGAGCCCCTAAAGGGACCGTACAAAATATTGATAAGGGAATAAAATAATGTTTCGAGAGAACGCAAAATATAATGATTAAAACAATTTTTTTTACCCTTTCAATTTTGTTTACCTGTCCCTTTACTCAGGGGCTCCGTACCTCTGAAATTAAGTCATAATTCAAAACCAAAATTAAAGACAACGTGTTGACATGTTGATAATTGATGCGTTTGAGGTGATCGGGTTGGCGCAGTTGTATTTTTTCTCACCTTCCACCTCTGGGATCCCGGTTCGAATCCCGCTGGGGCACTATGTGGATTTGGTTTCAGTCCCTACCTGACGGTGATTAAGTTTGCCTTTCTGAGAGTCCTTGACTTCACAACCAAGATAAATAAATAAATTAAATGAATTGTGCTTGGGTTTTCACTACTTTCTCCTGACTCAACGGATTCAGCCAAAATGTTCACACGTGTTATTTCATGTATTTGGTTGATCACACACAACCAGAGCACTGTCGGTGACTATATTTGTCAGCTCTACCAATCCTTTATACATCTTTAACAAAGATGATGGGTATTGGATGGTATTGTTTATCAAGGATCTTTCGCGGACTTCATGGAGCTGCTGCGTAATAATAGACCGTATGCATTGCGTCATCAAGCCGCCATCTTAGATGTAAACCAATGATGTTGGTTTGTCTTGCAAGGGTCCAAGACAAAAGGTTGTCTAGAAGAATGACAAAATGGCAGCCTAGAATAAGCAAAGAGAGAGAAGATGAGGACGCAAAAAGTACAATGGAAGACGTACATGACAACGTGCACTAGAGTAAGACAAGGAGAGAGTGGCTAGAGAGAGAGAGAGAGAGAGAGAGAGAGAGAGAGAGAGAGAGAGAGAGAGAGAGAGAGAGAGAGAGAGAGAGAGAGAGAGAGAGAGAGAGAAGAGAGAGAGAGAGAGAGAAGAGAGAGAGGAGAGAGAGAGAGAGAAGAGAGAGAGAGAGAGAGAGAGAGAGAGAGAGAGAGAGAGAGAGAGAGAGAGAGAGGGGAGAGAGAGAGAGAGAGAAGAGAGAGAGAGAGAGAGAGAGAGAGAAGAGAGAGAGAGAGAGAGAGAGAGAGAGAGAGAGAGAGGAGAGAGAGAGAGAGAGAGAGAGAGAGAGAGAGAGAGAGAGAGAGAGAGAGAGAGAGAGAGAGAGAGAGAGAGAGAGAGAGAGAGAGAGAGAGAGGCAAATGGAACTTTTATGAGGAAGGCTTTGTCCAACAGGTACACGAGCTAAAGCTTTCATGATGATGAAGTTCAACGGGAGCTTACTCACCTTAATTTGATCAAGCAGAAGTTCAATTTCTTCATTTTTCATGATCCTTAACTTTTCCAAATCTCTCTCCTTTTCTTCCTCAAAGTGCTGAATCCGGTCAGTTTGCTCTTGTATAATCTTTTGCAATTTCAAGATATAGGAGTTCGATTCTCGTAATTGTCTCTCCTTCTGTTGAAGAGGCGTCAGGTACTTGTCAGCTTGTAAGGAGGGTTGAGGGCACATGTGAGGGAAGCGATCGGGGACGGGTTGAGTGGACTCGGAGTTGTTCGCTTGAGTCTTCAAGCGGTTTGCTGACGGTGGTGGAGTCTTCTTCGCGGGGCCAGATAAACCAAAAAGATGATGCGTCTCGGCAAACCCGTGTCGTGCCGCAGCGGACCCATGAGCGCTGGCCGTCGCAGTGGCCTTGATGCTGATCAACTGTTCTTTAGTTTTGAAATCACTGATTGTGGTCACGCCTTTGCTGGGCGCCACTTCTGTCAGGTCCTTTTCGGAGTTATCATCGCTACTTGTGCTTTGACTGGGAGATCTTCTGATCTTCGTAGTTTGACCTTGGGCTGGTTCTGGTTTAGGGTTCCTAGCAGTTGCCTCGGTATGCAGACTGCCCTGACGTTTAAATCCGAACTTCTGTGCCAGGGTTGTGCTGGGTCGGACCTGGTACGATTTCGGAGCTGTGACGATTTGTTCTCTCTTGGTTTGATCGCCAAGTTTGTGATCTGCTTGATCTTGGCATGCCCGTCATCAGCTTTGACGGGTGCTTGAGTTAAACCTTCTTGTTCTACAGCATCCAATGGACTATCTCCATTGTGATTTTCATCCATACCTATGATTGAGAAAAGAACATCATGGATGGCCTGTTTATTTTACCAAGATGACATTTTTTGACTGTACACTTTCTTTTTTCATTAACATTTTACTCCGCTTATAATTGTTGTCTATTAGATTCGACGTTTTAGTCTTCGGACTAACACAGTCAACCCCGTTTTTAAAATGTTAAACCAAACTGTATAAGCAATGTAACCTGTGACATCACATGATTACAAAAGACCAACAGAGCCTGGACTTCCGGCAGGCATGATTTGTACACAGCTCAATGGAAGAAAACAGTTAATCTCATACATTTTTGGAGATTGCACTTTTTTTATTTTTATCAACTTTTGATACAAAGAAATTAGGGACACGTCTCACAACTTGTACGACTCTTGAATTTATGTAAAAATACTGATAAAAATTGTAAACTTTCCCATGTGACAAGTGTAGTATCTTGCCTGACAGAAGTTGCCCTGGATTGCACAAGGTCACTCTTTTTTTTGTAAACAAAAGTTACATGGTCTATAAAACAGAGTAATTTTCAAGCGCTAATTTGAAGTTATGGTAAGCATATTCACGATATAAATAAAAAATTTCCATTCGCTAAAAAAGTTTTTAAAGGCCCTGTACACTATTGGTAAAATCGAAAAACACAATGTTCACAGATTCACACATAACTTACATGACTTAAAGTAAGTAATGATAGAAAGGGTTCCTCAAAATATTTCTGCCTAAAATGCTATCGTTTCTGAGAAACGAGTAAAACAATAGTAATTATCGCGCGCGATAATTTGAAAAAACAGAAAACACATAAGATCTCTTTTCACTATTTTCTCGTGACCTCGATGACCAATTGAGCTCAAACTTTCACAGGTTTGTTTGTTCATGCATATGTTTAATCACACAAAATGTGGACACTGATTTTGAGCTGTTACCAAAAGTGTACAATACCTTTAAACATATATATTGAAGTAAATGAATACTTTTCTGTCATTTTACAATGCATTTGAAAACAACTATCGTCTACAACTGGAGGGTTGATTAAATCATCTATCACCACAAGACAAAATGAAATCATGTGGAACGGTTCTTGCCAATAAATGAACAATCTCCGTAAAAAAGAAAATCATTAGAACATACAAACAATTAAACACAAGGAAGGAGTACATGCACTCTTATAAGAACACATTATATACACTGTTGTGCACAGCCACAATCATGGATACACTTTTTGTTACAAAGACACCAAATGAACAACACATAAATATTGAGTAACTCTTTGCAGATCTTGTATTCGACAAACTCAACTACTTTCTACTCTTCATTCACACAGCGCTGGTTAATTAATTTACAAACAACATTGAAATAACTGTTACATCACTGGTTTTCAAAGTGTTGTTCATAACACGGACACAAAAAAATGTGTACCCATGATTGTGGCTGTGCACTGTTATAAGGCAGAATTCCGCAGTATGCAGCCATGAAATTATACCCTGATACGTTTCTATGTAAATAAATATTAGATACTAGCGCCTTATCTGTTATTATACACAGCTACCAACACACATGCTCAGTGCAGACAATTTCTAACCTCTCCTATTATTATTAATGATTATTGTTACCGATATTTATATATTCCGTAATCTTGTTTTTACCCTTTTGTCCGGATAGGGAGCTTTCTGTGTTCCATTGTTATGCTAAAAATATGACATCTGTTGAGGCATGCCGTGGAAAGTCAATCTAGGCAATATAGGTGAACCTTGTTACATAAAAGCTACAAAGCGTTGATGATTTTACTTGTTCTGTTTTGTGTTTTTTCAGAGGGGTTGACTTTCGATTAAAAGGTGTTGCTTTAAGCCATAAAAGGTCTATCAAAAGGTATTGTACATGATTAGTTAGGATAAAAACATCATTGTTTAATTTGTAAGTCTGAAAGCTTACTGGTTGTGAAGTTCATAGAATAGAATCATTTCTCTTTGGAATATATCCCTCTGAAATGAAGTCATATTCGAGATGATTTCGGTTGTTACAACCAGAATTAAGGACAATGTAGTTACATGCTGAAAACTGTGCATTGGTTTTTCGCTATTTTCTTCTGACTCACACAACGGATCGAGCCAAAATGTTCACAGGTTTGTAATTTTAAGTACGCGGTACATGGTTGATCACACAAATCATGAACACTGTCTGCCACTACATTTGTCAGCTTTACCAATCCTGTTAGAGATATTTTTTTTAAATAAAAAAATGAACAAACACGTTGAATTTTATTTTTGTAAAAAAAAACTTAAAAGAATTAAATTTCACTTTATTCTGTAATTTTCAATTATCAAAATTTCAATTGTCTATGCTGATTGCATAGTGATAAACCGGTTACAGAACAAACACGAGGAGACTGAGTTTTAACATGATTGTTTAAGATGAAATGATTTTAACAACTGGAAATACTCTCTTTGAAAAACACTTTGAGCAAATGTTTTTTGTTGTTGATTTGGGGGTCAAAAAGATTTATTCCCATTCGCCTAATGAACTGATATCACTAATCATGTTGATGAGCAAAGAAATGCAGTTTTTCATCCTCAGTTTATTGACTTAGGAACTTGTGGTGGAGAAACGTTGAACGTTTTATTTTTAGACCATTAATTACTTATTAACAACTTCATGTTTATTTATTTATTTATTTGTTTCTGTTTTTATTTATTTATTTGTTTTATTGTTTTGTTTATTTATGTACTTTTTCTGTATTTTGGGTATTTTTTATTTTATTTGCAGTAGTCATTTGCTGTCATCCTTTTTTCAAAAATCATTTTGGAATCAATATTTTAAGTTTACTACAATTTTAGACATTTCTACCAACCTGTAATCACTTTCTGGTTCGTCATTGAAGGCTCCCCGTCCCCAGGGTTTCTTTCTAGGTGGTGTTTTGTCGATGAAGAGTTTCCATTCTCTAGAGTCTCCGGTATTGCTCCTCCTCCATTCTCTGGAGTCTCCGGTATTACTTCTCCTCCATTCGGCAGGGCCACACTGGTATCGTCCATCGGTGCAGCCTTCCTCCTTCGACTCTGTTCTGAATTGGTTGTCTGTCTGTCGGCTAAGTTTATTATACAGGATTGGTACAGCTGACAAAATGGTCGCAGACAGAATTCATGTTTTATGTAATCAACCATAATTATGAAAATTCATGATGTGTGTGATCAACCATTGAACATGAAACAAAATCTGTGAAAGTTTCGCTGTGTGAGTCAGAAGATAATAGTGAAAAACCATGCACCCTTTCCAGCATGCAAACACGTTGTCTTTAATTTTGGTTGTAACAACCGACATCACCTGTTGCGGTGTTTTAAAGGTTTTCGCACACATTTTTTCCGAACATGACTTCATTCCAGAGGAAATAATTTCACAGAAAAAAAAATTAGTTGTAGTATGAACTTCATAATCAATCAACTTTCAGACAAAAAATAAACAATGTTTGTTATCCTTACCGATCCTGTATAATCCCCTGAACGATCCACACCCACAAGCTGAAAATAGGTCTACAGACACCTGCAAAGATCCGCGGAAAAATAGAGACAGCAGCAGTTCGCATACATCTCGTTATGAGGAGTGGCTCTACCTACCACTGTGTGTATCTGCGTACATTATGAACAAGGCCAGCGGCAAACTAGACACCGTCCAATTACATAAAAGGAGAGATTTGCATCTCCATGTTGGTCCTGTAGTATTGTTGTTTATTTTACTTTGCACAAACATATCTGGCTGAGAGTAGCAGACAGTACTTGTAAGTTGCTATGGTGTGTGACTGCTATGGCCATGACCCAAGATTTATGGAACTATAGGCATAATAGCAGAGGATGCATGATCCGGGCTTTCTGAATGATGGGCAGGGATCGCCTATGATGGGCAAGGTGGAACGGATGGGACAGGCTCATCTGGAATCCATTTCGTTTTGACCAAAAAGAAGGGTTTATGCCCTCTAGGACCCGGGTACAGGTAAGTCTAGCCTGTGACATTTAAAGTGCAAAATGCAAATTGCGACTGGTTGTGCATACACATTTTTTGATATTAAACCCAAAGGCGACAGAAACATCTGTCGTTAAATTTAAGTTGTAATAGCTCCGCGTTCTATACAATAGTTGACAATAGACCTTATGAACATAACGTTATTTGAGTAGGGCGCCCTCATCTAAGTCCAAATAAGGCTGCTCATTGGACCATCTGGTGCATCGCGCGTATGTGCGTTTCCATCGTTTCACAATCGTTTTGACGGCGTGAAGACGTCAGTGCAGTCTAAACGTCCATTGTCATTATCAACTTACTCAGACTTAGGGGTTATCGTGCATTACATTTACATCTTAATTACGTTACCACAGTAATTGACCCTTTGCACGGCCGGTGTGGCAGAAGACTCTGTCCCCCGTAGATTCTGTCCCCACCCCCACCCCCATAAGGCGAACTGTGTAAAAAGCTTCTTCTGATAGTATAGCCTCTTTTGAATCATCCTCCTTCAGGGTGCACCCCACCAAATAGGAGAAAACAGGGCGTCGAGCTCATTAATATTTTGTAGGCCCTCAAAATATTCTATATTAGACAGATTTGAGAGCTCCCAGAAAGTGTTCCGGCGCGGAACACAACCTCTGCACAATGCGCGTGTACAATTTTCGACATTATGGGAATCAATTCCTTTGCGCACGTTTTGACTCCTAAAAATTGAGGACAATACAGCCGCGTGTAAGTGCGCTGCGCGTCGTGAAATGGGCCAATTGGCTACACATGCGGTGGAACATGGGAGAACGAAAAAGCTCCTCGTCCTATACCACACTCATTGCCAGATTGATTCGTTGGAGAGTCCCGTGCCGACGTGCCTTCGCTCGGTCCCAGTACCTGATAGAGATGACCGGCAGGGCAGAGCGAATACTGTGCCGTGATTGCTTTCATTCACCAGAGGACGCTATGTATATTATTGCTCGATGCGTAGTTTTAACATCCCACAGTAGGATTTCTCATCCATTAAATACCATTTCGGTGCACCATACAAAACCTTTCATCACAATTTTCGCTTGTCAAAAAAAGACCTAAACTGTCATAAGTATTACAGGAACATGGTGGGGAAAGTCATAATTATGACTTAGATCTCATAATAATTACTTGAAGGGACATTACAGAATTGGTTAGAAAAAAACTTGTAAAATGTACTTTTTGATCACAGATTTACATAAAACTTACACGGTCTAATGATGATGATAGTAGAAAACATCCCTTGAAATAATTCTGTCTGAAATGCCATATTTGATGAGAAATGAATAAACTAATTTTCCGATTGGAGTTTATCGCTCAGTGAGCGTTTTATTCATTTGTTGAATCTATTTGATTTCATGCAAATGTGTAATCGGTGTTTTCACTATTTTCTCGCGACCCAGATGGCCGATCGATCTCAAACTTCTACAGGTTTGTCAGTTTATGTATATGGTGAATTACATAAAGTGCTTACACTGCCAGCAACTGTTTTGTTAGCAAAAACCAATTCTGTAATGTTCCTTTAACATAAGTCATAATTATGATTTAGCAAATTATGATTTAGCATAAGCTGTATAATGACTTGTGCCAATAAAGTCTCATCTAAGAGATACCTATGTCATAACTTATTTATACCATAATTATGACTCATAATTATGACTTATACTAAGTCATGATTATGAAATAATTCATAATTTTGACTCAAAACCCTCCAACGAGGTACGCTGTCAGCACATTCAACTGACATCATGTGAATAAGGTCCATCTTAGCTCTTTGTGAAATCATGGACGTCAAACAAACAAACAAACAAACAAACAAGCCCCCTAGCTCGATTTCACCATGGTGAAATCTCCATGGTGAAATCAAGCTAGGGGGCTTGTTTGTTTGTTGTTTGTTTTTGTTTGTTTGTTTGACGTCTGTCTTTTCGCTGCATTGATGCATTAAGATGTGTGAAAGGTGCAGGAAGGGCGTGTCGGGGAGGAAGGTCACAAATGATAAAAGAATGGTATATTGTTTCGGGTGCTAGCTTACAGGCCATTACTGGCATGATGGATTTTTAATGACTCTGCACTTTCCATTACAAGTTGTTGGCAGTAGTTAATCAAGAAATAACGGTAACCAAGTTAATAATGTCCATAGTATGATCAGGGCCTAATTTCATGGGGCTACTTATAAGCGCACAAAGTAACTAAGCACAACAAAATTATGCTTACCAGAATAAAGTTACCAGCCAAAATACCAAGCCAAATGTACAATTTATAACACGTATCCTGCTCCTTTATGCTTAGCAGAAACTTGTTAAGCAATATTACCTGCTTAAGCAGCTCTATGAAATTGGGCCCAGATCAACAGTCAGGACTTTGAAAAGAAAAAAAAAACACTTGCCAATACATATCATTAAAATATAAATTGAGTTTAATCTCCATGATGTGACACAAGGTTATACAAACTGTACAGTTAATACTTGACATCAATTGACCCTGTGCACCACCAATATAAGCATAATACTCTTCCTACTTTAGTCTGATGTCCATTTTGTTTTGCCCTTGGAAAAATAAGAAAATGTGATTAAGTAGCCTGAAAAGTTTATCAAAACCTACACCATGTTAACATGAGGTCAGCCCTTGTGCTCAATAAAAAATCCAAATACCTGTATAAGCTAGTAAAGAACATTATGCTGAGGAGAATAATTTAGCGAGGCACTTGTGTTTCATACAAATTGATTCACTTATTGTGTGAGATTTAAAATGTGTGAGTTGATATGATAGAATACATGCACTGTGTTATATTTTACCATGGTAAGAAATATGAAATAAATTTTGTTCTAAATTTGAATTTGAATTTGAAATGAGAAAGTAAGGCCATCAAATTTTGTTTTAACCTCATAACAAATCGATACCCTTCCTCACCTCTACTCAAACACCTAACAAATACCAATATGTAAAATAATTACCAAAAAAAATATACTAACCATTTATCTTACCCTGAAGGAGACCCATTTCATACAAATTAAATACTTGTAAAAGAGACGCCTTGCGTATAATCATAATCATAATCATCAGGCATTTGTAGAGCGCCCTCATTCTAGTTGCCTATTCCGAGGCGCTTAGCAAAGTGAAGTATTTTTCCTGCAAGGTATTGTGGAGCTATGTTTTTGAAGTATGAGACCTATTCCTTTACATAGCACCATGTAATGGTTTACAAGGTGCTGTGAGGCAATATGCTGCCAGTCAAACCAGGAACACCGGGGCGAACTCCTTCTCTTTCGATAAGTGCACTGCGTTCTTTTACGTGCATTACACAACACACGGGACCAACGGTTTTACGTCCCATCCGAAGGACGAAGCAATAATGGTTAAGTGTCTTGCTTAAGGACACAAGTGTCACGACTGGGACTCGAACCCACACTCTGCTGAACAGAAACACCAGAGCTTGAGTCAGGTGCTCTTATCCGCTCGGCCACGACATGCCGTATGACATCAAAAGGTCAACACAGTGCCTTCACTGAGGTCAAAAGGTCAACACAGTGCCTTCACTGAGGTCAAAAGGTCAACACAGTGCCTTCACTGAGGTCAAAAGGTCAACACAGTGCCTTCACCGAGGTCAAAAGGTCAACACAGGTCCTTCACTGAGGTCAATGGAAGATCTATCACTTTGCATTTTCATTGTTTGACACCCATGATGACATCCAATGCATGATGTCTATAAATAGATGTCCTTTCTGGCAAACAGGTCTTAAAGGTAGGGTAGGGTCATAGATTGGTCAAAGGTCAAACAAATTAATGACCCTAAAAAATAATTTGGTGCGAAGCACTGCAGCCGTCGATAGTATAAACTATTTTGAGAAAGGAATTCCCTTTGAAGTTGAATGGTTTGGATAATTTCTCACCCAAAAACATTTAAATCGAAGAAACAATGTATGCATCAATCGTTTCTCAGTTTCTGTGGGTTGGTGTCCATTCGCGAATGCTGCGGCCAGAGACTCTAGCGGTTGGTACCTGCTGTCACCTCGCTAAATGTGGATGGATTCGACATTCTTGTTAAAATACTAAAACAGTTTTTTTGCTGTTTTCTCAGCAAGTAGACACTGTTTTCAGCTGAAACTGTGACTTTTATTGTATCTTTCTTTATAATTTTGCCTATAAATCAGCATTACATTAACAAAAACCAATCTATGACCCTACCTTTAATTGCACATTCAAAGCAAAATGATTTCAATTACAAAGAAGGCAAGAATTCTAACGTCCATACCAGTGGTCATACACTCTCAGGTATAATGTCCTCCTGTTTCTCTTTATTTGGATTATCAACTTTTTCCTTGTCTGATTTGGTAGCATTTCTGGTTGTCTTGGTTACAGAGAACACGGAATAGGCGCTGACTCCAAGAAACACGCTGAAAGAGACAACAAAAAATGATCCGTCTTAAGAACACTTTGATTCCTTCTTTTCCTCCCGTTATTATTAATATTATTATATTTTTATTTGTTTTTATTTATTTATGTTATTGTATTAGTATATATTTCTGGTTATGAAACCAAGGATGCCTCTTAAGTGAACTTAATCACTGTAGTTCGCAAGCCTGAAGAAGCCTGTAAACAAGGGTACTTGCTATGTGAACCAGAATCACTGGGGTTAACCCCTACGCTTCCCTGATTTAAGTGTTCTGGATTCTTTCCCACTCTAGTTTGTTTTTCTTTGTTCTCCCACAATTATTAAAAAAGTAAAGTCAGTTTCCCTTGTGGTTTAATTGTTTTTTTCACAGCAAAGACGAAACGTCTTTGGAGAGTACCAACGCAAATCTTCTTTCACTATTTGTACCTCTACCTCTTTTATAGTAAGACCTACCTCAGAGCCATATCACCAGTTACTGGTCCCTCAAACACAACCAAAGATACTAACACTAAGGCTGTTTTGGCATTGGCTACTGCTAGTCTGGTAAGCACCGACTTGTCTGGTGTCTGCCTCACACTGATACCCGCTAGATTCATCCCTGCACCAAGTACACCACTACATAACGGAAAAAGGCATTTCAATATGAACTTATTGCAGTCAAACCTATGAGTCTATGATGTACCAGGTAACCAAGGCCAATTTCATAGAGGTGCTTAAGCTGGAAAAAAAATTGCTCAGCAATTTTCTGCTTAGCAGAATGAGCTTGGCCCAATTTCATAGAGCTGCTTAAGCACAAAAAGTAGCTAAGCACAAAAAGTAGTAAGCACAAGAAATTATGCTTACCAGAATAAGGTTACCAGCAAACTGCCATGTCACATGTACAATTTGTGATTGGTATCCTGCTCATTTCTGCAATTGATAGCAATATTTCTGCTTAAGCAGCTTTATGAAAAATTAGGCCCAGGATGCAGTCACAAATGGTACAAGTGACATGTTGCTTTGGCTGGTAACCTTATTCTGGTAAGCAAATGCTTGTTGTGCTTTGCTACTTTTTGTGCTTAAGCAGCTCTATGAAATTGGGCCCAAGAGAGTCAACGCTGGGCCCTGACACGCCACAACGCGTGTCTACCCCCGGCTGATAAGCAGCCCCTCTGCCCAAAGAACATAAACTCTTCAAAGAACGATACTTACCTAAGTAAGCAACCGATATAAAATTCCATAAGATACCAATGGGGAAAGTCTCTTGCAAGCATAAGGTCACCTGATAAGAGAAAAGGTCATAATAGAAGCAACACCTTGAACAAATAAACTATACACAATGTAGGCCTACATTACTATGTTACAAATCTCCTACAAGAGAAACTGACTGGGTAAATTTTAAATGGTTTGGGGTTGACGAAGAAAAATTGACTAGAGCGGGGAGACCGCCAACATAGGGCTAGATAGCTCAGTTGGTAGAGCGCCGGTACGTTAATCCGGAGGTCAATGGTTCAAATCCCGCTCTAGTCAATTTTTCTTTGTTCAACCCCAAACCAAAATATCCTACAGTTAAGATTCTACAATAAACACACAAATAGATAATATGTAATTAACATTAGAAAACATAACAAGCTGCAAACATTAAAAATTATGAGAAAAACACAGGCACGTGTGCCCCATAAACTAAAAATTGACGGTCTGCAATATGATACCATGTGGTGAATACACCTACACAGTACACAGTCAACCCTCCTACTGTCTGACCATTTAATATCAGCCACTGTGGTTTTGAATGATAGATAAACTATCCCAGTCTGCAGTATGATATCATGTGGTGAATGTACAGACACAGTACACAGTCAACCCTTCTACTGTCTGACCATTCAATAACATCCACTGTAGTTTTGAATGATAGACAAATTATGTCAGCCTGCAATATGACATTATGTGGTGAATGTATAGACACAGTACACAGTCAACCCTCCTACTGTCTGACCATTCAATAACATCCACTGTAGTTTTGAATGATAGACAAACTATGCCAGCCTGCAATATGACATTATGTGGTGAATAGACACAGTAGCCTACACAGTCAAACCTCTTACTGTCTGACCATTTGTGTTGGTCATAAACCATGCTTTTGAATAATATCCAATGGTGAATGCATGTACACACAGCCCCCAACTGTGCATAGTGATGCCACAGGGTTAATAAAAAGAGAAAATACTCAAAAAAATAAAACACAAGATGGTTTGCTCTTTTACCTAGAACGACGCTTGCTGGAAAGAGAGCGACGACACTGAAGAAATAGCAATACAAAAGCCTCTCTACATCACTGAAATAACAAGAGAAGTAAAATCAAGTCACCATTACCTTCTGTAAAGCCACATAGCTCTGTGTTACATACACTTTGTGGACATGCAATTGTTCAGGCAAATTATTCTTCAACACTTGTGAACACACATTCTATTTTTTGCATTCCTGTGGAGACATCTTTTGTTCTTTCCTTTGTCCCTGTAGTTAAGAACCTCCCATAGACTTTGTACACAAAATTCCTTGTGGAGCAACCCAGTCTATAGAATTTCCCTATAGAGACCATTTGTTGTGCCTTTTCTGTTTTGTTCTCGGTCTCCATAAGGTAGTGAAAATGAAATCATGCTGGGTGGACGTGCATTAACACCACAAAGTGTTTCAAGTCCCTACATTGTGTGGGCCTCTTTTGTTCTCAGGTCCACACTTTCATTTGGTGCTCAATATATGGCATGGTGTACCCCACCCCTCCTTCTGTGTCTTCATTGTGTTCTGGGAAATCTCAGGAATTCTTTAGAGAATTTTAGGGGGGTACTTCTGTACAAGAAGAAAAGAGTGTGTTAAAGTATGGGAGCATTGGAGGTACACCCTCTGCCACATATCAGGTTTGGTTAACACACTTTGTACAAAACGCTGAAACACAAAAAGAACAAAAAATTGACCCCAGGGACCAACTTGAGATTTTCATGTCACCATACAGATAATTTTATCTGGAATCTGATAGGGAAAAAAAAGTCTGAAACATTGTTGGGAAACATTGTTAGTTTTCATAATAATACAAAGTCTCACTTTTGAAAATTTGAAAAACAGAATTAGGTGTTGGAAACTGTTTACCTGCTTCCAAATGGACTCTTGTTTCGACTATTTTGTCAAAGTTTAAGGTTTTGCCAGGGCCAGTCACACATCATGCAGCAAATTCATCTACAACCAAATGCAGCTTGTCTCACCTGAGGTTGATTGCTGATCCTCTGACCGTTGAATAAATAGAGTAAGAACTTGCAGATAAGACATGTATCATCATCCAATAGTGACCTTCTTCATCTCGCTGCATCAACAAATATAACCAAAAACATTTCGAGAAGTTTGAGAGTTTATTCATAGTCCAAGAAAACAACCCAGGCAAAAAGCAATTTGCGTGTTAGAGTTGAACAATGTCTGGTTTAGCGAGGCAAGTCATAAGTTATTGCTTAAATTTGAGGGCTAGATAGCTCAGTTGGTAAAGCGCCGGCACGTTAATCCGGAGGTTGCAGGTTCAAATTCCGCTCTAGTCAATTTTTCTTTGTTAAATGCGTAGTTATTTCAAATTTACCCAGTCAGTTTCCCTGGTGGCTTACTACTTGTTATTTGAATTTGCATCCCCTCAAGGTGATCCCCTAGCTGCAGCTTCAAATGTTGGGTGTGATCCCTGGCTACAGGTTGGATTGCTTCTGACTGGCACCCCCGAACAAAGATATTGACAAAATAAGGCGACCGCAAACAATTGCAAAGCATCAGGCCCACCAACAAGAACTAATACACAAAATGTTGAGATTGTGGTATGGGAAGTACAGTATATGTCTTGTGGTAAAATCTGGACTTTTAACTTTACTAGTGTGACTTCACAGGTTTGTTTGTTCATGCATATTTGTTGATTCACACAAAATGTGGACACTGATTTTGAGCTGTTACCAAAAGTGTACAATACCTAAATCAAGACTTCCCCCACCACCAACATCCTATAAAACATCTCCCTAACTTTTACTCTTGGCCGGCGAGCTAGGTCAAGCACCTCTTTGACAATTGTATTGATACGAGTCACCTTATTACAAAGTAAGATCAATCCAATACGCTGTTTCAAGTGTACTTTCCTTTAGTCGTCGTCACCTAGAACACTCCTCCCCGCTCGAATGCTCAAGATTTCGCTAACCAGAGAAATTAGAGCACAGATATAAATCCCTCTTATTCTCTGCGTTACACTAGTATAGTCTGACTTTTGACAACCGTCAATTTACCTTTCAGAGAGACTTTTCTAAGAGCTTCAATTCCACAAACAGAAACACAATATTTTTTTAAGTTTCCGCAAACATAAGCTGTGACAAAGTGACTTTAAATTTGCTTCCACCGAACTTTCAGCCACTCATTTGCAAGACCAATCCTTGTTGGTCAACCTTTTCTAATCAATCTAAAACAAACTAATGTAAGCCTTACTCTTATTGGTTGTCTTGGATTCTTCATACCTACATAAAATGTACATGTATGTAAATATCTTCACAGGTCACAAACTGTTCCTCTGAAGGCACACAGCATGCAACAGTGCACAGCCACAATCATGGGTACACATTTTTTCCGTGTCTATGTTATGAACAACAGTTTGGAAACCAGTGATGTAACAGATATTTCAAAGTTGTTTGTAAATTCATTAACCAGCGCTGTGTGAATGAAGAGCAGAAAGTATTTGAGTTTGTCGAATACAAGATCTGCAAAGAGATACTCAATATTTATGTGTCGTTCATTTGGTGTCTTTGTAACAAAAAGTGTACCCATGATTGTGGCTGTGCACAACAGCGAAAAAGCCATTGGGGAAAAACTAGACTGGAAAACCAGTCTTACCATGATCCATGAGAGCTAACTGCGGCGCAAACTACAAGTAAGTACATGTACTGTGCCGAGTTCAAAGCATTTGATCGGTTATACTCAAGGAAATGAAGTATTTGATAAATGATTCATTCCTACCTGTGGATCAGTTATCCAGGTCAATAATGCAGCAACCAATACCATCACCAAACTGTGCAATACAAATAAAAAGATTAACAAAGTTTTTAGCCTGAACCAAAGATTACAGAGCGCCAAAGGTGCAAGATGGGGAACTCGGACTGAAGTGTGAAATGTGCACTGGACGCCATTTCAGCAAGCAACTCTTTTGGTTCAGCAATAGACCAGTCCATCGACAATGACCTTTGCTATCAATGATATAACAAAACATTTGCTTGCTGGTATGGCGCCCATGTGTATGTCACATTCCAACAATAGATAGAGCCATCTTGCGCCTTCGGCGCTCTATACTATTTAGCCTGGATCCACAGAGCTCCTTAAAAGCACAAAAAGCAGCAAAGCATAACAAAATCATGCTTACCAGAATATAATTACCAGCCGAATTACCAAGTCACATGTGCCATCTGTGACTGGTACCCCTGCTTACTTTTACTTAGCAGAAAATGTTTAAGCATTGTTTTCTGCTTTAAAGCAGCTCTATGAAATTGGGTCCCGATCTAACTTTCACAAGATAACAGTGACATATTTGATTGGTCAATAAGATTTGCTGAGTTACCCCCCCCCCCTCCCTTCCAACTGAAAAAGTCTAGTCTCAGCTACACTGCTGCTCTAAAGGTAAACACTCTGAAAAAAGGACTTCCTAATGTTTACTCTGATAGCACTTTGACTTTGTATCAAATCACTATCTATGAGTAGGGGTAAATGAATGAACAGGGTTCTTCATGGTTCTCCCCAGGATTTTTCCAAAAACTGTGGGGCATTCTAGACTCAAGTTTTGAAGTTTTGTCTAAGCATGCTGAATTGAAGCGAGGTCCTCTGAATGTTTTCTACTTGGCAAATTTATCTTTGGTTTCAAAAGCCTAAAATTCAGTCACGTGAGTCAGGGCGCTGTTTTGGCTTGTGACTTCTTGCAAGAGGTCTATTGAGTTTTTTGAAAACGTTTTTCGAAAAATAGATAACAAAAACGTTAAGTAATGCCATTGTTACCCTGAGTGCTGACACTACGCCTGTGATTCACAACAATTTGTGTATCAAGCTAATCACCAATTGCGAATTCTCTCTAACTCATTGGAAGCAAGAGGGGTGGGGCAAGAGTTCTAATTTGAGGGCTCACACAGCCACACCCACCCATTATGACACTACTTGGTGGTCTTCAATCCAACTGTGCAATCTGGGGTATTCTAAATGGTGAGCACTATGTTGATGATTTTTTTTTATGATTTTGATTTCAAGTGTCCCTCCTTTCCACCTGTATCCACCCTAACTCAAACATATCAGCAAGCAATGCGCCGTATTTTTGACCGCGTGAGGGCGCTCTCAAAAATATTTTTATCACTTCCAGGGGTATAACTTATCGTCTGCTCAGCTATCTGTGTACAGTTTAGCATCGGCGTTCTGTCACTTCTGTGCGCAAGAGACACTAGTCAGTGCTTCTAGAATCTAGGGAATAACGGCTCCTTTAAAGGTTTTATTGTCCTTGATGGATATGACGTCTGGTAGTAATGGTCTGGACGTCTGGTAAGTATAAAGAGGAAAGGATGAGCCACGCTAAAACTGCCAGTTCTAATATTTTTTAAGATTAGATGCAGGACTCTTTATTTCTTCAAAGGAGCCGTTATTAATCCACCTTAGATTCTAGAAGCACTGACTAAACTCTCTCGCGCACAGAAGTGACAGAACGCCGATGTAAAACTGTACACAGCTACCTGAGCAGACGATAATCGCACAAGTTATTCCCCCCGGAAGTGATACAATTATTTTTGAGAGCGCCCTCACGCGGTCAAAAATAGGGCGCATTCAAACACAGCCCGATGAAGAACTCTGGTCGCCCTGTGCAGTCTAGACTTAGTAAATAGTAACAACGACTTATTCAGTCAAAGCTACAACTCCTTCACCCTCCCTACTACTTATTTACCCTTCACTTGGAATGGCTGTGCAGCAAATGAAAAAATAATATCGTAAAATACTTGAATACGTACCTGGTTTTATTGCTTAGAGTTGTTGACTGCTTCCTCAAGAAGATATCCGTTAGATACGCAGGAATCTCAACAATATTTTGGATTGCAACAAATACTGGCACAGCCTGTTTATGGAAGGAGAAATAAGTAAAACATTGAGTACCACTGAGTGTCAGACCTCTCTTCTGAGATATATAACAAACAGACAAAGCTAAACCATGAATCACAACCACCACGCACGTTCTATGGTAGCTGTAGGGGTAGGGGTAGGGGTAGGTAGGGGTAGGGTGAGGGTTAGGGTAAGGGAAAGGGTTAGGGTAAGCGGTAGGGTTAAAAAAAAAAAATTTTAGTAGGTTACCAGCTGAGAAACAGGGAACCAGTGGCAGCTACCATAGACCGTGCATGTTTGTGGTTCTTGGTTGAGCTTCATACGTCTGTTTGGTTATAATGCCTCTCCTTCCAGTGGTATAACTCATAGTTACAGAACCCTTGCCCCAACCTTCTTGCCCTCACCGGTCCCCCCGGTCCCCACTCAAATGAGATTAAAAAACCCCATTGCGGTCTTTCCGATAAGCACAGGGGACCAGTCTAGCAGTGACATCTCTTTGATTAATAGACCGATGCCTGTCCTTATCCTTACGGATAAGGACAGCGGACCAGTCTAATTTGTGGCTCGACCACTTATGCCCACAAGGGGGCAGTATCATTTTGATCTGAACTACAAACTGGCTGACGGGGGTTTCTTTGAAGCAAGTATAAAATGGGGTCATCCATAAAATTTGTTCTGAAGAAATAAAGGACCTATTTTAAAAATTGTCAGTCATTTGACCCATATTTTAGATCCTTGCTGTACTACCAGTTTCGATAGTCTTTAGACCAGGAATAAAGATCTAAAACGAAGAAACATCATTGCAGGTAACCATGGCAATACAGAGGATCTACAAATAGAAAACAATTAATTAAGAGTAAGATCAGGAAGCCAATCCCTAAAATGAATTTCAGACTGTTTTGTTTAGTTGAACGGAGTCAACGAATGCCGAAAGATTTGCAAGCTTTTTGTTATCATTGACACTGAGATCATTCATTAGATTTTTGATTAATTGATTGATTGATTGATTAATTGATTGGTTGATTGACTGATTGGTTGATTGACGGGAATTTGATATGATCAGTTGAAAACTCACCTGTCATAAGATATCTTGTAGTAGCCCTGACTTGCCAGTCCGTACAGCACAACAGCACCTACTGCAGTCTGCCATTCTTGAAATAATGTTGGATAAGTGAAGTGCAGAACTGACAAGACATACTGAAATAATTTTATAACAATTATTAAATTACATATTTTGGCTAGAAGACATACAACTGTACCCGACATGACTTCTGGCTGGCGCCCCGAACAATACTAACAAATAGGGAGACCGCCGACATAGAGCTAGATATAGCTCAGTTGGTTAGCAACGGCACTTAAACCCAGGGGTCTAGGTCACAGTTAAAATCCCAGTCAAGTCAATTTTCTTTATTCACCAAAAATTGATTGATTTAATTAACTAGTCAGTTTTCTATGCGGGTTCAAGGGCTGTTCATCATGGAATTAAAAACTCTCACCCAGTTACTGCAATGCACGCGCTCTCCATACATTGATACAGAGAGAGGTCATGTGCGCGTGCACTCTCCATAGGACATAGTTGATTGATACAAAGGGAGGGTGTGCATGCAGGAACTGCGCTAAGTTCATCATAATTCCTTGCACAGCCACAGGCACGACAGGCCTGCTTTAATCATGATGATAAAGCCCATCTATACTTGACTAGCTGAGTAGGGAGTAGTGTAGTTGCGATAATCGCAACCCTCCATCCTCCCGACGGGTCGCCCCTCCGGTCTCCGATCGTCGGGAGGATGGAGGGTTACGATTATCGCAACTAGGAGTAGTGGTATTCATGCATTAATATTTTGTCATTAAATCATTACTAACTATAAACTAACTAGTACTGCTAATAGTATTAGTAAACTGAAATTAGGCCAAGCATGGATTATTGGAGGTAGAATTAGTATTTCATTCGATTCTGATCTTAAAACTCCAAGGGAACCCATCAGGGCCCAATTTCATAGGGCTGCATATAAGCAGAAAATATTGCTTAACAACGTTTTACTAGCAGAAATGAGCAGGATGCCAGTCACAAATTGTACATGTGACATGGTAGTTTGGCTGGTAACCTTATTCTGCTAAGCATAGTGTTGTTGTGCCTAGCTAGTTTTTGTGCTTAAGCAGCTCTATGAAATTGGGCCCAGGCATCACGCTCCATGGACGGTTCAAGCAGTCCATTGTTTACAACCATTTGGTGCCTGCCGGTAGTGACGTGGTGTCCATAATTCTACCTCCGTTTAAAAATTAGAACATTATGCAAACTGTCACTGTCAGAATGCGCTGTACTAACTACTGTACTGTATTTACTAAATCCAATTACTATTAGTAATCCCCCAGCATGTTCATCAGCTCAACCAAGCTTCATGGTTCGGTCGGGTTTAAAGAATTTTGAGCAATTACTGAGGACAGAAATACTTCCACATTCCCAACAAATTCTCCCAAATTCACGTCGTTGAATAACTACCTTGTTTGTGATGTTTGTGGCTACAAAAAGCACACAGTAACTGACAACCAGGGTCCATCCGGAAGCCATGAAAAGCCACACATCAAAATTGTGGACACGTTCTCAAAAACCATCCAGTCAACATTGAACAGCGCCCTCTATAGGGGTTGGGATTTTTGTGAACGCGCGCGCGCCTTGGATGGAGAGGAATGAGGGAGTTTGAGATGAAATTGCCAGTGATCATCACACTGGCTCTTGGAACACTACCATGTTGACAAAAGAAGGACCGCTAGCCCAAGTCAAGTGTCTCCAGCACAGGGCTAGAAAACTCATCCGACGAACCAGAAGTAGTCAGCGGCGGCGCTACGGGGACGGGGGGGGGGGGGGGGAGGGGGGCAAATGACCCCCAGGTATTTTGTTTGCCCACCACCCCCCCCCCCCAGTTTTTTCCCTAAAATTGAGTTAAACCCAAACCATTGCACCCAATTTGTTACAATGTTGTTTGCGCTGTAAATAATAAACTCAATTTCATCCACAGTCATAATTAGCCGGCACCATCAAAAAAGCCCAATACACTTTCAAAAAAACAGTTTTTTTTTTAAAGTTTTTCTATCCATGTCAAGTTCCATCGCGGAAGTTTTGGAAATTCAGAACTCAGTCCATTCCAATTGTTCTAAGTTTAGTTGCTGTAACCGCAGCACTTTTTGTACAAAGTATAGGACGAAAAGTATTTAACCTCATTGCCTCATAAAGTTATAGGAGTAATTTGTTCTACTGTTTTCGTTTAAAGGCAGGATATACTTTCGGTAGGATTGTCAAAGGATCCTCACTTGGTGTATCCCAACATATGTATAAAATAACAAACCTGTGAAAATTGTTGGGCTCAATTGGTCATCAAAGTTGCAAGAAAATAATAGAAGAAAAAACACCGGAAACACCCTTGTTGCATAGAGTTGTGTGCCTTCAGATGCCTGAGAAAGGCTAATGTCTGAACCCTTTCTCAGATTCAAATATTTTAGTGAGAAATTACCTCTTTCTCAAAAACTACATTACTTCAGAGGGAGTCATTTCTAACATTGTTTTATACTATCAGCAACTCTCACGTGCTCCTTACCGAGTAAGTTTTTATGGTAATGTATTTCTTGAGTATTTACCAAAAGTATTCACAGCAAAAGATATTTATTTATTTATTTATTATTTTTTTTTTGGGGGGGGTCTCATTGGTCTCAATGTTTTGACTAACCTGCTCAGGTCATGGTCAAGAGAAATTAAAACAAACTAAAACCACATTCTGTTTGGCATCAGATTTATTTCCTGTCCATATACTTGTACAATATAAATAAAACAATTCTTTTAATTATAGTGGCAAGCTTAAGATTGATTATAATAATTATATAAGCACCTCTGAATACTTGCAATTATGATACTGACCTGTAATTGAGTAATGCAATAAAAAGTAAGATGAATGTATTTGACCATTATTTTTGTCTTAAAAATATGTTTGAATTATGGCATCTTAAAGACACTGGACACTATTGGTAATTGTCAAAGACCAGTCTTCTCACTTGGTGTATCTCAACATATGGATAAAATAACAAACCTGTAAAAACTTGAGGTCAATTGGTTGTCGAAGTTGCGAGATAACTATGAAAGAAAAAACACCCTTGTCACACGAAGTTGTGTGCTTTCAGACGGTTGATTTCGAGACCTCAAATTCTAATTCCGAGGTCTCGAAATCAAATTCGTGGAAAATTACTTCTTTCTCGAAAACTATGTCACTTCAGAGGGAGCCGTTTCTCACAATGTTTTATACTGTCAACCTCTCCCCATTACTCGTTACCAAGTAAGGTTTTATGCTAATAATTATTTTGAGTAATTACCAATAGTGTCCACTGCCTTTAAATGATGGTGTAAGGGAAAATTTACTGATACTACTCTCTGTCCCCAACACAATAGTTACATCCATTTAATTTTGAATTTTATAATCAAGCATCTAATCTTCAGGAAAAGGTGCATGTCACTTGAGTTCCATTCAGTTCACCACAATGGAGTATCATTCTGGAATTACACAGAGGCCACAGCCTCCGTTGCCCTGCTCTTGGCCTTGGTGCCCCTTCAACAGTTTCCCATAGACTTTTAGATTTTCCAGTGGAAGTGCCCTTTACAAAATGAAAATGGCCTTGCCCTCTCTAAGATGAAATAGCCCACTGAAATATTGACCTCCCCAACCATGACAACAGACTCTGGATGAACATGTCTTCATTATAAACCTCTCTTAAAGGCCCTGTACACTATTGGTAAGATCGAAAAACACAAATGTTCACAGATTCACACATAACTGACATGATTTAAAGTAAGTAATGGTAGAAAGGGTTCCTTAAAATATTTCTGCCTAAAATGCTATCGTTTCTGAGAAACGAGTAAAACAATAGTAATTATCGCGCGTGATAATTTGAAAAAACAGAAGACACATAAGATCTCTTTTCACTATTTTCTCGTGACCTCGATGACCAATTGAGCTCAAACTTTCACAGGTTTGTTTGATCATGCATATGTTTAATCACACAAAATGTGGACACTGATTTTGAGCTGTTACCAAAAGTGTACAATACCTTTAAAGGTAGGATTGGTAAGGATAAAAAACATCATTGTTTAGTTTTAGTCAGAAAGCTTACTGATTATAAAGCTTACATACTAGAACCATTCCTGTGAAATAGTTACCTCGGAAATAAAGTCATACTTGAGAAAACTCTATCTCAAAACCTTTTTAAAAAACGCAACAGCTAATTTTGGTTGTAACAACCAAATTAAGGGCAATGTGTTTACATGCTGAAAATGGTGCATGATTTGTCACTATTTTCTCCTGACTTGCACAACGGATGAAGCCATTTTTTGTACAGGTTTTTATTTCGTGTACATGTATATGGTTGATCACACAAAACATGAACACTGTCTGCGACTATTTTGTCAGCTCTACCAATCCTAAAGCTGTTGTGACAACATGTATGCGTTAAAGTTTATGGAATTACAGCAACCTAATACCAATAACCCACAGTTCACTGATGAATTTTGTTGTTTGATGGCTCATCTATTGTTTTGGTAAAGCTAATTAACCATTTGGTATCAAAATATACTTTTTAATATTACATTCTACAATATCAGTTTTATAAATCATGGATTTTGCACGTTTAAAAAAATTGGCTATCATAACAATCCAACTGCACTCCTTGCCTCTAACACAATTCAATAGATACTGTTTATGTTAATGTTATTGTTATGTTATGTGTATGTAAAATATCACAGTTAAATTAATGATGCAATTCTTAAATCTGTCTTTTAAAGGCAGGGTGTACTATTGGTAATTACTCCACAAGTTAATTACCATAATAACTTACTTGGTAAAGAGCGCCCAAAATCTCTCTTGATGTCATAAAACACTGTTAGAAACAACCCCCTTTGAAGTAAGGTAATTTTAGAGAAAGGGGTAATTTTTCACCCACAAATTTGAACGTTTGAAGGCTTCAGCCATAAAACCTTCCTCAGACATCTGAAACACAATTCTATGCAGCAAGGCTGTTTTTCCTTTCATTATTGTCTTGCAACTTTGATGACCAATTGAGCCCAAATTTTCACAGGTTTGTTATTGCATGCATAATGTTGGGATACACCAAGTGAGGATACTGGTCTTTGACAATTACCAAAAGTATACCCTACCTTTATCACAGATTTTGCATCATTTAAAAAGAATCAATACAAAGTGTAACATGTACACCAAACAATGATAAACTGAACAATGATAAACTATATACATGAACAACATGATGTGTAAGCCTGTATTTTGTTTGCCTCTTTATTATGTAGTAATTTGAGGCCATTCATAATAATCAAAATTGCATGTTTGAAGCCAGGAAAAGGTATTGAAAACTCCTGAGCTGGAAGAAAGATTGATCTGAAATACATTGTAGCTGCTTCATTTGAGGCAATCATGTTCTTCAGTGTATTTAATAGTCTGTCAATATTTAAAAATCAAAATTTGGGATGGGTGGGTGGGTCAAAACAAAGTCGACAAAAGATCAACAAATTTTAAACATTAATTATTCTGAATAAATCTCTGTTTGGTCTACCATCCAATGACAGAGTGCTCTTTAGTAAATATGTAAATTCATAATTAGCATAATATACATACACTGTAGATGCATTATGAATCAAGCAAACCTGGTGGGATAAAGTGGCATTGGAATTTTAGTAGTGTCAAACAAATACACAGAGACATATAAATGCCAGTGGCGTAACCAGATGGGGAGGAGGGCTCCCCCTCACATGAGATCTAAACAAAATGCACAAATGAATGGTTTGATACATTAAATAGCCCCTCTAAGTCTTCGTCCCCGCTTGCTCCCACCCCCCCCCCCAAAAAAAAAAAAAAAAAAAAAAAAAAACCAAGTAAAAACAAATAATAATAATAATTACAGAAATTGACATACGTATTTATGTATAAAATAATTTCTGGTTACGCCACTGATACGCCACTAATCAAAACAATTATGGCAATGAAAAAGTACAAATTAGTAAAGTTCCTGATAATTGGCAAAACATTAGTTTTGGAAGCATTTATGGTTATTCCAACACTGACATTTCAGATATCATATATTATAAATACATGTATAACGAATCGGTGGAAGTTTTATAAACTGAATATAATATTATAAATTTGAGAATTGCAAAGATTTTAGCACTAGATCTGATTCCTATGAAAAGCATTTTACCTTTTCCTTATTTTAGTTTTTGTTTGTGCTAATATGGTTGAAACTACATATAAGTTAAGGAGAATGGACGAGAAAGTGTAGATTCGTGAATAGAATGTACGAGCCGAAGGCGAGTACATTGTGTTCACGAATCTACACTTTAGAGTCTATTCTCTGACTTAAACTATTTCCTCAATAATTGAGTGTTAATTGAGTGATTGGCTTGTTAAAAAGCTTTTACAGATTATGTATGTGTGATGAGTTGTTTATTAGATTCTAGCATGTGATACAGTTTCTATGGTAAAGTACATTAAAAGCTGTGTTTGGTGCACATCATGTTATCCTTTCAATTTGGAAAGACAGTCATTTTCCCGTCGAACATTTCACTTTAGTTTGTATCGAATCAAACTCAACTGTAGATTCGTTACGAATCCGTAACGAATCTACAGTTAGTGTAGATTCGTAAAAATAATCTACACTTTGAACAATAGAGTGACGTCACAGAAATAGTTTAAATGTAGTTATCCTGTTATTTGGTATGGACTTAGTGTACCATGAGTATTATTCAACCCAATACTAATGCAAGTGAGTACTGCATGAACCATTATTTGTTTCACTCCAATGTCACCGTGGAGTAGTTGTCAGACTGCAGGACTTGCAATCACAAGGTTGTGGGTTCGAATCCGGTCAAGGTAACTGCTGATTTCACAATAGCTAGAATAAGTATTGTCGTCTAGTTACTGAATCACAATTTCTTGATTTGTGCAAAATGGGGAGGGAATGGCTGGTGCCAGCTTGGCATTTATATCCCCTTGTGGGAGTTTGCCGAGTTCCCTTGATGGGAAGATCATCGAAACAAACAAACAAACAAACAAACAAAACAAACAAACAAACAAACACCCCAACAAACAAACAAACTTGTGAATATACATGTCAGGGGGAGAGTCACTGCCGATAAAAAAAGTCAGAAACTGGGACCAGATCTTAGAAGGTACATGTACATTGAAATTGAAATGATGGCATTTCCACCTTTTGGTATTAACCCTTGGAGTTATAGATTCCAAGGAGCTTCTGGGAACAGTATCCTCAGCACTAGAGAAGTATATCAAAGAGCATGACTTAATTTATTTTGAGAAAAATACAGCAATTTTTTGTTTACCAGGCAGACTTTAAAAAGTCTGAATTTGGGTATGAGTCTGACATTTTTCATCACTGACATGTACACTGACATAATTGTACAATGCATGTCCTATCAATAATTGGGGCTGCACACTCCGGCATGGTTCAAGTTTGGCCAATATAAGGCTGCTCAGCAAATTAAGAGGGCAACTTGTCATGTAAAATAATCTCCAATATTAGTTTTCATTGCACTTTTTTGGCTAGACGACAGCAATAAAATAACAATAAATAAGATTGCAGTTTAAAAGTCTGTAAAATTAAGGTTGATGTATTATTACAAAAAATAGTTAACAGCCTGACCTTTTGACCCTAGCAGAGTCTTTCTGTTTAGTATTCGAAAAAGACTCTTCTGGATGAGTTGTTGGTACATTAACTACTTTTTTTGCATTTATATATGTGCACAGCCACAATCATGCGTACACATTTTTTGTGTGTCCATGTTATGAACAACAGTTTGAAAACCAGTTACGAGTAGAAAGTACTTGTGTCTGCCGAATACAAGATCTGCAAAGAGTTACTCAATATTTATGTGTTGTTCATTTGGTGTCTTTGTAACAAAAAGTGTACCCATGATTGTGGCTGTGCACATACAGTATGTAACATAGGCCCTTCTGGTTGGTAAGTAGTTTGCAACAGCTAATTTTGTTTCTTTGAATGTCATGACTGTATATATATCTTGTTCATTCCAAGATATACATGTACTCATAAAGGCTTGATCTTGCTATGCTTACCCTTCACTTGATGTAATGAATGGTTGAAACAGAAGTTCAAGGGTCAAACTGCACCGGCAACTCCAACTAGGCAAGTCTGGCAAAGATTACTTTTAAACGTACTTAATTTGGAAGCACAAGCGTTCCTGCACCTGTACTATCGTTGAGCTCATAGATCTACAAGAAGGTCAAAGGTAAGAATTTCAGGAAAAAATGCGATCAGATAGCACCTTCAAACATTTGTCATTTAAAAAATCATCTGGCCGTTTTGGAATTGGCGGCTACAGCTGTGGCTGCGGCTAGATTTCCGCGTCATCATGCATTGAAGTATGGGACTTCCTTAGCAACACCCTTACCAACAGCCGTAGCCGTAACTGTAGCCGCAAATTCAGTTACGGCCTTACATTCCCTTGACTACATTGTACATTCATTCTGTTATACTGTGTTTAAATTGTTAATGACTTTGTGAGCTGTTTACTGTACTTGAGGGATTTTCAAGATTATTTTGATGCAGGCCTTGAATTACACGGAGGCCATGGCCTCTGTTGCCCTGGTATTGGCCTTAGTGCCCCTTCAAAAGTTTCCATAGACTTTTCCAATGGAAGTGCCCTTTGCAAAACGAAAATGGCCTTGTCCTCTCTAAGATGGAATTCCATGCCTGCCATACACTTTAAGATTTTCCAATGGAAGTGCCCTTTACAAAATGAAAATGGCCTTGCCCTCTCAAAGATTAAATTCCTGGCCTGCTATTTATTTATGTGCACAGCCACAATCAAGGGTACACATTTTGTTCGTGTCCATGTTATGAACAACAGTTTGAAAACCTGTGATGTAAATGTAACAGTTATTTCATTGTTGTTTGTAAAATTGACCAGCGCTGTGTGAATGAAGAGTAGAAAGTACTTGAGCTTGTCGAATACAAGATCTGCAAAGAGTTACTCAATATTTGTGTTGTTCATTTGGCGTCTTTGTAACAAAAAGTGTACGCATGATTGTGGCTGTGCACTTATTTATTAAGTTGCAGCTTTATTTAGACAGGGTAGTTGTTTCAGTATTACAGCTGTTCATCAGAATGTTCATACTGTGTAAATTCATCTGTGTGTATTGTTCGATGCGAGTCAAGTTCGCGTTTAGTTTTGAATTGTTTGTCGCATCTGTCGCAAGCAAACGGGAGAATCTTGAAGTGACTTTGCATGTGAAGTGTTATGGTACTTCTACGCGCAGCAGTGAATCCACAAATACCACAACAATACGGCTTCTCCGTTCTGTGACTCCACTGATGCACTTTGAGTTCACCGTTCGTTATGAACCGTTTGTCGCAGACGTCACACGCATGGGCCCTTTCGTTGTTGTGTACCTTGATGTGACTTTTCATGTTTGACTTGTGGTTGAAACCCCGTCCGCAAATTTCACACACATAAGTGCCATGGATTGCATCTGCATTTTGAAGACACGTCGTTTCGTGGCATTTGAGATTCCCTTTCGAGGCAAAATGTCTGTTGCAATATCTACACGAGAAGGGCTTCTCACCAGTATGGACCCTCTTGTGCATCAGCAGGGCACTGTGTTTTTCAAAAGCATAACCGCAGATGTCGCATTTATACTCGCCATAATTTTTCTGTTTTAGCCGGGGGATATTTTCTATTTTCTTTATATGTGTGATTTTGTGGGATTTGAGTGTGCTATTTTGAGCAAACCGTCTACTACAAACGTTGCAAGCATACGGCTTTTCACCAGTGTGAACTCTCATATGGCCCTTCAGATTCTTCCGTTCTCGGAACCCACGGCCACAGATATCGCAAAGAAATCTCTTCTCTAAGCGGGAGACTTGTTCATCATTCACGTCTTCCTCGTCGCAGACAACTTTGATGACTGAAACAACAGATGGCTGCTCTTGGTCGCAAGAGTTGCTCATAAGTTCTTTCAGATTTCTGGTGTCCACACTCTGTTGTTTATGGGTAAGAACATTATCAAGTGTCTCTGCAGCAGAATGTGTTTGGCAAGCATCCTCTGATGAGTTGCCAAACAGCTCCTCGGGAAAAACACCTATGTTTAGTTTATCCTCACAAAGAGCTTTTCTCTGTGATGGTGCGCTAGACTGTCCTTGGCCCACATCTTCACATGAATTACTTATTAAGAAATCATTGGTCAAACTGCCTTGACAAGTTTCCACACTTGATTCTTCATCAGAGAGAACTCTATCATGTGATACCACAGTAGAATGTTTTGGGCAAGCATCCTCGCATGACATGCTTAAGATTTCTTGTTTAATTCCATCTAGACTAGTTTCTATATTTGGTTGATCAGCAAGAGCTAAACTTTGTGACACTATGATTTGCTCTTGGTTAGCTTCAGGACACAAGGCTCTCAAAGGTTTCTTTGAATCACTGTCTGGACAGGTATCCAAGTTTGGTTGCTCCTCAGTAAGAACACCATCATGTGAAACAAAGACAGACTCTTCATGGGAAGCATCATCAACTGAGTTGCAGAACAGTTTGTCTTGATCAGTGTCCAAGTTCAGTTTATTTGAAAGAACTGTAATGTGTGAAGCTATGACAGGGTGGTCTTGGCAACCATCTTCACCTGAGTGGTTTGAACATTCCTTCATGCTATGTGTACTAGCCAATTGTTCATCTGAAAGAACTGTAGTATGTGAGACTAGGGCAGACTCCTCCTGGCACTCCTCATCACATGAGCCACTTAAGCCTTCTGAATCTAAACTACTGTCTTGAATAACTATATTTGGTTGTTCATCTGTTTGGATTTGTTGGTTGTCTCCATGCATCTGGACCAACTCGTTTGAAGGTATTTCTATAACACTGTTAAATGCATCTTGCGTAACTGGATAAGGACCATCACTATGTGTTGTTTGATGTGTGGCAAGTTCACTATCGGTTTTGAAACGTTTGTCGCATCTGTCGCACAAAAATGAGAGATTCTTCTCGTGGGTTTTGAGATGTCTGGTAAAGTTTGCCCTCAGAGCAGCAGTGAATCCACAAACACCACAATAATACGGCTTCTCCTTCTTGTGACTCCACTGATGGACTTTAAGTTCACCACTTGTGATGAACCGTCTTTCACAATTGTCACAGGGATAGGCCCTGTCGTTGGTGTGGATTTTGATGTGGCATTTCAGATTTTGTTTGTGATTAAAACCCCGTCCACAAATGTTACAGATGAACGACTTCTGGACAGCTTTCTCATTTTGTTCACATGTCAATTGGTGGGATTTGAGATTACCTTTCTGTGCAAAGTGTCGGTTGCAAAACTCACAAGAGTAAGGTTTTTCACCTGTATGGATCCTCTTGTGCATAATAAGTGCATTTTCCCTCGGAAAAGCGTAACCACAAATTTCGCATTTGAATTTTCCCTCGTTTTTTACTTTCACACGAGGTGCGTTCTTCTCAGGTTTGTCGTGAGTATTTTTATGAGTTTTGAGCTTACTGCGATACAAAAACTGTCTTTTGCAGACATCGCATGTAAATGGTTTTCGGTCGGTGTAAACTCTGCTATTGGCTTTTAGGTCACAGAGAAAATGCCTTTCGCTTGCTGTGATCTTTACACTGGGAGAAAATAGAGGTCCTGTTTGTTGTTTTGTTTCCATCATGTCCACGCTTTGTTTTTCATCAGGTTGATCTGTATCTTGTGATGCTATGGCAGACTCATCTACATGTAGACAATCACTTCGGTCATCTTGACAAGTACTCGTGGCTAATTGTTCTTCTGAAAGAATGTTATCGGGTGATCTTGCAGCATCCTGTTCTTGACAAGTATCATCAATCAATCTTGCTATTTCCTTTGTACCACAGTCGTGACTTATGTTCACATTTTGTTCATCAAAAACAACACCGTCTGCGGTACTAGGGCAGCCTGTCCTTCAGGGGCGTTAGCACCGTAGATTCTCCGCAGGTCCTTTGTGCCAATGCTTCGAGTCAACTCCGTGTGTGGATGTTCCTCAGAATGGGCTTGATCTCCATGTCTCGAGGGTCTGGTCTCTGCTGACTTGTTGGATGGAATTTCCACTACCACATTGAAGTGAATTTGTGGAGGGAGCTCAAGGGGATGTACAAGTTGATGTATTTGGCGTTCACTGCCAGTTTTGAAGCGTTTATCACAACAGTGGCAAGCAAACGGAAATTCTTTTCATGAGTTTTGAGATGCCTTGTGAAGTTGCCTCTGAGAGCAGTAGTGAACGAACAATTCCCGCAACAATATGGCTTCTCCGTTTTGTGACACCACTGATGTTTCCTGAGCTCACTGCTTGTTATGAAACGTTTATCACAAACGTCACAAGGAAAAGCCCTGTCATTGGTGTGGATCTTGACGTGGTTTTTAAGATATTGCCGAGAAGTAAAACACCGTCCGCACATATCACATAAATAACTTTTAAGGCGACCATGATCGTTTTGGGGACAAGTCTCAAGGTGGCATTTGAGGTTGCCTTTTCGAGCAAATAGTCTGTTGCAAAAGCCACAGGAGAAAGGTTTTTCACCAGTGTGGACACTCATATGCATCAGTAGGGCACTCGGTTTGTTGAAGGCGTAACCGCAAACATCACATTTGAATTTACCCTCATTTTTTTGTTTTCTGTGTAATGAGCTATCACGGGGTCTGTTGTGAATGTCTTTATGGGTCTTAAGCGTACTGCGCTGTGCGAACCGTTTATTGCAAATGTCACAAACATAAGGTTTTTCTCCGGTGTGGACTCTCAAATGTGATTTCAGATTTCTCCGTCCTCTAAAAAAACGACCGCAAAAATCACAAACTAATGATTTTCCATTCCTGGAGAACAGTCCATTTGGAAACTGAATTTCAGCTTGTCCATCTGGCTCCATATTCAATTGATCATCTGAAAGAAATCTACTTTGTGCTACCTCCGTTGGGATGTTCTTGGCAAGAAGCATTGTTTGAGTTGCTGAATAGTTCATCACAACCCGGACTATCATCCATGCCGGTTGTTCACTAGCACGACCATCATGTGATACTACAGCAGACAGTGTACGGCAAGCATCATCAAGCGTGTTACTCAACAGTTCCTTGTGACAAGTTTCCGACTTGGGTTGATCCTCAGACCGAACTGTACCACAAGACACAACAGCGGATTGTTTAAGGCAAGCATCGTACGAGTTGTTTACGGGTT
Organism: Pycnopodia helianthoides; assembly: GCA_032158295.1. NCBI lineage: Eukaryota > Metazoa > Echinodermata > Asteroidea > Forcipulatida > Asteriidae > Pycnopodia > Pycnopodia helianthoides. The sequence goes on along the minus strand of CM063255.1, from coordinate 887,018 downwards.
CTTTTTTAATGCTGCCTTGTCTAATATCCATGTCTGTTTCTTTCAATAAGAACTATGACACTCTTTTTTATAACCACAGTGGGTTGTTCTTTGTATATGGCCCTAATGTTGGTGGTCTCCCTATTTTGTCAATATCTTTGTGCACATCCCGTTAGGTGATCCCTCTCCTGCCGCTTCCCAGGTTGTATCGTAAACTTGGGTGAGTTCCCTGGCTACACGGCAGTTACAGGTTGTATGGCTTGTGACTGCTTTTACACAAGCTGCTTTTCAGCCTCCTCACATGTTCATCAGAAAACTAAGACACTGCTTGAGGTGTTCAAAGTTGCACAATAACAGCTTGGCATCCTCAATGTTTTCTACGGTCATGTCTCTGATGTTATGATAATGTCCTCCTCACCAGTCAAATATCAACATTAGTAACCACTAAGTTATCTGGTTTTTCAACTGAGCTACATTTACTCTCGTTCAGGATTTTTCTGTACAAATGGAAATCCACACCAGAGCTCCTTCGTCGCCTTCGTCCCATTTACATTAAACAAGCTTGGGACAGGAGTAAGACGGACAAAATACTCGTCCATCATGTCTTGAGTCTCATCATGTCTTGAGTTCCATCATGTCTTGAGTCCCATCATGTCTTGAGTCTCATCATCTGCATCTGTTATTTTCAAAGGAATAAGAAAGGAAATGGTGTGTTATTGTTCATCTCTACAAACATTGAAAATAAATTAAATTCTGCAAATCCTCAAGATATACTTTACACTTGTATTAATATATTTTGGGGTTGTACAAACCAAATTTGACTGGAGCTGGACTTGACCTCCAGAATAACGTGCCGGCACTCAACCAACTGAGCTATCTGGCCCAAATGTTGGTGGTCCCCCTATTTTGTAAAACTCTGTGCACGTCCCCTTTAAAGGTGATCCCTCTGCTGCCGCTTCCTAGGTTGTATTGTAAACTTGGGTGTGATCCCTGGCAACACGGCAGTTACAGGTTGAATAGCTTCCGACTGGCACCCCCGCACAAAGATTGACAAAATAGAGAGACCACCAACATCAAGGCTAGATACCTCAGTTGGAATAGCGCTGGCACGTTAATCCGGAGGTCACAGGTTCAAGTCCCGCTCTAGTCAATTTTTCATTATGCAACCTCAAGGTTTTTTTTAAAATTTATCCATTCAGTTTCCCTTGTGGTTTATTACTCGTTTTGTACATGACACATGTACGGTAACCAGTCACATCGGCACCTGGCAAACTCGGCACCCACTGCACTACTCGGCACCTTGCAAACTCGGTAGCCACAAACTTGGCACCTGGCAAACTCAGCACCAACAAACTTGGCACATGCACAATTGAAAATTTGGCACCCAGTCATGCCAGTTCAAAACTGAAGATTTACCAGGTTGTGGTAAAATAAATAGTTCTTCTTGATCTTGATATGTTGTCAGCATGAATGCGCCCAAGATGCAGAGCTGTTGACGTGCAGTCCCACATGCATTGCTTGATTGTGCGTGTTTCCAGCTCGATCTTCAAAGCTGGAACATCCGAGCCATTTTCAATTCAGGTCGGAATGCGATCCACTATAAAGAGATATGATATCAGGGCAATGCCGTAGTAAGTAAAGGAAACCTCAAAATTAAATTATAGTTATCTTTTTACATCTGGGATCTGGGACGTCTTGTATTTATTTTCTCTCTGGTAGTAAAAAGTTAATTTTCGTCCAGAAATTATTATTAATGTGGAGTTTAATATCCTTAACAGAGATTTTAAATATGTAACTAAAACAATTATTTTGTCTAATGAATTTGAATGTCAAAATTTAATGTAAAACGTAAAAATACAAAACATTTGTCGTTTATGGATGAAACTTGCACTGACTGTTTTGATGTCGTGTTTGGACCTTCAATTTTCTCAACGATCTTTTCAAATAAAAAATTGTGAAAATTTTTAACACCTGCGAGTGGGGGCTTATTTTGATAATTAGTGAGTGTTAGGCCCCTAATGTAGGAGAAAATGCTATCCTCAGCAATGATTTGATGCCAGCAACTTAAACCTCAAAGCCATTGTTGCGCTTGAGTATGAACTACATTATAGAATTTGGTGCATCACAAGGGAAGTCTAGCCTTTGGATTTTGGCTATAATTTGTATGACACTAAGTCAACCCAATAGCTCAATGTAAGAGCTGATTCTAATTACATGTAGGCCTACTTGATTGTGATAGCGAACAATGAAATAAAACGTTTGCTTTGGACAGGTCATTTTGAATAAAAAATGTATATAATATTTACAAACATAAACGTTCAATCATTAAAGGTATTGTACACTTTTGGTAACAGCTCAAAATCAGTGTCCACATTTTGTGTGATTAAACATATGCATGAACAAACAAACCTGTGAAAGTTTGAGCTCAATTGGTCATCGAGGTCACGAGAAAATAGTGAAAAGAGATCTTATGTGTTTTCTGTTTTTTTCAAATTATCACGCGCGATAATTACTATTGTTTTACTCGTTTCTCAGAAACGATAGCATTTTAGGCAGAAATATTTTAAGGAACCCTTTCTACCATTACTTACTTAAAATCATGTAAGTTATGTGTGAATCTGTGAACATTGTGTTTTTCGATCTTACCAATAGTGTACAGGGCCTTTAATCTTATTCCTCATTTTGTAATTTGTAAAGTTTATTTTATTGGAACATCCTACATAATGTTTTTTTGAGACCAAGTAGACTTGGTCCTTTTTGGGAGCCTTACATTTTAATCCCCAACAAATGGATGTCTTTTTTTGTGAAAATTATGGGAATGTAATGAATTGCACTGGACATTGTGGGATTTTTGTTTAAATAGTTTCAACTTTATGTACATGTAAGATTGTGTGAGAGATTTATTTGTGTGGGCTAAATTTATGTTTGTTGAAAGTTGCACGGAATCTACCACTATGCTCTGGCTTACTTCCAAGGCGTTCTTAAGAATAGGTGCCAAGTTTGTTAGTCTAAAATAGGCTGGTGCCAAGTTTGTATGGTGCTGACGTTATTGGTGCCGATTGGATGCTGTTGGCATGTGGCCTAAATAAGGATTGAGGAACGAGGAGACTTCTGAGCTGTTACAACTGTTTAATCAGCCATGTTGAATAACACCGCCCTCTGTTGGCGGGTGGATACATGTATGTGACAGGTGCCATGTATGCACGGTGCCGATTTTGCAGGTGTTGATTTTGTGGGTGCCGAGTTTACCAGGTGCTGAAGTGTCCGGTATCCACATGTACATGACATAGTTCATCACAGGCCTGGAATTATATCATTGAAGGGCCATTTTAATTTTTGCAAAGGACACTTTCATTCGACATTTTTAAAGTCCACAGGAAATTTATGAAGCGGCACTACAGCCAAGACCAGGGCAACAGAGGCCATGGCCTCCTTAGCCTGTGTTAATCCAGGCCTGTCATCATCATCATGATGGTTCATAATTTTGTTCCAGCAGGACTCAGAAAGCTTTGAAATCTGCTTGAATATTAAATGATGGTGTAAGGGAAAATTTACTCAAACTACTAACTCTCTGTCCCCGACACAATAGTTACATCCATTTAATTTTGAATTTTATAATCAAGCATCTAATCTTCAGGAAAAGGTGCATGTCACTTGAGTTCCATTCAGTTCACCACAATGGAGTATTATTCAGGTGACAGGCCTGGAATTACACAGAGGCCACAGAGGCCATGGCCTCCGTTGCCCTGCTCTTGGCCTTGGTGCCCCTTCAAAAGTTTCCCATAGACTTTTAGATTTTCCAATGCAAGTGCCCTTTGCAAAATTAAAATGGCCTTGCCCTCTCTAAGATGAAATTCCAGGCCTGAGGTGATACAATACATTTGACACAAATCTCACTAAGGTTTATCGCAAAAATAACAATTATAATAATAATTAATAATTTGGGAGGATGGTCATCCTTACTTGCAGCTTAGAAGCTGAATTGCAAAGGATGCGGTTTCAACATGCGCCAACATAAAGATACAGATTGTTCACAAAAATAGTATTCTTGTCAATAATGTGCACTCGATCCAGTGAATGCTGGTCATCTCGCCCCCAACAAAGCCGCCCCAGGCTGCAAAGTCGCCCCTGCAAAGTCACCCCCCTAACCGGCTCGCCCCGGTATGTTACAAAGTCGCCCCCTGACAATGTGCTGTCCATAAAAAAGGGGAGGCTTTTTTTAGTTTTGAAATTCAGAAACCCTAAAAAAATATTAAGCTTTCCACGGAGTATCCACTATAAAAAAATAAAAAGGATGACAAAAATAACGATGTTAATAACCATTAAATTTAAAATGATTAATTTATTTTAATTTTTAGGTATTATTTATCGGCCAAAAAAAAAATGTCTTAGTATAATAACAAGTAGGCTATCGATTTTAAAAAAATGTTATCTGTAATTCAGTAATTGCTAGGTATTACATGTATATTTGTAAAAAAAAAAAAAATTCTATAACGTTTATTATGTATTTGTTGCGTGTTATAATTAGGGAATAACAGTGCGATGAGCCGGTCTTCACTGCGTGGTAATGACCGGGCTGGTGGCTGGCCGCTGTTAATGGACCGAGCCGGCGAGGTCCATTAACAGTGGCCAGCCACCAACCAAGTTCATTAACACGCAGTGAAGACCGGCTCATTGCACTGTTATTCCCATTAATAAATGCCTTATGACGAAAAAACTGTAAAAATCGTCAGAATTTGTGATTTTCTTTCGCCATTATTTAAAAAAATGTTCTACTCATGTTCAAGGGCCAATCCTTTGGCTGTTCAACTTTTGTGTGGTACCTACATGTAATCTCTTCCACATAATTAACTGTTTATACATATTTTCAAGAACCAGACCATGACTTTGCATTATGTTGGTTTCATGCGCCAACCAGCTACCTTAAATTGATACAATGTCTGCGCGTTCATGCCTACGCGTGGAATGTTTCCACACGCGGCACCATCTGTCCTGCTCAAAAAATAAAAAAATAAATACGCACAAAGAAATCAGTTGATTTTAAACCAGTAGTTTGCGCGCATAGTGCATAGGATTTTACACAACAATGTGCTTGATAAGGGGCCATTTATTCGCTGGTTTACTGAGCCGGTCTTTATATCACATGTTAATACACCCCCACGTGACCAGTCTTTGACCAATCATAGTTCATAAACTCTCCAAGGTGTTTATTAATTTACGATAAATTGAGCGACGTTAATAAAATCATTGACAATTATGTAAATTTTGGGCATGGATTATTTGATGATGTTTTTTACCCAAGCACAAACTAAACATACAGGCTACATGTATAAAGGCTTTACTCAATATTCCTTGCAGTACAATAATTAAGCCATTATATTACCATAAGAAGCCTTAATTATTTTCTGAACTAAATAACATCTGGAGGCGACTTTGCTAGGGGGCAATATTGGCTGGGAGCGACATTGTCAGGGGCGACTTTGTAACACAACCCGGGGCGAGCCGGGTAGGTGGCGACTTTGCAGGGGGAGACTTTGTTTGGGGCGAGCTTGCTAGGGGGCGAGCTTGCTAGGGGGCGAGCTTGCTAGGGGGCGAGCTTGCTAGGGGGCGAGCTTGCTAGGGGGCGAGCTTGCTAGGGGGCGAGCTTGCTAGGGGGCGAGCTTGCTAGGGGGCGAGCTTGCTAGGGGGCGAGCTTGCTAGGGGGCGAGCTTGCTAGGGGACGAGCTTGCTAGGGAGCGAGATGACCAGCCCCCGATCCAGTTACGGCTGGCATGATTGACTGGCAGGCAACCCAAACAAGTTTTGAGATGTGCCCACTTTCTTCACATAAAAAAAGTTAATTAAAAAAAAAGAGAAGTAATAACCACAAGGGAAACTGACTGGGTAAATTTCAAATGGTTTGGGGTTGAAAAAAATGAGTTCACTGAAATTGCCATAAAATATTACCCTCGATGTTTTCTTTGAAGAAAGAGTGCACAGTTACAAAGTTATATCAGTTTGTGCCCCAGGAATCAAGTCACATTCCATTGAACTCCTTTTTCAGAATGATACAACGTTCCTTCAAGGACGAGGGTTTGTTTTGTATACAACTTTACACAGCACAGGCTACAGCAAAATGGTAAGACCGTAAGGTATCGATAACAGAACAGTGTTTTTTCTTCTTACCTTGGTACAGCAACCGAACCATTTATATGCTATAAAAGATGAAGTGGCCGAACCATGGACATGATGGACGGAAAAGTTGTTAAGAATAAACAACAATCAAACAGCTGTATGCAGTCACTAATGACGTGAAAACTTTGTTATGTGTTGTCTGCAGAGCGTGTGACTGTGAGGGGCAGCCATTGTGTGAAATGGGTATGGAACGCCGATATGGTTCAGACGTATTGACTAGATTGACAGCATGTGTGATAAACCACTGCGTATCGAACTATGATCGAAGTTCGTTCCGCTATCATCGATTTTGTACATGATAACCTATGAGGTTCGTAGAGACGATAGCAGGACGAACCCTCCGTAGGTCTAGGGGGGACAAATCGGGTCCTAAGGAGGAAGGAATCACATATTGTCTCCCTCTTCAATTTGCTACGGGGAGAGAATCTATTTCTACGCTTTATGTCTCACGGTTTTAGCCAGAATTTGGTAAAGGGTGTCAAAATTTGCTTGAAATTTTAAAAGCTGGGTGTCCAAATTGTACATTTACAAACAATACATTTACAACATGTAAATGACAGATGAACAGGGTGTGCAATTTTTACAACAGGGTGCCACCCCCCCCCCCCCCCTTGCAAACACTGCTGGGTCATGGTTCGATCGGCCCTGCCTCCATGATAAAGTACGGACTCCGGAGAGTTGCGAAGACGGAACCCTCTGAAGCTGGTCAGGGAGCTGGGTCCATGATCACAGTTCATGAGCTAATTGACTATTTTTTCTACACACATGGATATTTATATAACTTTAACTGTTTTTACCAATGTGCAATATTGTTTATCTGCCCGAAAAATGAAATAAATATAAATATCAAATATAAACTGGTAATTAATATAAACGGGTAATAGAACAAGTTGAGCCGAATACGTCATTTACATGCATGAACAATACATGTTTATTTATCTTTCTTAAAATATATTTTAATCACGGTACCAGTACCACCTTCCTTCTCGTTGTCAATTCAAAGAGCAAGGTATGCTGCTTTTATCTCGTGAGCGGATAGTACCTGCTTATGGTGGGAATTATACTATTCATGGAAGTTACCCCCCCCCCCCCCGCGATGAAGGTTCGCCCCATGCCATGAAAGTTTACCACCATGCATGGTTGTCTTTTCACCCTTTTATACGTCATACAGTTTTTTTTTTTACATACCTTTTATTTGTTGTCCATATCTCTGCTATACCTGCTCTCATTAATCAAACGGTCGAATAAACATATTAACCGGACCGGACGTGACCGACCACAAACAGGACTGTAAGACTTGAACTGGAGTGATGGCATCGAAGTTCCACTGATGAGAGCTCAATTTCTTAAAGAGCTAATAATTATTTATCTTACAGACACTGGACACTATTGGTAATGTCAAAAACCAGTCTTCTCACTTGGTGTATCTCAACATATGGATAAAATAACAAACCTGTAAAAACTTGAGCTCAATTGGTCGTCGAAGTTGCGAGATAACTATGAAAGAAAAAACACCCTTGTCACACGAAGTTGTGTGCTTTCAGATGGTTGATTTCGAGACCTCAAAATCTAATTCTGAGGTCTCGAAATCAAATTCGTGGAAAATTACTTCTTTCTCGAAAACTATGTCACTTCAGAGGGAGCCGTTTCTCACAATGTTTTATACTGTCAACCTCTCCCCATTACTCGTTACCAAGTAAGGTTTTATGCTAATAATTATTTTGAGTAATTACCAATAGTGTCCACTGCCTTTAAAGGTCCTGTACACTATTGGTAAGATCGAAAAACACAATGTTCACAGATTCACACATAACTTACATGATTTAAAGTAAGTAATGGTAGAGAGGGTTCCTTAAAATATTTCTGCCTAAAATTGTATCGTTTCTGAGAAACGAGTAAAACAATAGTAATTATCGCGCGCGGTAATTTGAAAAAACAGAAAACACATAAGAGCTCTTTTCACTATTTTCTTGTGACCTCGATGACCAATTGAGCTCAAACTTTCACAGGTTTGTTTGTTCATGCATATGTTTAATCACACAAAATGTGGACACTGATTTTGAGCTGTTACCAAAAGTGTACAATACCTTTAACCAGCTCTATGCTTTAACAGATGTGTATCAATCACAATTGCTAATTCTAGATCACTATTATAAAGCCATACGGGAAACCATATTAGATAAATCTTAATAGTTAGTGATTTTGGGAATCTTGAAATCAAGCAGGAAAGAGTTGTTGACTTTTTCATTATAATGAGCAGTCTCACAGTTCGCGAGCATAGACCTGTAGTGTGGAAATCCTTTAAAGAGCGGCTCTAAGATGCTCTGAAATATGAAGTTTTTATATTTATTTTTGTCCAACAGATGGTGTCCACTAGAAATATTTATATATTTTTTGTATGAGTCCCTAACCTCACAATAAAACAGGGTAAAAATGTCTTTTCTCCGAAACACTCCCGGTCAGAAATCAGAAAAACGCGATGTCAAACAAACCACTTGACATGAAGGACTCGTGACGTCATCGGTGGCTAGTTGATTTGGATAACGCACAAATACACACCCAAATGTCACAGTTTACAATCAATACGGCCGAGAATATGACTCTTCAATTAAAGGACGATAACAAGTGAACAGACCGCTCTTTAGAGCCGATCACATTCCACCCACAATCTGTCTTGGTTTATTAATAATCAGTGCTTAATCAGCGTGAATGGCTTATCATCGCACCCTACACTAGTGTTTGTAATAAATAGCATCATGGAGGTAGTAGGTCGAGGTTGAAGTTGACGTCAACCCTCTGCCAAGATCGTACAGCTCCTTGAATCTTCCTCTGTAATATGCATTTAGCCGCTGCACTTTCATTGGAAAGCTCGTCTCCAAAAATAGATGATTATTTACGAATGTCGGGACGTAATCTAGCTGGGTATATATATATTTTTACATTGTTTTGGGGGCTTTGCATGGTGGTGTACGGTATCAATGTATACTCTGTTTGCGGTAACACCATGTGCATCATCTACTTTGCTGTGTAGATTTTTGTTCTTTAGAGAACTTGTCTTGCTATTTATTGTACTGCCGCGAAGTAGATTTTCGGAATTCGGGAGACTTGTCAGTTCTGAAAAGAACTGTCCTGCTTTTTAACTACTACCTGGGCGGAAGGTAGGAAATCGGCCGGGACAACTGTTGTTAAATATTTTTATACACATTTGCAACTTTGTAGATTCAGTCAATAATTGTCGAAAGTATGTTTATTCATGCAGCTGTGTGGTTTATAATTATTTAAACCATGTTCTTATCATTGTAATCTGTTAAAAAAAAATCTACCAAAAGTCCAACCTAACGTACAGCTGCAGGGACCCCCAACCCCGTTCTATGTATGGAGAAAGTAACAGAATATTATGTTACGCATGACTGGTCATTCAACCATGACGTTATTGAACTACTGTACGCTTTGCATTGGGTCTGAAATATCAGCATGTTGTGGAACGCTTGTTGCAAATGTTTCATAGAGTTCCAGCATGGTATGGTTCGAGATGAAAGTGTATATTAATACAATTATTGCTGATATGTTCTGATCTTTTCATTTCATTCTAGTTTATTAAAGCGTTGGTGTTGTTTGTAAGTTATTTTGTTCAGTTCTGTCCATCTTCTGTATGTCTGTTTGTCTTGACTCTGTCCACAGGCTGATTACTATTCTATTGAGCATCAGCTTATCAATTAATTGGCCTCCGCATCCGCACTGTTTCCATTCTGTGCTTGTTCAACTCGAGCCTAATAACTTACATGCTTAGAATGTTCCGTTCACTATTACCTTGAAGGGAAATAAATTGTAACACTTCAATGACCGACTAGATAAAAAAAAAGTGGTGTTTATCCTGGCCGAGCGGTCTAGTTCACCGGACACAAGCTCTGATGCTGTCAGCAGCAGAGTGTGGGTTCGAATCCAGGTCATGACACTTGTGCCCTTGAACAAGTCATTTAACCATAATTGCTTCGTAAAAAGTTGGGAAGGTAGTGTATTCTGCTCTATCAGCCAGGCTCCTAGTACTGTGATGGGGGGGGGGGGGGACCCAGTTTCAGCCCCAGGAGTAGGTGGCAACGTGCCCCAAGTGATAGTTGATTTGGGTCAACAGCCCAAACCAGTTACGTGTATCCCTCAACTTGAAGTGGCCACTCCGGCCTTGTGAGATTGGGGATATTTCATTTAAAAAAATTTAAAATCTGATTCAATTGTTATACTTTTCATTATCATTATCATCAGTCATGTATATTCTTTGATTGTATTGTACCTCTATATCTTGTTGTCCACTGGTTGTCTTTTGTTATTGTGAGCATGGAAATAAATGTCACATTGAACTGAATTGAAATTGAAATATCTTGCACGTATATTGTATCAGTTTGTTTATGACAGTTAATGAAATTGAAAAATAAAATAAACATATGATTGATACTTCTTTTTTTCTTATTAATCCATGACTTGTCTTTTACAAACTTAGTTTTGATTTTTCTAAACAAGATTACACAATCTCTTTGATTAATTTGTCCATCAAGTGCTCGCTGTGAAGAAATAAATACCAACCCCCTTATCCTCTACATACAAAATATTGTACATGACCACGTTTGTAGAAATAGAATCAGAATCTCTCTTCTTACGCTCAAATCTGAATACTGCTCTTTATTTACTCAATCTAATGCGCTAAATAAAAAATTGCTAACATTGTTTGAAATGATTCTTTAGCTTATTAATTATATTATAATTAGTGTATACAATAAAGCCATTAATATTTCTTATTACAGAAAAGGAGGGTATCTCTGTCGCCAAAAAAAACCTTTCCTGAACAGGAACCAACAATATTCTTTTTATAGCAAATAAAAAAAAAACTTTGGGGATGTCAGAGTAAAACATAAACACCAGTTTGGACAAGTTGAGTGGACCATAATATTAGAAAAAAGGACATCGAGCCAAAGTAATGTACTCTGGTACATGTAAAAAAAAAAAAAAAATTTGTTTACACTGATTAATTAATTTCAAGAACTCTACTTCTCGCTTATTTTCATTTTTTTGAATCAATACTCAATTTCACAAAGCCCCGCCCTGAATAATCTTGTTTACTTCATTTTAATCACTTTTAATTGCTATTAAGCAAAGTCAAATCACTACGGCTATGTTCACAAGTTAACAACTCATCTCACATTAGATCTGTGTGATTTGAGAAATCCGTTTTATAAGCTGCTGCATATCGGATGATATTGTTGGACCCAAACGAGTTCCCCAAACGAGTTCTCCAATTGAGTTCTCCAAATGAGTTCTCCAACCGAGTTCTCCAAATGAGTTCTCCAAATGAGTTCTCCAAATGAGTTCCCCAAACAAGTTCTCCAATTGAGTTCTCCGAATGAGTTCTCCAACTGAGTTCTCCAACTGAGTTCTCCAATCGAGTTCTCCCAATGAGTTCTCCAAATGAGTTCCCCAAACAAGTTCTCTAATTGAGTTCTCCGAACGAGTTCTCCAAATGAGTTCTCTGAACGAGTTCTCCAACTGAGTTCTCCGACTGAGTTCTCCAATTGAGGTCTCCAAACAATTTTGAAAAACTGGCCCTACAAAGATTTAAGACTGTAACATAACATTGCTTTATGTACTTGCTGGTAACTATTAACAACCAGGCATGCAACTGCAGTTTGTCAACAAACAAACAAACAAACAAACAAGCTAGCACACAAAAAACAAGGAAATTGCTGGGCACAGCAAGACAATGACGTCACAGCTGAGAAACAAAAAACAGGAAATCAGCTGAAGCCAGAACAATACCTCTGACCTGAACCAAACAATCTAAACAAAACTATGCTAAACACAGGTCTACTAGTATCGTTATACAATGGCAGCATGACATGTATATTTCAATTATGTAGAATACATTTCTGCTTATGACTACTACATGTATTTCTAACTCCATGTACCTACAGTACATACCTATTAAAATGACTTAACACTTGTTTCCAATACACAAAACAAACATTGCCCCGTTTCTCAGTCCAAATATAATCCACAATCTCGGCGTATCTATATATATATATACTTGGCACATCTAGATTGAAAACCAAAATAGGTGAAAAAAAAAAAACTAAGCAGGATTTCAATTGAGTATCTTCGGCGGTGGGTTTTAATGGCAATTCTCATGTCTAGGCAGGAGCAAAAAACCAATCAGCCATTTGCAAGTTTAAACTCAATAATGTCTGGAGCAATGACTTGCTTAGTCACAAGTTACCGCTTAAATTTGAATTCTTCAGACTGCAGAGACAGTTACTTTGTCAAATGGTTCGGAGCAAGCTTTTGTACACAATTGGTGCTCGATTATGGGGCAGAGGGTACCCCCCCCTATTGTGTCTTCATTGTGTGCTTTGAATCTCAGGAATTCTTTTGAGGATTTTAGGGGGGGGGGAGCTCTATACAAGAGGAAAATAGTGTGTTATAGTATGGGAACCATGGGGGGGGGGGGAGACACCCTCTGCCCCATATCGGGCAGGCTATATTTGTGCAGCAACCTCCAGATGAGCTGGTACCATTGCGCCATACATATTCATTCAGAGTTGTGGCATAGTATTACCAGCAGAATGGGATAAGCACAACAAAGAGAACACAAAAGGAACAATGCTGTCCTCACATTGAAATCCTTTGTTTTTTGTGTCCTCACATGTTTGTGTGAGCTTAGTCCATGGAGAGTGTTAAGTTAAAGGAACAAAGGGAAGTCCTCACATTGATAGCAATAAACTGATGTATGGGTGTTCACCATCTTTTACATAGCTCTCATATGACTATACAAAAGCTTGCCCCGAATTACGTGATCTCGATAGTCTGAGGAATTCCAATTTAAGCGGTAACTTGTGACTAAGCAAGTCAGTGTACCAGACGTTATTCAAATCAAACTCACAAAAGGCTCATTAGCTGCCACCTCAATTTGGACAAACATAAAATAATACATTGTAGTTGAAGGTGTTCATTACATGTATGTGACTATGAAACATTTAAGTAAGCATTTTGAACATTTCTTTTAAGCCCTTTTCAAACCACAGATCCGATTCCCAGGAAAAAAAAAACCCACAAAATTCTGGGAAATTTCAACCCCACTGCCAAACCATGTTCGTTTCACACTTGATGCAATGTGATGCAGTATGCTAACCCTGTGGTTATCAAGCAGGGGGTATACATTTCCCTGGGCATTCCCCAGGAGTTTGCCGGGGTTAGCAACTCAAGTGTGAACAGGTCAACCAAATTTTTCCTGGAATTCCCTGGGAATGCTTGTAGTGTGAACGGGGCTATAGTGTAGGAAGTGAGAACCAAGTAGATGACAGGTAAGAACCATGTGATTCAAACCTCTTTTGTGAGTAGTGTTGATTCTGAGCAGAACAGGGCTGAGATATCAAAGAGACTCGCAGGCCTGGAATTTCATCTTGGAGTTGGAGAGGGCAAGGCCATTTTCATTTTGTAAAGTTTATGAGAAAGATATGAAGGAGAACCAAGGCCAAGACCAGGGCAACATAAGCCATGGCCTTCGTGGCCTCCGTGTAATTCCAGGCCTGGCCTTGACATTTCAAAGGGCGTGCTTTTTCTCCTGAAAACGAGCAGAGCACACTGTTTGAGAAGTTAAGACTACTATATCTCAACTCGGTTCTTCTCAGAACCATTACTTCTTATAGGAGAGATTTTAAGTAATAAACCACAAGGGTTTGATACACTTGATATTTGAAATAAAACAAGTCACATCCCATTTGTGATCCCCTGGGCTCGATTTCACAAAGGGATCAGACTGATCGTAACTGCAAATCCATCGCAGTTGCTTAGCAAAGAGTGATGTCACAATACAAATCACTATGGTAATACATGTACTGATAACTCATCTTACGATGAATCTTAGTGCTTTGTGAAATCGACCCTTGGCTGCTGCCTACCAGGTTGTATCGTAAACTTGGGTGTGATCCCTGGCTACACGGCAGTTAACGATTGTATGGCTTCTGACTGGCACCACCAAACAAAGATATTGACAAAATAGGGAGACCACCAACATAGGGCTACATGTATTAAACAGCTCAGTTGGTAAAGCGCCGGCACGTTAATCCGGAGGCTGTTGGTTCAAATCCCGCTCTAGTAAATTTGTCTTTGTTCAACCCAAAAAGGTATTTTAATTACATGGTTGGTACCCATAAATATACTTGGTTATGAAGCATTTATTTACATATCAATATTATGTAAAAGTATGTTAAACATCTCAACATGTCACATAAAGTAAAATAAAATCTGTTAAAAATTAACATTGACTCATTTGACTGCGTCAAAGCTGCTTGCAGATTGAAGTAAAAACAAGAGACAAGATAAAAACTATAGTTACAATAAAAGTTAGGACATTTACACATTTGTATATATTTCAAACTTTGAGGCAATCAGCAATTGAGATCTGTGAATCGTTACTTTGAGTTTTATTTTGTCGTAAAATGTAGAACCTTTACGAACTATAATTGCTCTTTGACACAAAACATTTCATAAATCCGGTAATTGTGATAGCTTACATAAACAGATGAAACACAAGTTGCAAGGACAACTTTCCTGGCAGTGACAACTCTGCATACGGGGAAGCACAATTACGTGTAAATTGCTTTTTTTTTTTTTTAACTAAAATCCTTGAACAAAAATGCTTACATGTACATGTTCATCATATTGTGTACACTATACAGATTAGATATTTTATTACCTTCACAAAACACAACGAGCTGAACACAAAATGAACGATGCCAAAAATAATGTCTGCATCCCCTACTCAGGAAGAACCTGTTCATTCAGTATTAAGAAACACATACAGATGTCTATTGTCTACCTCCATGACTTGATAAAAATCAGAAAGTATTAATTTTCAATTTTCAAACCTTCCCCCTCCCCCGAAAAAACAAAACAACAAACAAACAAACCCACCAACAACCCTGAAAACTGGAGGGTGAAATCTCTGTTGATGTCTTCCGACTGGCGCCCCTCAACAAAGATTTTGACAAAATAAAGACACCACCATAGAGCTAGTAAGCTCAGTTGGTAGAGCACCGGCACGTAAACCCTGGAGGTCCCAACTTCAAATCCCGCTCTAGTAGATTTTTCTTTGTTCACCATAAAATTTAAATGACAAAGTTTGAAAAATAAATCTAAAAAGAGAGAAAAATTATCGTACGTTGACGTTTGACGACTAAATTTTAAAAAACTTTAGCGCATATTTACAAGCAGCACAAAATTGTAAAACCATTACAAAGCACTAATAAAATACTATACATGGCGGCCTTACATCCAACTGCGGACAAAGGGGATTGTAAAAAAACTACATAAGCCAAAATGAAATAGTTTAGAGGGTCTATTCTATCAAAGTACATGACACAAAGAAGTTCAGGCCTGGAATTACATGGAGGTCACAGAGGTCATGGCCTCTGTTGCCCCTGGTCTTGGCCTTGGTGCCCCTTCAACAGTTCCCCATAGACTTTAAGATCTTCCAATGGAAGTGCCCTTTGCAAAATGAAAATGGCCTTGCCCTCTCAAAGATGAAATTCCAGCCCTGTTTGTTTGCCTTACTTAAAGGCAAAGTGTACCTTTGGTTTTTAAAACTGTTTGATTGTTTTAATCCTGTATAAATGTAGATATTTACATTGAAACTAACCTTAGAAAATTTCATTTCAAAAGGGGGTAGGGTTTTTGAGATACATGTATCAACAAAAAAATCTGTAGCAGTTATCTCCACGCAGGAAGAATAATCCGTAATTGGAATACACAATCTGAGAAAAACGTTTCTCAGATTGAAATGTTTTTGAATCCCTTTCTCTAAAACCATGTTCCTTAGAAGGGAATCGTTTCCCCAAAATGTTATACATTATCAACAGCTGCAATGCTTCTTACCAAGTAATTTTTATGGTCATTAATTTTTGGAGTAATTACCAAAGTTATACCCTACCTTTGAAGGCAAACATTACCAACTTGATTTTCAAGTCTATTTTTCGGCAAAAGTTGGTACACTACATACTGTATAAAGAAAGGTACATGTACAACAAATGCATCACTATAAACCCAATGATTTACATAGTATTTATCAAATCTTTGTTTCTCATTTATGCAAAATTAATTTGCTTGAGAGCCAACCTTCTCAAGAGTTCCCCTTAAAATTTATATCATCTTAAAGAAAATAATAAAATCTAGAAGGAAATATACTATAGAGTAAGAAGTGAGTGAACTTGCATGTTCAGCATTGCATTAAAACCTT
This sequence comes from Pycnopodia helianthoides, assembly GCA_032158295.1. Lineage (NCBI taxonomy): Eukaryota > Metazoa > Echinodermata > Asteroidea > Forcipulatida > Asteriidae > Pycnopodia > Pycnopodia helianthoides. Next base: position 870,586 of record CM063255.1, on the reverse strand, counting down.
TGCATTTAATTTTTTACCAATTCACCAATCAAACTTTCTTGAATCCATCAGAATCTCACGACTGTTAGTATCTAGAGTTTGCCCTTAACTTTTTATTTGTCTGGCCAGGAGGATCAGTAAGCTTGTCATTTCACTTGTCCGTAAAAAATTTTTTTTAAAGAGATGCTTTTCAACATTGAACTATTCAGAGGACCACTTGGAGAGAATTTTGACTGGTCCTCTGGTTTTTTAACTTGCATTTCGGCCAGCAGACCACTGTTAAGGGAAAACACTGAGTTCAATCGAACCTCCCACTCTTGTTTGTGCCTAGTTGTGATTGGCGACGCTAGTTTTTGTGTTAGTCAACGGTAGAGGGCACAACATCGGTTGGTTAAGAGGGACTGGGCAAGTCTAAGAATCTAGATCAAAACTGGATCAAAGATGTTTGTTCGACACAGATCTCTTCTCCAGTAATTAGTGTTGTGATATTGGCAATTACGTTAACAAAACGAACATCGCCAATCAAGACCACTGATTAGATTCAGAGATGACCTTAGTCTTTGAACAACCTACATGTATGCAAAAGCCGAGTCCAATTACTAAACTTTTCTTGCATTAACAAAAGAAAAACTAGTCGAAAGCAATAAGCCATTTCAGAGGCATGGTGGACATAGCACTGGACACTACTAGGCTTAGGTGAAATGGTCTGTATATATACATGTACATGTACCCAAAGCAAACAGTGTACTCCTAAAGTGTCTACCATATCTCATAAAGGCTAATTCCTTTGGGCTTCTTGCAATCAGTGGAGCCAGTTCTTGTGAAGTGGGCGTGGCTTACAGTAGAATTACGACAAAAGAAATACTAGCCGAATGTAATTCCATTGGGCTTCTGGTAATCAGTGGAGCCAGTTTATGTGAAGTGGGCGTGGCTTACAGGGAAATTACGTCACACTTATGAACAGGATGCATGTGAGCCTGGGATTGCCTGCCAACCACGTTCTTATGCCAGTGCACTTTCTTAGATACACAGACCAACATCTAAAAAAAACTTGCATTGGATTTTGATGGGTTTGCCCACCACCAGATTAAAAATACAAGCAGTAAAAACTGAAACTGAACATTATAAACATACATACTAGTACGTTGTTCACGGCATGTCGCGGCTGAGAGGTCTAGCGCACTGAATTCAAGTTGCGGTAGCAGCTCTAGTCAACACAATGTGGGAATCTCGGTCCAGGCACTTACATGTACATGTATGTCCTTTAGAGCAAGTCACTCAACTATATTTGCTCCTCTGTGTTCAGGTCTTAACTTATGGATCCTGCTGAGCAAAGTAGAAGTAGAAGCAATACTTCATGTGCATTTAGGGAGTTAAATATACCTCTGGCAAAACAGATAAAAACATTTCAAAGATAACTACATTCATCTTCAAGGAAACTGAAATCCTCCGTTCTTTTTGGTCGATCCATAGCAACAAGAGTGTGATATTAACCTATATTGCATGGCGCATATCAAACCCTGTTCTATCCTGCTGTTCTAACTCCGCTTATTGTGCTATTTTAAGCTGCACATCAAGTTTGCTTGAAATTAAATTTCATTATCACACGCGTGTTCATGGAACGCGGAAAAACAAAGCGCGTCTGCGTCCCATATCTAACTCGACCTTTGACCACATTGGATTTGGATTTGGCCTTGTTGGATATGGGACACAGAAGCACTATGTTTTTCTGAATCCACCCAAGCTTATTTGATAAATAACTTATGTAACTGTATGCATTTTGATGCATACTTTTGTTTTTTAAAGAATTAGTTATTGGCCGGACGTTTCGACCCTATAACATCAGGCCACTAACTAAATTGTGCATTTATACCATGGGTCCTTTTGTTTGGTAAGCAGTTTGCAGCAGCTAATTCTATCTATTTTTTTTAGCAGACTGTCCATGTACATGAGCTTTTCATAACGATTATGTAATGTACATCTATGAGTAGTGTAAAAATATTGTACAGTCATACATGTCATAAGAACATTTCAAAAAACTGGGTGAGATTTTTAGAATGGACCTGAAGTAATGCATACAACAAACATGTACATGTAGGCCTATATTCAAATTATTTCATTAATACTCAGTACAAACACTCATTAAATAGTTACAAAGAATTGAAATGCAAGAGTAGATTACAGCATGTCGTGTGCCCGCAAAACGGTTGCAACGAAAGTGTTACCGGGAAAAGGGTGTCAGCAATTGATGTGCTGGGATTTAAAAATCCTTAAAAAGCATGGATGTTTGATAGATTTTCTGCCATTCATAAGTAATTTTAGGAAGGTTAAATTCTGCACGTTAATGGGAAAACATGTCTTCTGGATATTTTTAGCAAAAAAAATTTCACAGTAATGCCATGTTTCATTTTTTTGCCAGGAGCCACTTTTTTACGCTTATGGCATTCTGTTGCTGGGCGAAAAAACAGGCACCTCGGGTGCCTGGAAGAAGAGCAGCCTTACACAGTAAGTCCGGTTCATACTTCCTGCGAATGCAACAAACAATTCGCAACAGTCGAGATGTGCTCGTCTCCTGCGAAACATTCACAGCGAAAACAGAGCTGTGACGTCAAAATTCGCTTGAAGTGTGAACCGGGCTTTAAGTCCTTCTTCCTGGCACACAACGATATCGTAGATGTACGATGTACATGTACATGTACATGTACATGTAGCAAGTCTGGACCAATATGAGACTTTTGGGGACACTTGGTGGCAGCAGACTTACCAGGTAAATCCATTTTTCCCTAAAATGTGGCCCAGCGTTTGTCCTTAAAGGTAGGGTCATAGATTGGTTTTTCTCAACAAAATGCTGATTTATAGGCAAAATTACAAAGAAATATGCAATAAAAGTCACATGTGAAAGTTTCAGCTGCATACTGTGTATACTTGTTGAGAAAACAGCAAAAAACTGTCACGGTATTTTCACAAGAAAATCAAATCCATCCCCGTTTAGCGAGGTGATAGCGGGTACCAACCACATCTGTGGCTGCACAGCATCCACGAACGGACACCAACCCTCAAAAATCTGAGAAACGATTCAAGCATGATCCATTTCTCAAATTCAAATGTTTTTATTAACAAAATTATTTCACAGGATGCTTACTATCATTACCATCTTAAAAAAAGTTCAAGTAAGCATTTAGGTGTAAATTACAGTTTTTGTCATTACCACAGTAGGCCTATGACCCTACCTTTAAGCACAAAAAGTAGCTATAAGCAAAAATAAATTATGCTTACAAGATTAAGTTTACCAGTCCAATGATTTCGTTTTCAAATTGTTTTTAAAACCTCCAACAATATTCCTACGCAACAAGTTACAGCGGTTGACAACAATACACCCACTCTACAACTTGCACACATGTCATGTACACACACCACTCAGTATTCCATGTAAACTTTACATTCGTTGACCGTAAAAGTAAGCAAGGGTATAACAATCTTCTTCACACTGCAGATCCAAATCCCAGGGGTAAAAACACACAGGAGATTCCTGGGGAAGTTTAACCCCACTGCTACCCAGTGGAAATTGTAGTCAGTATACTATAGATAGGTTGCAGTGTGACGTAAATCGGCCATCTTTACAGGCAGTTTAGAACAAACAGTCGTGCGTTTCGTGTGAGAACGGCGTGCAACACGCGCGCATTTCACGAAACTCATTGCAGGATTGGTCAGTGAACAACGCGGCTGCGTTAATAAGTTGAGCGTTTGACGCACCTGCAAGCCAAAATGCAATTTGCCCATAAAGATGGCGTCTACTGGGAACTATCTATATAACTAACCCCGGTGTTACCTTGCTTACCATTCATTCATGTGTTCATGATGACTTGATGAGTTGTGCCCATCTGTCTCTATCGAACATACATAGGCCCTTTTCGAATTCACGGCTTCGGCTCCAAAATCGGCTCAGGCTAGCTAGGCTCCCTCAGTTATTTTAACTTACACATGCTTTGCGGTCAGGGCTTCAGACAAGAAAACTGGGCCTGAAGCCCAATTCGGAGCCGAAGCCGTGGATTCGAAAAGGGGCATAGTGTTAAAGAGAGATGGACCCCTAAGATTGGAGTTAGCCACTATGGATGATTTCAAGGTCATGTAGGGATGACCTCTAGGATGAGACGCATCAGGCTTCCAGAGAAGGACACGACTATACTCCCAAAATATTTCCTGGGCGTTCACCAGGATTATCAACTCAAGGGTGATAATGTCAACCAATCCCGGGGAAATTCATCTGGTGTGAAAAGGGCTTCCTAGCAAGGTACCTTCTTGCTGCATGTTCCCTAATGCATCCCTTACATCCAAATATCAATATTTACCTTTGACATGCTTGAGGCTAAGCCGAGGCTGGCAGACTGTGGGCGAGAGATCATTTGCTGAGCTCACTGCAAAATTTTAGAAGATCATTTGGTATTAGCCATGACGATGAGACACAAATAACTGCGTTAGTTTGTTCGGGGAATTTGCAGTATAAAACTTATTTATGTTTTCAAATACAACCCTATTACAAATGTTAACTAATTTGGGGTTGAACAAACAAAAATTAACTAGAGCGGGACTTGAACCTCGACCTCCGGCTTAACGTGCCGGCCCTCTACCAACTGAGCTATCTAGCCCTATGTTGGCGGTCTCCTTATTTTGCCAATATCTTCGTTCTGTGGTGCCAGTCAGAAGCCATTCAACCTGTAACTGCCATGTAGCCAGGGACCACAGTACACCAAAGTTTGATACGACTGCATGACCTGGGAAGCAGCAGCACAGAGGGATCACATTAGGGCTAGTGTAGCTCAGTTGGTATAGCGCCCCCATATTAATCGCATGTTCGCATGTTCAAGTCTCGCTTCAGTTAATATTTCTTTGGTCAACACCAAATTATTTAAAATTTGTAAATTCAGTTTCCCATGTGGTTTATAACAAATGTTGGTTTTGAAAGAGATCAGAGTCTCTGTATTTCATGATTTGAGATTCACATGCTCCCTTTTTCACATTAAAAAAAAGAAAACAAATTTTCCTCCAAGAACTCAGGCCTGATACTTCACGAAGGCAACGGAGGCGATTGCCTCGATGCCCCCTGGTCATTGCCTTGGTGCCCTTGAAATGCTCCAATAGAAATTTACAATTTCCTCATAGGGTGCCCTTTACCGAGGAGAGAATGCCTTGGTGCCCTTTCCCTTTCTAGAACGAAGCATACAGGCCTGAGAACTATTACCCCCACCCCCACCCCTCACCCCTGTGATTACATCACTGATCAGGCCTGTCCTGTGCTTGAATGAGCTATCTCTTAAAAATCCATCTCAAGTTCAAATACAGGCCTGTCTGTCAAATGCCAATAAAAGTAAGTATATTTGCAAACAAATCTTGAAGATGCACTAACTGAACTTGGTCTAATCTCAAGTTCTCAAGTTCAAATACAGGTCTGTCAAATGCCAATAAAAGTAAGTATATTTGCAAACAAATCTTGAAGATGCACTAACTGAACTTGGTCTAATCTCAAGTTCTCAAGTTCAAATACAGGTCTGTCAAATGCCAATAAAAGTAAGTATATTTGCAAACAAATCTTGAAGATGCACTAACTGAACTTGGTCTAATCTCAAGTTCTCAAGTTCAAATACAGGCCTGTCAAATGCCAATAAAAGTAAGTATATTTGCAAACAAATCTTGAAGATGCACTAACTGAACTTGGTCTAATCTCAAGTTCTCAAGTTCAAATACAGGCCTGTCAAATGCCAATAAAGTAAGTATATTTGCAAACAAATCTTGAAGATGCACTAACTGAACTTGGTCTAATCTCAAGTTCTCAAGTTCAAATACAGGCCTGTCAAATGCCAATAAAAGTAAGTATATTTGCAAACAAATCTTGAAGATGCACTAACTGAACTTGGTCTAATCTCAAGTTCTCAAGTTCAAATACAGGCCTGTCAAATGCCAATAAAAGTAAGTATATTTGCAAACAAATCTTGAAGATGCACTAACTGAACTTGGTCTAATCTCAAGTTCTCAAGTTCAAATACAGGCCTGTCAAATGCCAAAAAAGTAAGTATATTTGCAAACAAATCTTGAAGATGCACTAACTGAACTTGGTCTATTTTATTGAAAGTGTACAAACGTATAACGCCAAATTGTCTATACTGACATGCGCGTCATGAATTTGGTTTCAAGTGACACTTTACCGGGACTGGCATTTCCATTTGGAAATCTCAAAGTCTACATGGCAACCCTAACCCTAACGTGTAAATCACGTAGGGTTTTCAGAACATACATGTAGGGGTATCGGATTGTAGAGCAGTCACTGTCGAGGACAAAGCTAGCCCTGATTGGACACCAGTCTTCCAATAAGCTCTACGATACAAACAGTTATATTACCTGACACCCAAATGTACACGCTCTTTGTGAATCTTTAGGTTCCATCTGATGGAGAAAGCTTTCCCACACGTCTCACAACTAAAAGGTCTCTCGTTGGTATGAATCCGCTGATGTCGTTTCATCGTGCCTCTCAGCCCGCAAGAATACCCACAAACATCACAGACGTGTGGCTTCTCCTTCGTAGGTGTCTTGGGTCCTTCCTTTCCATCACTATCCTCTTGGTCGTGCTCCTCCAAGTCATCGAACCCAACCTCATCGGCGTGAACTTTCTTGTGGCAGTCCAGATAGTGTTTGCGGTAGAAACTCCTTCCGCATGCATCACAAACAAACGAGGCTTTCTCGATGTGGCGTCGCTTTTGTAGGCTCCCTCTGTGTGCTGAATGCGAATTTTGAAGGTTGAGTTCGGCTTGGGTTTCCGCTGGGTGAACTCTGGACTGGTGCTTGACAAGGTTGCCCTTACATGCGAATGATTTAGCACAGAACCTGCATGTGAAGGGCTTCTCTTTTGTGTGGGTTCGCTGATGTCTGGTGAGGTGTCCGATTCTCTTACAGGCAAATCCGCAGATGGTGCAAATAAATGGATAATTGTGAGTTTTCTGATGCGCTGAGAGATGGATCTGGGTCGGACATTGCTTACTGCAGATGTTGCACACATATTGTTCCTTTTCTGTATGAACTTTGTGATGAGTTATTAGAGAATACTTGTGGGGGAACGACACCCCGCAGATGGTGCACACAAACGGATAGTCATGGCTTTGAACTTTCTCCTGCGGTTTGACGTCTTCAGTTTTGACAAGGAAATTGTCTTCAATGCCGGAGGAAAACCCCCCTTGGTCTGTGTGATGGAAATTTTTGTGCACCATCAGGTAGTTGCTTAGGCTGAAACCTTTGCCGCATATTTCACAAACAAATGGTTTTTCTTCCGAATGACTCCGTTGGTGTTTGACGAAATTGCCTTTGCAGGAGAAGGCTTTCCCGCATTCGCAGGTGAATCGGTTTCTCCTTGGTGTGACGCCTCTGATGTCGTTCAAGATGGGCTCTCCGGGTGCAGGCGTAGTTACAGACATTACAGATGAACGGCTTCTCTTTAGGTCTGATATGGCTCTGTTGATGTGCTGTCAGGTGAAGCTTGCTTAAGCAAACTTTGTCGCACATGGCACACGCAAACGGCTGGTCTTTATCATGGAGACGCTTGTGCTTTGAAAGATGCCCTCTACGGTTGCAGATGAAACCACAAATATCACAAACATAAGTCTTCCGTTTGGGTACGTGCACAATATGAGCTTTCTGATGCTCTATAAGATGAATCTTGCTGATGCAGTGTTTATCACAGATTTCGCAAACAAATGTAATCTCTTCAAAGTCCAGCTGGCCGATTTCCAAAACTTGACCGACACACTCGATGTCATTCATGATTGTTTTGAATGGAATTGTAGGTCTCAGAGAAAGAGGTTGATAGGTTAAATGCTCAGGATCCTTCCCATGCACAAGCTAACGTATCGGCCGATACGCCCGAATATGTGTCGATAAGCACCAATTGCGGCCGACAGTATTGTCAAAAAATCAAGCTGTTGACATCGAAAGCTTTGAAGCGAAAAAATATTTTCAAATCAAAATTCTTTTGATTTCAAGGTTGATGGATGCTTGTTCAATTCTTCTTGCATATTCTTAACTTTCCAAACAAAAATCCATTTCGTCCGTTGAGATCACAGCAGCGTCTTGGGTTGTCCCGGGTTGATCAGCGCATCAGAGACGAACTCCCTCTGTAGTGCAAGGAAACTCAACTACTACCAAACCAATCCACCCTCATGGTTGCCATGGAAATGCAAACTGAAAAAGACAATAATATTACAAATTATGTTTGGTTCAAAAACCGATAGCTGCAAAAAAAACAACATCAAATTAAAGAAGCCACTTTATCCCTCTTGCTGTCTGACCATTCAATACCATTCACTGTGGTTTTGAATGATAGATAAACTATGCAGAATGCATACTACACAGTACACAGTTAGTTCTGTGCACAGTTGTGCCAACGTACACAACCTTGGCAGTCGAATGGTTTCAAATGGTTGGTCAACTCACTGGAAAATGTTGCCAAGAGTCACTGAGAGTAGGAGGGTTAAAGAATACACTGCCACTTGTTTGCGGACTATCAACAATTTCCAATACCCGACTGCCACTTTCTGAGGGACTTCGTATATTTTTTAAAGATGTCAGACTTTGTCTCCCTTTTAAAGATATTCCTCTCCAGGAATTGGTAGCAAAAATGCTTTATTGACCTTAAAAAAAATAAAAATTCAAGCAGACATTTCATCAAACAAATAATAATAATAATAATAATAATTAAGACATTTGTAAAGGCCTAATGCATAAGCCTCTAAGAGCATAAAGAGAACAATAGAATATACAATAAGTGAAAGAAACATTACAAGTAAGCAGATTACAAATAAGCACTTTCAAAAAAATGAGTTTTTAACAGAGACTTAAAACAATGTAAAGAACCCAGCCTGGCGAATATGCACTGGAAGACTATTCCAAAGAAATGGTTACAATGCTTTGTAACAGTTTAAATGCATGAGTTCTCCTTTCTACATTTCAATGGTTTTGTATGATACATTCTGGATACATGTAGGTAAAGGGTATAGTTTGACATATAATTATAGGGAGATAAAGCAAGGGGCAATCGGATACAGTATTTTTTATTATGGATTAGTCTATACTCTTATGTCTCTTTTTTATAGTTTTATTACAATCCTATGTCTCCGAGGCATATAACCAAACAGACGTATGAAGCTCAACCACGATCGACAACCATGCACGGTCTATGGTAGCTGCCACTGGTTCCCTGTTTCTCAGCTGGTAACCCTAACTTAAAAAAAAAATTTTTTTTTTAACCCTACCCCTAACCCTAACCCTTCCCCTAACCCTACCCCTTCCCCTACCCCTATCTACCCTTACCCCTACCCCTACAGCTACATTACAATAGAACGTGCACGATGGTTGTGGTTCGTGGTTAATAAGCTTCATATGTATGATTGGTTATATATCTCATGTCTCTACACCCTTCCCCCTAATCTTTTACTTCTAAGTCGTTACTCAGCAGGATCCATAAGTCAGGAACTAAACGCAGAGGAGCAGTTGTACACAAGTGCCGGGACCGAGATTCAAACTGACATTGTGTTGAATCAGCCACCTCAAGTTGAAATTGGTGTGCTCGACCGCTCGGCCACAACATGCTACCTGACTGGGTTAGTCGGCGAAGCATCCAAATGGAAACATCACACCTTTTTTTGTAAAGAAGACATTGAAGATATTTTAGTTTTAGACGCGGGAGGAAAACCCCAAAGGAGGAAAACCCACACAGTCAGGTAGCGACTGAAAACCCAATCCACATGTAGCGATGTACATGCAAGGGCCAAGGCTTCAGTCCGGGAGTCGAACTAGGTCTTCAGAGGTTAAAGGCAGGGAAGAAACCACTGAGCCAACCTGACAACCCTCTAATCTCCTAAAGTTATAATAATTAATGTTACAATAACAATGAAAATATGAATGATGGCTTTTTTGATTGAAAAGTGGCCTAGCCCACCTTGTTGGGCTGACGGTGTCATGGCTCTCTTTTAACATCGGTCATATATATATTATTCAGTCAGTTAGTAATAACACTGCATTCTTTAAAAAACAGAAGATTAATTTGAATTAAAATTGGTTCCATGGTTAGGTAACGATACGGTTCTTCTAATCCTATGGTCTTTAAACAACAGTTCCTGCATTGAATGTTTCATGATGGATCATTTATTTGCATTTGCTATTACTCAGCAGCCCTCAGCGCGCGCCATAAATAATGGATAGCGATGAGCAATGGGCAATGGCGTCCCATGTTTGCAAAACACCGACAATAGAAAATAGCTCAGAAGTTTCACTTTATGTCAGCGAAGAAATCCTCAAACTTTTACTTACAATGTACAATTTTCTGTAGAGTCGAGCCAATGAAAATTCTCAAATTCTGTTTCCAGCATGGATCTTCCGATTAAAATAACATTTTATCGATGAATGATGACACCAGACTGTGTACATCCAGTACAGATTGTACATGTACACGCAGTGTGTCGTGTTTGCACAAAATGTGCGTACAGGAATGAATTTCAAGCGAGCAAATAAAATGTTCGTCAACAACCGTCAATACCTGTATCTTTCATGTGTTCGCAATTTCTCGATGGTTTGAATGGTTCGCTTGCTCTATGGTCCGAGCAACTGGAGTGGCACAGACGTTTTTTGTATTTTTGCCCACTTAAAGGGTTAGACTGGTAAGATTTAAAATGAACATGTTGACAGATTTGCACATAACTTACATGGTATAAAAATGGCCATGGTGGAAAACTTCCCGAAATAGTTTTGCTTGAGGACAACAGATCAGTTCAAAAATAGCTTTGACAGATACCTGAATGAAAATGGATATGGGGTGTTAAAAGGCATAAGCCTACAATACTAAAAATCCCATCAAACCTTAAGTGTAAGTGTGTAAATGCTACAGTTTTTAGGAAATGAGTACATTTTTTATCTCACGTGTTCATCCATGAACCTGATGACGGTTTGAAAACACTAGTGAAAACGTGGGGTTTTCACTATTTTCTCATGACTCCGATGACCGATAGAGCTAATTTATTCACAAGTTTTTTATTTCATGTATATGTTGGGTCACATATTTTTATTTTTATTTATTCATTTGTTGAACCTATGATTTCATGCAAACGGTGTAATCGGTTTTTCACTATTTTCTCGTGACCCAGATGGCCGATCGATCTCAAACTTCTACAGGTTTGTCAGTTTATGTATATGGTGGATTACATAAAGTGCTTACACTGCCAGCAACTGTTTTGTTAGCCAATTCTGTAATGTTCCTTTAAGAATAATGGTTTTACCCTTTCACCGGTGTGTGTAAAGCACTGTAGACTCAGTACTTCAGTACTTTCTGTAAGAACAAAAATTCCACTGGCATGATTACTCGGTCGGGATTAGAACCCACGACTTTTGCCATTCTATAGCATTGCCCGGCTGTAGAGGCAGTTCGAACCCTTTATTTTAGCAGCGGATACCGCATCAATTTTAATAGCCTGGGGTTTGTTGAATTGTTTTACTTGATATTAAGTCCTATCTTGCATATTCTAAGATATTATAAGACTCGCATCGATTATCTTGAATTTTCCAGGTCCACTAATTAGGACCAATAAAGCAACATAACAGCCCAGCTATAATTAATTGTCAAAAGTAGGCCAATAATCAAATGAAATAAGATCTTGAAACTATTGTGTAAAGAAATGCATGCAGGTGACATTTAATAAATATTCTTTCACAAGATCAAGTGAGTTTGGAAAAAGTTTCGTTATTTTCTGTTTTGGCCTTCACGATTCTTTCTCACTTTTGAAAGTGCCATTTATAGACAAACATCTTTAGCAAATGTTTTCGATAATATTTGTGACATCACAAGTATTGGCAAAGATATTTGCGATAATATAGCGACATCGTAAATACGAACTTTTTCGATGTCGCAAATATCTTTGCAATTTGCGATGTAATTAAGAACTTTGTTTGGAAATATTTGCGATGTCAAATAAGGTCGCTCTCAAACAACTTTACAAATAATTTTCGACATAGCGAATTACTTGCAAATATTTTGCGATTTGGGATAATTCATTCCAGAAAATTAAGTTCCAAACAATGTGTGGGTTTTGATTTCGTTTCCTAATTCAACTGCTGGCGTGATGGTTGAAATTACGCAGGCGGCGGCAACAGACCTGTTAATCCGGGTGTGTGTGTGTGTGTGGTGGTGGTGGGGGGGGGGACTTTTTCAGTGGGGGGGGGGGGGCACAGGAGGGGGGGGGCATAAGCCAGTGGCTTACCACGATGACGGACTTAAGCTGGGGTATACTTTTGGTAATTACTCAAGAAATGCATTGGTAAGGAGCACCCGAGAGCTGCTGATAGTATAAAACACTGTAAGAAATGACTCCCTCTCCTAGCTTGAGATTTCAGGCATATGAAAGCACACAATTCTACGCAACAAAAGGGTGTTTTTTCTTTCATTATTTTCTCGCAACTTCCCATTGTGACCAATAGCCACAGGTTATGTCAGAATACACCAAGTGAGGCGAGGATAGTCTTTGACAATACCAAATGTATATCTTGCCAAGTTAGGCCATCGGAGGTAAAATTTAGCTGGGAACTGGGGGCAGCAAATTGAGGGAAGGGGGTATTGGCCCTGGCTGCCCGTGGTGCCGCAACGCCCTTCTGACTTCAATGCGTTAAGACAACCGCCACCCTAGACTTGACTCAAGTCCCAATCCCGTGCCATCCCAAGAAAACTATTGTTTTGTGATGCTCTGCATTCCCCAACCTGTTCCGCACGTTCTCGGGACCACATTTTTGACGGCGAGCGCGCACTGCTATACGGGTTGTTTGATAGTTAGCGGGATATGCTTAGGGACCACTCACACGAGAACGGGACTTGAATCAAGTCTACCGCCGCCCATGTGACATTATTGCGCTCCCTGTGTAGAAGATCTTGTGGTTGGTAAGTGACGGTTATTAGCGAAGTTTAACCAAAACTCTGAAATGTTATGCCAGCCTTTTATTTACATTCCCTCTCGATGAGGCGGATGCTTGTTCTCAACGTTTGGGGCTCAATGCTACACATAAAATATCCGAAGTAATAATCGCTTGCGTTACATTAAACTGGCAACATCAGTCCTCCCACTTTTATTATAACAAGATTACGCACGCTGACACAATAACAGGCTGTGTCAAGAATACACTGGATTTGGAGGGACTGGGTAAAGTTGAGTGATTACCTGGGATGTAAGCAATATTTATTTCGGATACTAATTTGGTGTTCATTGAGCCCGACACATACCGCCGACAAGCATCAACCGATACCCACCACCGCTTGCTCTATGCACCGACTTACCTCGTCGTATTACAGCAGACGGAAAACCTGAAAGTTTGAACAAGTCCTGACAGAAAGTGGTAAATAGCTTTTTAGATTCAGAGTTATACTTGCACAAGTTTCAGTTATATTGCTGTTTTCGACACGTTTTGTGTCAAAATCTTTTTTTTTCTATGTTGACGTAGAATTATCATTCATTCATCATGCAATCATGATGATTGTTGTAACCATAGAGTAAGGTTGTAACCATGGTCATGGATGGAGGAGGGGCTACCTCCATGTTGTAACTTAGAATATAATACTAGCCTAGAAAGCTGAACTTGCTCAATATTTTTTTTCAGATTTACAAAGATAAAACTAGATTTTTAAATTAACACGTTGGCTTACCCCAAAATACGTCTATATTATTGGCACATCCCATAAGGGCCATAGTGTCTTACTTATATAGTTATATAAAAGATAGGCCAAAAAATATTTAAAATGTCCCTGCCCAGCTCTCCTTTTTAGAGAACGGATCCTTTGGTTTTTTCCTTTTTGTCTTTTTAAAGGATAAAATTAAATGCTTTAACAATGCAAGTGTCAAAAAGGGGATTCAAACCAACACTCTGCTGGCTAAAAACACAAGCGTTAAAGCGCTCAGCCACAACACTCCATCATGGACGGAGGTAGAAATGGTTGAAACTTCATTTCATTTCTTAGTATTTCATTTATTTATTTTCTTTCTTATTGTATAGCTTTACCGAGTGCTGTAAATGTTAAAATGTGTAGAAAACCACGCTTAATAAATTCCATTCATTTTTTTTTTACAATACAGGATAGAATGAAGTAGTTCAAAATCAACTGTACATGTATGCATCGTTTGCAGTATGACTTCACCAGGTTACCGACCAAACAGTGGGCGCCAATCAAGCCTTAGTGTCCAGGGTGAGACGATGAAATCTGACCCTACACTTCAACAACCCAAGAGGGCGTATAAATATCGCAAAGTTGCTAATAGCGGCAACGTAGATGAGACTCTTTTCACATCAAAGCGAAACGAGTACCTTCAGTCTCTTAACAGCTCATCAAATGCCAGGCCAACGTCAGTTGGTGATTGGTTCATCCATGATGAATCCAACCAATCAGTGAGTGACAACCGAACAATCAGTACTCCACCAATCAAATCACCGCTAATTAAAGTGGGCGGGGCACCTCGGACACGGTCAAGGGCATACAAACCTATTCCAACTTATGTTGATGAGACACTGTTTGGTCCCAAGCTCAAGGACTGTAAATTCCCAGCACCTTGGGAGAAACCGGAAGATGAAAAGAAAGGGCCAATGTTGTCTTGGAGCCCCCCTGTTATAGGGAGCCTAAGCTGTACCCCAAGGTCCACACCCCCTAGTCGCCCCTCCTCAGCAGCTGGGAGTCGTCCAGGGTCTGCTAAGGGAGCTAGGCCTGGATCAGCAGGGGGAAGTCGCCCAGGGTCAGCTGCTTCAAGGGGTCGTACTGGGAGCCGACCTGGTACCCCAAATAAACCAGTGTGGAAATAGTGTGAAGTTACCCAGGGTTAGCTTCAAGGGGTGGTACCGGGAGTCGACATGGTACCCCAAATAAACCAGTGTGGAAACAGAGTGACGTCACCCAGGGTCAGCTTCAAGGGGGTGGTACTGGGAGTCGACCTGGTACCCCAAATAAACCTGTGTGGAAATAGAGTGAAGTTACCCAGGGTCAGCTTCAAGGGGTCGTACTGGGAGCCGACCTGGTACCCTAAATAAACCAGTGTGGAACCACAACTTCTTTCATTTGATGGTACACTATGTACCATCAAATGAAAGAAGTTGTGTTTGATTACATTCCAGTTGTATTTAGTTTTAATTTCTGCCATAGTCTTTGTAAAATGTGTTAATCTGTGAACACCTGTATTTTGAATCTTACCAATCATGCCAATGTATGGCATAAATGCATTTAAGTTGCTTTTAAAACAAGAATGAATGACCAGAGCTGCACACAACTCTGTTAATTATTTGTATTTTCTGTGTTTTTAGAGTATACTACTGTCTATATTTGCCACTGTTTTTCTTGCCTTCTGTAAATACACGTTTAATAGTTCTACAATGTATGGTATAAATGGAGGGAAAACTGCTGTAGACATGACAAGAAACACCAAGGGGACCACATTGCATCCGCCACCTTACCAGTTTTCTCCAATGAGTGTACATTTTTTGTAAATATCGGAAAACACCCAGAGGCTGAGTGTCTCAACAAGTAGTGAATGGACATGCACTGCAGGCTTAATACTGAATAGAATTAAGGTGGATTTATTTGATTAAAAAAACATAAAAAAATTTGAATCACCCTCAAATTCTCATTAAAAAAATGGATGAAAAAAGTTACCTGCATTTTCTACAATTTGTTGATGGAAATTTGACAGCAATTACCAATTAATCAAGACTAATAAACTCAAATTATTTTTAATGTAAGGCTGCATTTCCATTCACATGTTGAAAACATTGTGGGTGGTTTCAGGTACATGTGTGTGTACATCAAAATAGTTACAACCATTAGAAACAACCATTAGAAAAACTGCTAACGAGGTACACTTTATTGTGTTTCCTGTCATATTTTAGTTTGATGATAGAATGTTTTGGAGTGTGGATTTATATAATAAATTAATTATAAGATATATCATGGATTAATTAGATACCTTTTCAGAGTCTGGTAATTGCAAATACGTAGCTTGCGAGGTCGTCTCGACTTCGGGCTTCGGTTGGACTCCATCATTAATTTTGAAACGGTGTTTCCAGCATCACACAGAGCCAGAGTTCAAGCAGAGGTTTGGATAAAACCCCAAGTACGCTTGATTTATCTATTACTTAATGATGTTCACATTCAAAAAAAAAAATTGCGGACTTTGTTAGTTCTCAAAGTAAAAGGAAAACCACGCAATTTTGAGGCATTTGTGTTGATCATCATGTTCAACTTTTCAAACGTCTTTCCAACGATATTCATTTCATAAACGCTTTTTATAGCCCAAAGTGCCCAATCCAAGGCAACGTGTCCCTTTAAAGGAACATTACAGAATTGGTAATTGTAAAATATACTTTTGATCACAGATTTACATAATACTTACACGGTCTAATGATGATGATAGTAGAAAACATCCCTTGAAATATTTCTGTCTGAAATGTCATATTTGATGAGAAAAGAATAAACTAATTTTCCGATTGGAGTTTATCGCTCAGTGAGCGTTTTATTCATTTGTTGAACCTATATGATTTCATGCAAATGTGTAATCGGTTTTTCACTATTTTCTCGTGACCCAGATGGCCGATCGATCTCAAACTTCTACAGGTTTGTCAGTTTATGTATATGGTGGATTACATAAAGTGCTGACACTACCAGCAACTGTTTGTTAGCAAAAACCAATTCTGTAATGTTCCTTTAAATAGATTGAGCTCCATAGCGGACATAGCTGAATAGAAATAAGTGTTGCAATCCTCCTCCGATCCTAGGAATCATAGTAAGCAACCACTCATGGCAATTAGGCATTAATGGTACATGTACATGTAGCCTAATCTGTGATAAACGCTCTGCAAACTTTCTCTGTGACTGTCATGACTGTACTGTTAACACAAAAATCACGAGATTCAAACATATAAGAGTTCACCTACATGTACTTAAAATAAAATCTCAGACATTTAACTTCTGCAAAAAATTAGTTAGTGGCCTGACGTTTCGACCCTAGCAGAGTCTTTCTCGAAGGCTGAAGAGAAAGACTCTGCTACTGGTCTGCGTCAGGCCACTAACTATTTTTTTGCATTTATACTACAGGTCCTTTTGGTTGGTAAGCAGTTTGCAACAGCTAATTCTATTTTCACATTTAACTTCTGTTAACAATCTTTCATCCAAGTACAAGAGTTTGGATAAAGTTGAGGTAACTACCAAAGAATGCTTTGCTTTAAATTAAACACATTTCTTTTTAGATTAAAATCGCTGGAAGACTTTTTGGTGAGAAAAAGAAAATCAACAAAGAGATTAAATAAGATGAAATATTTCAGTATTTTATTCATCAACGTGCACAACACTACTGAATGAAACCCACTGATCTTAAAAAAATTATAACAGTTATCTTGCAAATGTTTGCAAAGTATTTTAAAAGCAAACATTTGCGTGCGTCAAATAAACAATTTCCCCTATTGTTAATTTAAAACGTAAAAATATACATTTGTTTTTGTTCAAAATTCAAGATAAGTTGGTAAGAAAGTTATAAAATACATGAATATGTCATACAATTATTTATTAAGAAAATAAAATTTCTTAAACATAATTTGTGTCCATTGTTAAAAATTATTTGTGTATTAAATCAGGGGTGGCTAGTCTTTGTACAAAATACAAATAGATAAAGACCCAGCAAGAATCAGTCAAGCCTGGAATTAAACAGAGACCAAGGAGGCCATGGCCCTCTGTTGCCCTGGTCTTGGCCTTGGTGCCCCTCCAAAAGTTTCCATAGACTTTAAGATTTTCCATTAGGATTACCCTTTGCCAAATAAAAAATTGGCCTTGCCCTCTCCAAGATGAAACTCCAGGCTCAGACTCTTGATTTTTCAAACATTTTGGGGAACCTTGGCTTCTCACATGAATTTACATTGCTGTGATGTGAAGGGGAAATGAAATGGTGCACTCTAATCCAGGCACATATCCAGGTGTTAAAAAAAAAACCCAAATAAAACATAACAGAAAAGAAACTGAACGTTCAAAATGATTATGGCTACAGCGCAATTAGCAACCTTTTGCAAGCAGGAAGGAGTGTGCACCCCCGGACACACAACCTGAACACACATTCTATTTTTTGCATCCCTGTGGAGACATCTTTTGTTCTTTCCTTTGTCCCTGTAGTTAAGAACCTCCCATAGACTTTGTACACAAAATTCCTTGTGGAGCAACCCAGTCTTTAGAATTTCCCTGTGGAGACTCTTTGTTTTCCCTTTTCTGTTTTGTTCTCATACAGTCTCCATAAGGTAGTGAAAATGAAATCACACACTCAGCTCTGTGTTACAAACCCTCTGTGGACATTCCTTTGTTCTGTACACCTAATACAAAACACATTCTTCAACACTGGTGAAAATACTGTGTGGACGTGTGCAAGTCCACATAGTGTTTCAAAACCCTGCCTTGTGTGGACCTCTTGATTTCTTAGGTCCACACTTAGTATGTAATGCTTGCTCACCCTGGACACACCCCCTGGACACACCCTCTGGATCCGCACCTGACAACCATGCCAATGATTCGATGCAAGTGACTTGAACAGTTTATTAGTGCAAGCCGTTACAGCCGCAGTCTCAAAACAATGAAAGCAAAACTGAACAAAAAGAGTCACAAAATGATTTTGCTATCAAAATTACCTGACCATAAAATGTTCTGCACTATACAAACCTGCACTGTACGAGCCTGCACTGTACGAGCCTGCACTGTACGAGCCTGCACTGTACGAGCCTGCACTGTACGAGCCTGCACTGTACGAGCCTGCACTGTACGAGCCTGCACTGTACGAGCCTGCACTGTACGAGCCTGCACTGTACGAGCCTGCACTGTACGAGCCTGCACTGTACGAGCCTGCACTGTACGAGCCTGCACTGTACGAGCCTGCACTGTACGAGCCTGCACTGTACGAGCCTGCACTGTACGAGCCTGCACTGTACGAGCCTGCACTGTACGAGCCTGCACTGTACGAGCCTGCACTGTTCCAAACCAAACATCTAAAAAGTGTAGATTCTACTGAGCACTTTTCTCTCTTAAAATATGGAATTTGAGTTACTAAAAAAAATAATCAAAAATCATATCACAAACAATTTTGTTTAATGACAGTTGTACACAGTTTGGCACATTATGTTACATTAAGACAATGGTTTCTGTAGTACCTACAGTACGGCAGCATATTTTTTACAAGTGACAACAGATTTGAGAATGGACAGAAATAAGAGCATTTAATAATCGATTGCACATAATTTAAGAAAACATTGATTACATTTTTTTTCTAAAGCAAATGATTTAAAACAATGTATTGCAAACTATGGAAATAATTCTGGTGGCTCGCCAAATGCTGTCAGAAACATAGCAATTTAACTTAACACTTTTTATCATTCCAACAGTAATAAAGATCGTCTCACAATCGATCTATCATTAAAAAAACATGGTATTTTCCCTTAACTTTCAATACCACTTTACTGTAATTACTCATAAATTTATGTTTAAAAATTCTGCTTCAATAATTAATTTACTGCTGTTAAGATTAGCCTGTTTTTAAAACATTACCTCTGCAGCACGGGGATAACATTGGCTGGCGAATGATGGGCGAGTCCTCGACCTAACAGTTTGTGGACCACTGATTTAAAACTTAATGGTTGTATGGCTGGGGATATGGCAAATTGCCATTTTGTCACATCAGTACAACATGGTCAATAAGCCATTTGCGAGTTAGATTTGAATAAAGTCTAGTACAATGACTTGCTTAGTCACAAGTCACTGCTTACATTTGAATTCCTCAGACTATAGAGACAGTTGCTATGTCAAATGGTTCGTGGCAAGCTTTTGTATAGCAACCTCTAGATGAGCAAACCCTGGTACCATTGTGCCGTACACATCCATTCAGAATTGTGTATGGGTGTTAGCCGTCTCTTACGTAACTAGGCACAAGCTTGCCCCGAATCATGTGGCATAGCAACTGTCTCTATAGTCTGAGGAATTCAAATTTAAGTGGTAACTTGCGATTAAGCACGTCATTGTACCAGACAATATTCAAATCTAACACGCTTATTGATGAGTTAGGAGGATCTTGAGAAGTTAATGCGCAAATGCTATTTTGGTGCAAAAATGTCACAATTGTTGACTCAGGGCTATGGTCGTTAGTGTAGTTTGTATGGATTTCATTAAATTGATTTTTCATATTTTTGAGCTCCTGATAAATGGAGTTTATTGATGGTGGTCTCCAAAGTAGTTGTAAGACAAAAAGAAACATTCATTTTCGAAGTACACCAGTACACCAGCGTAGGTGGAAAACTTTGTAAATTGTACAAAATCTTAAAATAATATTCTGGAAAACATCAACAATCACAAGCAAAGACAGCTATTTGCTCAAATTGAAAGTACTTTCTTGTATTCAGTGATGTTTAAAAATAAAGTCTTCCAGGTTTTTCTTACTCGGGAAGAAGCAAATTCTTTGCATTTGAACAAATCTTTGAGACCATGTATAAAATTTCACAATTGAAAAAGTCGAAAATGGCAAGTTAAGATCAAGAAAGACAACATGCTTATAACATATTTTAACTGATTCATAACCACTTTTTTGTGGCTACTTCTGGCTCTAAGCCTGGCAGTCAATACTGACGTGGAACATTTGAATTTCCTGACTAAAGACAGGTTGGCTCAGTGATTTCTTCCCTGCCTGACACCTCTATGGACCCAGGTTTTTTCCCCCGCACTGGAGCCATGCACATGGAATGGGTCTTCAGTCCTAATTGATTGAATGGGTTTCCCTATTTGGGGTTTTTCTCCCACATCTAGAACGTATATTTCTGTATCATCTTCTCCACACAGGTATCTTCAGGCCTACGGGTCACAGTGCTAGACGCTTTTAAAGGCACTGGACACTATTGGTAATTACTCAAAATAATTGTTAGCATAAAAACTTACTTGGTAACGAGCAATGGAGAGCTGTTGATAGTATAAAGCATTGTGAGAAACGGCTCCCTCTGAAGTAACAAAGTTTTTGAGAAAGAAGTAACTTCTCAGTAAAATATTTGAATTGATTTTGAGACCTCACGCGTGAGGTCTCGACTAATCAAGCATCTGAAAGCACACAACTTCGTGTAACAAGGGTGTTTTTTCTTCCATTATTATCTCGCAACTTCGACGACCAATTGAGTTCAAATTTTCACAGGTTTGTTATTTTGTGCATATGTTGAGATACACCAAGTGAGAAGACTGGTCTTTGACAATTACCAAAGGGTGTCCAGTGTCTTTAAAGATGAAACAAAACTCCATAATTGAGAAGACTCATTAAACTCGTCTTATACGAGTAGAGAGTACCGTAACAATTAAATAGTTTGTAAAAGTGTTGCGCTTTGCGCGTAAATCTTCTTTGGGAACCCCATGTTTCAAGGGTACAATGCTTGTAAAGGAAACACAAGCGCGCACTTTTTTAGCTCCCAAAATTCGAAAATGCGCGTAATCTGCAAGGTGTGAACTCATTTGCATTTATTTTCACGTGAGGACAGTAAACCACTTCATTTTTTTATCTTTCTTTCGTAGTCGATACCAAAAGAACGGTCGATTGGGTGTAACTGTCAAATGTAAGGCCAATTGTGGCAAGTGCGTAATGTGCCAGTTCCAATTTCAGTCTTAGCAAATAGGCAGTTCCTTATTCGCATATAAAATGAACCTTGTATTAATTGTGATGATTCAAGAACTGGTTATGCATTTATCCCAGGAAATGTGTATGAACGAGGAACTAAGCCGTTTCTCAATTAGTGGCTACGGCTGTGGCTGGATCACCACGTGAACAAGCGTTGAACCATGCTGCCCTTAGCAACGGCCACAGCCGCACACGACCTGTTACTTCTCACACCTAAATTAAATTGTTATCCTTGTCACGGAGTCCATAGCTCAGCGAGAGTGCAACAGGACCCCATTGGGATTGCGTAACCATCGTTATAATTGGAAAAAATACGATTTGTAATTGGTTTCCAGTGTCCAGTGTCTTTAAGGGTCCCTTGGTTTCATTACCAGAAAATTTAAAGGAACATTACAGAATTGGTTTTGCTAACAAACAGTTGCTGGCAGTGTAAGCACTTTATGTAACTCACCATATACATAAACTGACAAACCTGTGGAAGTTTGAGATCGATCGCCCCTCTGGGTCACGAGAAAATAGTGAAAAACCGATTACACATTTGCATGAAATCATATAGATTCAACAAATGAATAAAACGCTCACTGAGCGATAAACTCCAATCGGAAAATTAGTTTATTCAATTCTCATCAAATATGGCATTTCAGAGAGAAATATTTCAAGGGATGTTTTCTACTATCATCATCATTAGACCGTGTAAGTTTTATGTAAATCTGTGATCAAAAAGTATGATTTACAAGTTTTTTTTCTTACCAATTCTGTAATGTTCCTTTAATAATAAATATAATAATAAGAATAAAGAAAAAGATGGATAATACTGAACTGTTTTGCCCCCTGGTCTATCTTGATTATTAAAACCATGTAAAGTGAGTGTGATTCAAACAGGAGAAAATAATGTACTGTACATTATGTCAACTTCACCTAAAAAATATTACTTAAAATCTCTTTAAAGCACCTGTTTTTGGCTGAAGTGCATCGATGAAAACTCTTGACTCAAACATTCATGCTTACAGTCCCTAACTTATGCTAACAGATCCAGTTAGCCAAAATCTATTTATAAATACAGTTTGAAAAATACACTAGGAATAGAGTTCAACCAGGAACATGTCACAGCAATAAAACCCAATTCAAATAAAGAATCATTTTAAAGATTTGTTTTTAAAAATTTGTAAATAAAATATAGAATTTGTAGCAAGACAATAAACAAGTCCACAGTGATAACATAACTTTCAAACTATGGAACACCTGGAGAGACAACAGTAAGCTGACTCACGGAAGAGGAATAACAGGGAATCAAAGAAGACATTCTGTCTGCATCTGGAAGACACTCAGAGACCATGAATTGTGCCCTCCATCTTACCATCTCTTCCCAGCTCCAGTCAAGACGTTCGTTGTCTCTGCCTGCATCTGGGAGACACTTAGACTATGAATTGTGCCCGCCACACAGCCACCTTGCCATCTCTGCTCCCAGCTCCAGTCAAGACGTTCGTTGTCTCTGCCTGCATCTGGGAGACACTTAGACTATGAATTGTGCCCGCCACACAGCCACCTTACCATCTCTGCTCCCAGCTCCAGTCAAGACGTATCTCGATTCTGCCTGTGTCATGGAGCGGATTGCATCATTGTGACCCGACAGAGCTTTCTCATATTTTCCTGTCTCTTTGTCAAATAAATGGATCTTGCCAAGTTTACTCGCTACCCATATCTACAAACAAATCAAAACATTAAGAATTATTAATTTAACTGTCTCTCAAGTTATTTCTCCTGAGTTTTCTCCTAGGGTTTGTTCCTTGGGCTTGCTCTTTGGGCTTGGTACTTGGGTTTGCTCTTAGGGTTTGGTCCTTGGGTTTGCTCTTTGGGTTTGGTCCTTGGGTTTGCTCCAATTGGGTTTGCTCCAATTGGGTTTGCTCCAATTGGGTTTGCTCCAATTGGGTTTGCTCCAATTGGGTTTGCTCCAATTGGGTCTGCTCCTTGGGTTTGCTCCTAATAGGCAGGATACCAGTCACAGATGGTACATGTGACACGCTATTTTGGCTGGTAACTTTACTCTGGCAAGCATAATTTTGTTGTGCTTAGCTAATTTTTGTGCTTAAGCAGCTCTATGAGGCCCTGTGGATGTGCACTACTCACCCATTGAGGCCCTGTGGATGTGCACTACTCACCCATTGAGGCCCTGTGGATGTGCACTACTCACCCATTGAGGCCCTGTGGATGTGCACTACTCACCCATTGAGGCCCTGTGGATGTGCACTACTCACCCATTGAGGCCCTGTGGATGTGCACTACTCACCCATTGAGGCCCTGTGGATGTGCACTACTCACCCATTGAGGCCCTGTGGATGTGCACTACTCACCCATTGAGGCCCTGTGGATGTGCACTACTCACCCATTGAGGCCTGTGGATGTGCACTACTCACCCATTGAGGCCCTGTGGATGTGCACTACTCACCCATTGAGGCCCTGTGGATGTGCACTACTCACCCATTGAGGCCCTGTGGATGTGCACTACTCACCCATTGAGGCCCTGTGGATGTGCACTACTCACCCATTGAGGCCCTGTGGATGTGCACTACTCACCCATTGAGGCCCTGTGGATGTGCACTACTCACCCATTGAGGCCCTGTGGATGTGCACTACTCACCCATTGAGGCCCTGTGGATGTGCACTACTCACCCATTGAGGCCCTGTGGATGTGCACTACTCACCCATTGAGGCCCTGTGGATGTGCACTACTCACCCATTGAGGCCCTGTGGATGTGCACTACTCACCCATTGAGGCCCGGTGGATGTGCACTACTCACCCATTGAGGCCCGGTGGATGTGCACTACTCACCCATTGAGGCCCTGTGGATGTGCACTACTCACCCATTGAGGCCCTGTGGATGTGCACTACTCACCCATTGAGGCCCGGTGGATGTGCACTACTCACCCATTGAGGCCCGGTGGATGTGCACTACTCACCCATTGAGGCCCTGTGGATGTGCACTACTCACCCATTGAGGCCCTGTGGATGTGCACTACTCACCCATTGAGGCCCTGTGGATGTGCACTACTCACCCATTGAGGCCCTGTGGATGTGCACTACTCACCCATTGAGGCCCTGTGGATGTGCACTACTCACCCATTGAGGCCCTGTGGATGTGCACTACTCACCCATTGAGGCCCTGTGGATGTGCACTACTCACCCATTGAGGCCCTGTGGATGTGCACTACTCACCCATTGAGGCCCTGTGGATGTGCACTACTCACCCAATGAGGCCCTGTGGATGTGCACTACTCACCCATTGAGGCCCTGTGGATGTGCACTAATCACCCATTGAGGCCCTGTGGATGTGCACTACTCACCCATTGAGGCCCTGTGGATGTGCACTACTCACCCATTGAGGCCCTGTGGATGTGCATTACTCACCCATTGAGGCCCTGTGGATGTGCACTACTCACCCATTGAGGCCCTGTGGATGTGCATTACTCACCCATTTATCCACCGCCACCATCTTACTGACTCCTCGACAGTCGATCTTTCGAACTTTAAGTCTCTTGAAAGACATCTTATCCCAGCTGACAATCTCTCCCCTCCTTCCACAACCGGCCCACACCTACATCACAAACAGAGAAGAAATACAGTCTCATGTTCTTTTGTAAAAAAACACTCCCCCATACTTGTGGAATTCCAATTTTTTTTTGACTGACTAGTTTCAGGATCCATGCATATACATGGAGTTTTTATTTTTTGCCGTACATTGCACACAAACAATCATACAAAGTGCTGCAAAAATAGTTATAAAATTTCAAAACATAGCTCAGCTTATCTGGTTGAAAAACAAATAATGAGCTCTTTGATACACCCCTTGAGCTGTGATATAAGAACCACTATATAAGCACTATATAAGAACCCATTATTATTATCTATTTTTATTATGAATTAAGATCTTACCGTATTCTCAGTAAGGATGAAAGTCTCAAGGAGTATAGGAAAGCCTTTCTCATCTCTGTGCACAAACTTCTGTAAGACTGCACCATTCAGATCAACCAATCGAATGTCATCTTTTGTGCCTGAATCAACAAACAAACATTTCAGTTTTTTTAAATGTTACGGCCTGGAATGTCAGCTTTGTGAGGGCACGGCCATTTTGATTTTGCAAACAGCACTTCCAACTGGAAAGTTGTAAAGTCTCTGGTGATATTTTGGAGAGGCATCAATATTAATGTAAATAATGATAATAAAGGACACTTCTAGTGCGCCATGTCTGGTGCAATACAAGAACTCTGCAAAAAAGCACCAAGACAACCATAAGGCCACAGCTATGATTTCAGAGTTTAATAGGTTTTTAAGAGATGTTTTGAAACAAGAGTAAAATGTCTGCTTGTCTGAGTTGAAGTGGGAGGCTGTTCCAGAGGGATGGCCCAGAGTGGGAGAAGCAATAATTACCCGAAGAGTGTACAGAACATGGAATGACGAGTAGCAGGTTATTTAAAAGCCAAGACCTAGGACAACATGCCATGACCTTTATGGTCACTGTGTAATTTAGGCTTCAATATGACAGTGTTGATACATGACTTGTTTTACAGCTTATATCATCTTCATTTTTGTCAACATTTTGGCTTGGTTTGTTTTCCTCTTCAATGTTTTTCTCAACATTTTTGTTCGCTCATTCTGAAACAAAGCATTGTATTTAACATAATGCCAAGATTAATTTAGTTAACATTTTTATTTGACCTAAAAAAATATTAAATACGGTTTAAGGAGCAACAGTCAAGACAAAAAATGACACAGATAAATATTACAATGGATAAAAACAAAAACACAGGATCATTTAAAGGAACATTACAGAATTGGTTTTTGCTAACAAAACAGTTGCTGGCAGTGTAAGCACTTTATGTAATCCACCATATACATAAACTGACAAACCTGTAGAAGTTTAAGATCGATCGGCCATCTGGGTCACGAGAAAATAGTGAAAAACCGATTACACCGTTTGCATGAAATCGTATAGATTCAACAAATGAATAAAACGCTCACTGAGCGATAAACTCCAATCGGCAAGTTAGTTTATTCATTTCTCATCAAATATGGCATTTCAGACAGAAATATTTCAAGGGATATTTTCTACTATCATCATCATTAGACCGTGTAAGTTTTATGTCAATCTGTGATCAAAAAGTATATTTGTTCTTACCAATTCTGTAATGTTCCTTTAAGAAAACCAACAGTGATATGAAAATGAAAGTTATATACTTACAGCACCACAGACGGTGCGATGTATCGTCCCATTTGATGGATACCAGTTTATCGGTATTCTGAAGCTGGATGACTTTGGTTTTACTTAACGTTGTTGTATCCCACTCAATTATCTGACCATTCAGACTGGCTGTGTACGCAAAACTGTCAACAATCAATAAATAACAACACTGTTTACTAAATAAAAGTACTGTCAACAAACAACAACAGTGTTAGATATGAACATTTGTCTGTGTTGGTAGTTTGGTACAATTTAATGCTGAACTTTTGATCACAACACTAGGAAATTGCAAGTTCTTCTAACACGATTTACAAAATGCAAGTGCTGTCAACAATCAGTCACAATAACAACAAAGTTTATAAAATTAAATGACTGTAAACAATCAATAACAACAAAAGCAATATCCCTAAATATCAGTAATAAGTAATCAATATTAATACAGGGCTTGAGTTTGGTTGATAAATAAACAAGATCACTAGACCAGAATAATTTTTACAGGGCCAGAATCAACTTGAGAAAAGACCGCCCTAAACTGCTTTTACTTAAACAACACAAAGAGAATATTTATCTCATTTGTTTGATGGGTATTGTAATTACACTTCGATATTCAACATAATTGAAAGATATATTTATCAGATTCAAAGTCAACAATTGAACATACTTTTTATTATAATAATAATAATAATAATATTTGTATAGCGCTTTCCACAGGCGTTACAAAGCACTTTAAAGAGGATGGGCCATGGTGATTGAAGTTGACGTAATTTTTTAGTTTTCTGCTTTCTATAATTTGTTGCATCTTTTGTAACATTACATTAACAAAAGAAGTGATATTTGCAGGGAGTTTTTACTCCGTTCACTAGCCCGCCGCCTAAATTTATCAAAATCCCGTAAATGAGGGCAGCAAACAAACATGACGTCACTGTACGTACTGAATGCCCGGATGGTCTGTACTAAGCAATGCTTAGTAACAACAAACAGCCGTTTGACAGAGGGGTACGTACTGCGACGTCACTATTCTTTTGAATTTTGGGAGACAGCTTTCAGGCACCGACTGCTGTTGTTCTGATTTTGCCTGAAGGCGGGGTGAAAAGAGGCTTGGAAACTGCGTTGTAAACGCATAACCATTCATTCTATAACTATGTCACAGTGTTTTCTTGGTAGATATAGGTGTATTTAGGGATGTAAAACTTTTTTTTAAAGAGTGACCTCTAGAGTGGCCCAACCTCTTTAACAATGTCTGAAAAGATGTGTTTTTAACTGAGACTTGAATGAGCTGATTGAGGATGAGTCACGGATGGGTAGAGGGACCTTGTTCCAGCAAGTTGGTGCAGCTACTAAGAATGCTCTATCACCATAGCGGGTGTTCGTGCGTGGACCATTGGAAAGTTGAAGATGAATATTGGATGTTGATTGAAGGCTCATGGATGAAGTAGGCAACTTTTGTGAGATGAGACGTTTGATGCATGTGGGAGCAAGGCCATGTATTGCTTTGTATACAAGGAGAAGAATTTTGAACTGAATCCGCTTGTGAATTATCGTTACATGTTGTATATTAAAGGTACACGTTGCCTTGGATCGGTCGAAAATTGGTCTACAAAAAGCGTTTGTAACCGTTTGACTCCATAAAATGGTCGATCATGTTAGTTCACGATGTAAAAGGAAAACCACGCAATTTCAAGGCATATTTGTGTGTATTATTGTATTCTACTTTTAACACATCTTTCTAACCGTATGCATTTTATAACAAACGGTTCACAAATGCTTTTTATAGACCAACTCGGCCGATTCATGGCAACGTGTATCTTTAAACAAAAGAAAGTTTCTCACAGTAAGGTAATATTATTCAATTGTAAAATACAAGACCATCGGACTTGTCCAGTCATGAGTATACTGGCCAGACGCTCAAATCACTGGCCTTTGGCCAGCTGTCCAGTGTGAATTTTAAGCCCTGTGATAACAAGAATAATGCTAACTGGCTGAAGATACTTCTACTAGTAACAAACAACAACAATAAGAATACAACTTGCAAAGTATCTGCAAAAAGTATATAAGGTAAAGGTTGCAAGGAAGTAAATTTATTGAAAAGTTTTACTGAAAGAAATGATTTTGTCTTTGAATTACCTTTGATCGTCAGTGACAGTGATGTCCGACACAATGTCATTGTGATCCATCAGCTGTTTGTTTGCAGAGTACGTAAACACATCAATTATGTAAATAGTTGTATCAAATGACCCCGCCCATATCTGCTCACCTTTCACACACGCTAAACAACACTGTGAAGATATAAAAACAGGTGGTTATATCAATTATGTAAATAGTTGTATCAAATGACCCCGCCCATAGCTACTCTCCATTCACACACGCTAAACAACACTGTGAAGATATAAAAACAGGTGGTTATATCAATTATGTAAATAGTTGTATCAAATGACCCCGCCCATATCTGCTCACCTTTCACACACGCTACACAACACTGTGAAGATATAAAAACAGGTGGATATATCAATTATGTAAATAGACCCCGCCCATAGCTATTCACACATGCTAAACACTGTGAAGATATAAAAACAGGTGGATATATCAATTATGTAAATAGACCCCGCCCATAGCTACTCCATTCACACACGCTAGACAACACTGTGAAGATATAAAAACAGGTGGATATATCAATTATGTAAATAGACCCCGCCCATAGCTACTCCATTCACACACGCTAGACAACACTGTGAAGACATAAAAACAGGTGGTTTCATATCAATTATTAAATATGTTGTTATATCAAATGAACTGACCCCCCATAGCTACTCTCCATTCACACACGCTACACAACTATACAAGTCAATGAAAGTAAACATAATAACAAACTTATGAAATATTTCCAGAAATCGCAGAAAAACTCACAACTCGGTCTTTTGCCTCAGGAATTTCCGCCTCCAACAAGAAGTTACTGCCATCAAACACTTTGACCTTTCCTGACCCCATGGCACACCAAAGCTTGGGACATGAATCTTCTTCATAACGTCCATCACTGCGGTCTGGGAGTATATGAGCAAAAAGGGCATGTTAGCTAGTGACAAATGCAAAGATTTATTTCTTCAAGTCCAAATAATCTTGGGTTCCCTTTGATTGCTGCAGGTCTTGTCTTTATGGTGTAAGGAGCCATTCAGAATAAACAATGTTTCAAACTTTCGTTTCTTTTAAGAAAATATGGGGTGGTGGGTGAAAAGAAAAAAAGAAAATCAAAATTAAATTTTTAATTTTCAATTAAATTAACAGAGAAAAAAAATATAAATACCAAGCGGCCTACTACAGATCCCTGGATGCATGTCATGTCTGTGCCGTTCTTTTTTTATCGGTCAACCAATGACAATGGAAGCTCTGAACTAGCAGTACATCAATCTGAAACATCTGCTTCACTTGAGACACTAATGTGTTCTTTAGCCTATTCAAATTTGTGGTAGGTGGGTGGGTGAAAACATTTAAAAACAAGAAAAGTAAACACAAATGCCTCGCAAGCCCGTTCCCTCTGAGTAATCCCAGGACCAATCCACACACCAAGTTTGGAGTTGATATGATATGTCCTTGTCAAGTTATCGCTCACACAACATTCCTTTAGTTTTGGCCATAACCTTTTGGCCATATTTTTGGACGTAGGGGGTCCAAAACCAACAGGCTTCTGAGTGATCCCAAGACCAATCCACACAACAAGTTTGGAGTTGATATGATATGTCCTTGTCAAGTTATCGCTCACACAACATTCCTTTTGTTTTGGCCCTAAAATAACCTTGACATTTTTTGACGTAGGGGGTCCAAAATCAACAGGCTTCTGAGTGATCCCAAGATCAATCCACACAACAAGTTTGGAGTTGATATGATATATCCTTGTCAAGTTATCGCTCACACAACATTCCTTTTGTTTTGGCCCTAAAATAACCTTGACATTTTTTGACGTAGGGGGTCCAAAATCAACAGGCTTCTGAGTGATCCCAAGATCAATCCACACAACAAGTTTGGAGTTGATATGATATGTCCTTGTCAAGTTATCGCTCACACAACATTCCTTTTGTTTTAGCCCTAAAATAACCTTGACATTTGACCTAGGGGGTCTAAAATCAACAGGCTTCTGAGTGATCCCAAGACCAATCCACACAACAAGTTTGGAGTTGATATGATATGTCCTTGTCAAGTTATCGCTCACACAACATTCCTTTTGTTTTAGCCCTAAAATAACCTTGACATTTGACCTAGGGGGTCTAAAATCAACAGGCTTCTGAGTGATCCCAAGACCAATCCACACAACAAGTTTTGTGTCAGAAGTAAATATAAAGATACTTACTACATGTAAATACACTTAGAAGAAACAGTAACAATAATATACGTATGAAATTCAGTTAATTAATAATTGTTTTTTTTCCTATTAATTGATGTTAATGTTACATGTATATTGTATAATGTTGGACGTATTTGTATGTATTATTGTTATTGTGTGCTATTATTACTGCCATGAAAGATGTTATTGTCACTGTTAAGCGAGCACCACAAATTTCCTTATTGGACAATAAAATATAATAATAATAACAATAACAATAATAATAATAAATCAAATTATAGTTACTTCTTATTTTCCACACCATGCAAAGCTTCAAACAACACTTAAGTTTTGTGTTGACTGGGCAAGTCCTCTTTAAGTTATTGCCCAGACAATTATTGCACAAACCTACTCACCCACGGAAGGACATATCGGAAACAATATGCCCCTTCAACTGAATGGCCCCTTAACCTCAACAAATCAGATGCAAACTTAAAGAGGAAGAGGAAGCTATAAACAGACTTACTTCCTGGTGTGTATAACATTGCTTCTACTGTGCTACGTTGAGCTTCATTACTCGAAGGGTTGAATTTATGAACCAAAGCACTTCCAGTCCCTGGAGGAACACTTGCCATACCTTCATCTTTCAACCGTGTGAAGTGACATAAAACCTAAAACCACGAACAGGAACAGATCAATAAATAATAATAATAATAGTGGCTTCTTATATAGCACTCATATCCGTCACTCAGTGATGCTCAAGGCACTTTAACATTTAGTATTTTCCTGCAAGGTATTGTAGAAGTTTTAAAGTATTAGTCCTATTCCTACAAGGTGATGTGGCGCAATATGCTGCCAATCAAACCAGGAACACCGGGGCGAACCCCTTCTCTTTTCGATAAGTGCACTGGGTTCTTTTACGTGCATTACACAACACGGGACCTACGGCTTTACGTCCCATCCAAAGGACACAACAATAATGGTTAAGTGTCTTGCTTAAGGACACAAGTGTCACGACCGGGACTCAAACCCACACTCTGCTTAACAGAAACACCATAGCTTGAGTCCGGTGCTCTTATCTGCTCGGCCACGACACGTGCAGTCTCTTCACTCATTCCATACCTTGCCCAAAGATAATAGAGCGCTAAAGGTACAAGATGGGTTACTGGAGCTCTATCTATTACTGGAATGTGAAATAAACATGGGTGCCATTTCAGCAAGCAAATGTCCCCTCCTCTTTTTTGAAATTTTCTTTGTAAGCATGATGTTGATACTTCATGTTTATATTTGAATTCTTGTAATGATTTTGTATTTGCTGGTTGTTAATAATCTGTTTTTCATATTGTTTAAGATTTTGAAAGTTGGCCCTTGGTCGCGATGAAATGTTTCCTGATAAACCGATTAAATTTCAATTTCAAAAATTTGTCATATCATTGACAGCAATTGTCATTGTCTGCACTGGTCTATTGTTGCATCAAAAGAGTTGCTTGCAAAAATGGCGTTTACTGCACATTTCACATTGCAGCCCTAGTGCCCCATCTTGCGCCTTCGATGCTCTATAATCTATGACCATACCCAATATGTGGCAGAGGGTGTTTCCATACTTTAAAGGAACATTACAGAATTGGTTTTGCTAACAAAACAGTTGCTGGCAGTGTAAGCACTTTATGTAATCTACCATATACATAAACTGACAAACCTGTAGAAGTTTGAGATCGATCGGCCATCTGGGTCACGAGAAAATAGTGAAAAACCGATTACACATTTTGCATGAAATCATATTGATTCAACAAATGAATAAAACGCTCACTGAGCGATAAACTCCAATCGGAAAATTGGTTTATTCATTTCTCATCAAATATGGCATTTCAGACAGAAATATTTCAAGGGATGTTTTCTACTATCCTCATCATTAGACCATGTAAGTTTTATGTAAATCTGTGATCAAAAGTATATTTTTACAAGTTTTTTTCTTACCAATTCTGTCATGTTCCTTTAACACTCTCTTTTTCTTTATATACCGAGTAATCAACCATAAGGGAAACTGACTGGAAATCTTTTAAATAAATTTTGGATTGAACAAAGAAAAATTGACCAGAGCAGGAGTTGAATCTGCAACCTCCGGATTAACGTGCCAGCGCTCTACCGACTGAGCTATCTAGCCCTATGTTGGCGGTCTCCCTATTTCATCAATATAAACCTTCGGGGGTTGCCAGTCAGAAGCCATTCAACCTGTGACTGCCGTATAGCCAGGGATCACACCCAAGTTTATGACGTAACCTAAATACTACAAAAGAAAAAATAACATTAAAGAAGTAGTAATAAGATGGCAATGGATATACAAACATTAGTCTTTGATTACTATTGTTTTTTGCCTGGTATTCTGCCTGCCCATTGGTACCTACCTGCGATACATGTTCCAAGTGCTTAGCATGTGTTGCACCAGCATTCTCAGCACTGCGTATCGCTGCATCAAGGAGACAGACATTCCTAGCAGCTTGTTGTACAATATGAGGATCTTTCTGGGCGTCAGCGATGGCTCGTCCAGACCACATTTCATTGATGAGTGTATACCAGGTATTCCGTTCTCCTTTTAGGTTAGCCATGTACGGCTCTTTGTTAGGCACTAAAAAATAATAATAATAACAATAATACCAAAGTCTCATACAGCGCACGTTATCTACAAATAAGGTACTCAAGGAGCTTTAACAAAGAGAAACAAGCAGGCCCCAATTTCATGGCGCTGCTTACTGCTGATTTCTACACTGTGATCACCATTCTTTGCTTACAGGGCGAGCACTAAAATTCGCTTGAAAAGAAGAACGTCTAGTATAGTGGAGTGCGCACGCGCATAAGACAAAATTCCCAGCTAACCTGTGAAACATGCCTCACACAAGCACAGATTTCCTTGCTCCCATAAGCGTTCGCTTACAGTGAGAAGAGCCATGAAATTGGGCCCCAGTCAGGGGTTCGTAAAGAAGAAATGATTAGTGTACCATCAAAGCGCCCTCGAGGGAAGCAAAGTGGCACAATGCCAAACCATACCAGAAACACCGGGGCAAGCCCCTTCTCTTTCACACCAAGGTTTTTGGGGTCCTTTCACGTATGTTACACAACACACGGGACCTACGGCTTTACAACCCATCCAAAGGATTCAAACCCACACAGTGTTGCCAACAACACCAGAAATTGAGTCCACTGAACTAGACCACACAGGCCATCATAGAGTGAGTGAAGACTAATTACTTACATTTGCTGTAAACCCTTAGAGCTGGTGCACTACTTAGAAGCAGGAATGATCGCTCAAATCTCTCCAGACAGATGATATCTTTGATACGAATTACTTCATGGAATGTGTTACTTCCTTGAGTTACTACAAAGAGTCTGCAAATAAAATATTCAAATATAGCTGCCAAATTGAGAAGTCACGCCAGAAATATTTATTCCATTTCAGCATAAACAGATAATGAAACTTAAATAGATTAAACAATTCAAACAATTTGTGAATATTATTAATGCAGTAGAAAAACAATTTCAACAAGTAGCAGGTGAATTTTACAGCCAAAGTCACTCAATCTGGATATGACTTCATCACCTTGGCTACAGCCGAAGTCACTCAATCTGGACATGACCTCATCAACCATGGCTACAGCCAAAGTCACTCAATCTGGACATGACTTAATCAACCATGGCTACAGCCAAAGTCACTAAATCTGGACATGACTTCATCACCATGGCTACAGCCAAAGTCACTCAATCTGGACATGACTTCATCAACCATGGCTACAGCCAAAGTCACTCAATCTGGACATGACTTCATCACCATGGCTACAGCCAAAGTCACTCAATCTAGACATGACTTCAACACCATGTCTACAGCCAAAGCCACTCAATCTGGACTTGAATCTTACTAACCTCTTGTCTGTTAAGACCAATCTACCCATTCCTTGATCAGAACTAATGAGTGAAGAGATCTTTAAGACGCTCTCTGTGTGATCAAGATAACGCTCATAAATCTCATCTGGGATTGCCCTTCCTTCAATCTCTCCTTCCTTCCAAGCATCCACAAAGAATAAGAACGTTTCTGCATCAAGAACTACAACCAAAAGAAAAGTACACAATGAAGAACGGAACACAATCTCCTGACAGGATTGTGTGTTTTAACGCTACATACTAAGTGTGGACCTGAGAACAGAAGAGGTCCACATAATGTAGGTACTTGAAACACTATGTGGACTTTACATACATCCACAAAGTATTTTTTTGAAAAAAATTTTCCTTAAAGGCCCTGTACACTATTGGTAAGATCGAAAAACACAATGTTCACAGATTCACACATAACTTACACGATTTAAAGTAAGTAATGGTAGAAAGGGTTCCTTAAAATATTTCTGTCTAAAATGCTATCGTTTCTGAGAAACGAGTAAAACAATAGTAATTATCGCGCGTGATAATTTGAAAAAACAGAAAACACATAAGATCTCTTTTCACTATTTCCTTGTGACCTCGATGACCAATTGAGCTCAAACTTTCACAGGTTTGTTTGTTCATGCATATGTTTAATCACACAAAATGTGGACACTGATTTTGAGCTGTTACCAAAAGTGTACAATACCTTTAAGTGTATAGTGTAAGGGGGTGGGGGCTAATATCCATTGATTTGAGTTATTATAAGAGAACACATTAAAACACAGGCATGCAATTGCAAAAAAAAGGAAACAGCCCTATCACACACAGTTTTCGATGGCACTGAAAGTGAACAAAATAGGAAATCAGCTGATCTGCTGGAAAGGTGCTTGCCTGAAAATTACCAAAACCCTGACAAATTTGAATTATGATAATGCTTTTATAGTATGGAAAGTTATTGCCAAATTAGTGACAAACATTGCAAAACATTTTTTGTGTGCACAAAATAATAAATACAGTTATAAGCCTTTATTCTGAAACCCCAAATCCCAAAATTAAAAACTACAAATTGTGAAATAGTTGTTGCCAGTTCACTATATGATGTTTCCTGTAAACTATAAGACTAGGATCAACAACATACTCATTTTAAGGTAAACTTCTTGAGTTGTAATTTTAGGCTCAGACAATATTAGTTTCAGTCGAGAGTTAAAATCATTCAACACCGGACTCCAGCTGTTCTCTTTTACATCAGGTTGTGTACCACACCGTTTCTTTTTAGAGCTATTATCATTCATTCAAGAAATAATTACTGTTATCATTATTATCTGGATGTCTTTACCCATATCTGCCTAAAGCCCGGTTCATACTTTCTGCGAATGCAAATGTGAAGCAAATTTGACGTCACAAACTCACAACAAACAATACCTACCTGATTGATTTTCAGTCAGTGCATTGAAGAGTCAATCAATAACATTGAAGAGTCGATCAATAACATTAAAGAGTTGATCAATAACATTGAAAAGTTGATCAATAACATTCAAGAGTCGATCAATAACATTGAAGAATCGATCAATAACATTACATAGTGTTACTAGAAACCTTAGCATCAGTGTTTGTTCTACCTACCTGATTGATTTCCAGTCAGTGCATTGAAGAGTCGATCAATAACATCCATATCAATAGCAATCTCTAGATTCTGAATGTGCATAACAAAATCATTATGACCTGAAACATAAAATGAAAGAAAGAGATCAAAAAAGTGGTTAAGTGGTTTCTTTGCCTGCCTTTCACTACTGTGGACCCTGCTTGGACTCCCTCTTAATAATAATAATAATAGTGGCTTCTTATATAGCGCTCATATCCGTCACTCAGTGATGCTCAAGGCGCTTCAACATTCAGTATTTTCCTGCAAGGTATATATGTGGAGCTACTTTTTGAAGTTTGAGACCTATTCCTTTACATAGCACCATGTAATGGTTTACAAGGTGCTGTGGCGCAATATGCTGCCAATCAAACCAGGAACACCGGGGCGAACCCCTTCTCTTTTTCGATTAGTCCACTGGGTTCTTTTACGTGCATTACACAACACACGGGACCAACGGCTTTACGTCCCATCCGAAGGACGAAGCAATAATGGTTAAGTGTCTTGCTTAAGGACACAAGTGTCACGACTGGGACTCGAACCCACACTCTGCTGAACAGAAACATCAGAGCTTGGATCCGGTGCTCTTATTCGCTCGGCCATGACACGCCAGAGCCTTGCATATGGATTGGGTTTTTAGTCCCTACCTGATTATGTGGATTTTCTAGATTTAAAACACAATTAAAATGACTTTTTTTCACAGAACTTGGGGAAGTACCAAGTATACAGTGCTTTACACACATCGTTGAAAGGGTAAAACCAAATAATATTCTTTATCCACGGTGCAAATTTAACATCTATTATAATGCCATAACAAACAACCTCTTTTTTTTCCACAATACAGTGTCCCACAACCTTTTTTTCCTTCTCATTTATCACTTTTCTATTTTAAATATATAATGTTGTTGTCAACCAGTACCAGGCTGTGTCCAAACTGGCGGCCAGGGCTATGGCTACAGCTGTTGCTAAGGACGCATGATGACGTGCCGATCTAGCCATAGCCATAGCCGCCAATTCTGACTTGGCCTTATTTACATAGTAAGCCTTCCTGTGGTAGATCCTCCGTGGTTGGTGTGTAAGTCCCAGTTGGTCTTTTACGTTGACTGATTTTGTTTAAGATCTCTCCACGTTTGTAGAAGTCTTGCTCTTCAAGCTCCGCTTTCTCTGATGTACTCAGGTCTTCAACTACTCGAGTTATTTCCCTGAAATTCACAAAGATATTTACAAACTAAATGTTTCCTTGCAACTCACAAACTAGCTATTTTCATGCAATTCACATATGTTTCAGACTAATTTCCAATATGGGTTTAAAGGAAATTTATGGCGAGGTATCAATATTTGATTTGCAGTAACACCCTGTGTATATAACTACTTTGCTCTGCATATTTGTTTTTGAGAACTTGTCTCGCTATTTATTCTACTACCGCGAAGTAGATTTCGGAATTCCGGAGACTACTTAGTTCTGACAAGAATTGCTTATCAACTACTAACTAGGCGGAAGGTAGGAAATCAGCCGGGACAACTACATTCACTTAGTGGATCAAGGGGACTTCTCGTTATTAACTTCACTGCCATGGAGTGAGTTCTTAATTGTCTCAACTTATCGACTAGCCTGCTCTAGTCATTGTCAGGAGACTGAAGAGTGTTTGAGATGATGGTTTCTTTATGAGTCAAAGATTTCAGTGTAGAGTCAGTCACTGCTCTGATTGGTTCTTCTGAAAGGAGAACTGTGGTTGGAGGGCTCAGAGGTATTGCGTCATTTCCTTGCAATTCACAAATGTTAACAAACTTTTAACCAGAGTGTGGGTTTGAGCCCCATCTTGACACTTGTGTCTTATTACTCTTGCCATTAAGTTGACTTACTCCACTGGGAAGATGGACAAATCTGTTGTGTGTAAGTTATGGAAGTCATCTAGACCATTCAGAGGGCGTGAGCATGCTATTTGGAACATCCCTCTAAGGAAGAGATAGGATGCTTTGATGCTGGCCGTCTTTGCAGTCTGAAACAAAAATTCATTCCGTTGTGAGAGTGAAAAAACATTGGCAAACAGAGAATCTTTTGGAATTTAAACGTCAATAAAACAATGGATCAGGCATGATATTTGGTTCTTGGAAAAAAGTGGGAACTTTTGACCAAAAGTGGGTCCTTTTGTTGTTTTATTATCTTTTTGTACTGTCATTTTAGTGTTTAATTTCTGAGAAGTAACACCAATGTAAAATAAAATTTGGGTAAAAGATTAGGCCAAATAAAAAAAAACACCAGTTGATTGTCCCCTCCCTCATCCTTTTTTGAGGCCGCATCCTTTTTATTAATATTTTTTATTTTCCTTTTTTTTCTTCAAAAAGACACATTTTCTGTGTATTTTTCATTAAACTTAACAATCTTTTAGAACTTGTAACTACAGAAAGTAAGTGGTGAAGTTAAACTGAAGAAACGGTCAGTTTGAAATAAAATGCTTGGCTACCTTCGAAAGAAATAAAAAATAAAAGGCCCTCATCCTCCTCTTTTTGAAAAAACCTGGACGATCAACTGGTATTCTTTTTTACTTGGCCTTATCCGAGTTTGCTATTTTGTAAGACCTTACCTTGATTGATTTGCTAATCTCATCAATACAGCTGTCATAAAACTGATGTACTGAAATCAAAGATAAAAACAGAAAAATTATTAAAATCGTACGTTGCTCTCCTTAATAACAATTGCCATATCTTAAAGGTAATATACAGGATTGGTAGAGCTGACAAAATAATCACAGACAGTGTTCATGTTTTGTGTAATCAACCACGTACATGAAATAACAAACCTGTGAAAATTTGAGCTCAATTGGTCATCGAGGTCACGAGAAAATAGTGAAAAGGGACCTTATGTTTTTTCTGTTTTTCAAACATCAAGTTTATTATCGCGCGTGATAAAAACTATTGTTTTACTCATTTCTCAGAAACGATAGCATTTTAGGCAGAAATATTTGAAGGAACCCTTTCTACCATTACTTACTTTAAATCATGTAAGTTAAGTGTGAATCTGTGAACGTTTGTGTTTTCGATCTTACCAATAGTGTACAGGGCCTTTAACCACTAACTACAATATCTTAGAAATATTTGATTCATCTTGATGGAACCATATCACTGCTTATACCACAACTTCATTATTAATCCAGATTTTTTATGAAAAAACAAACCCCAAAACCTCCACCCCCCCCTAAAAAAACAAAAAAACAAACAAATTCTCAATACCGTCATTTAAAGAAACCACTTGTTTCATTCTAATTATTTGTTCATTTGTCATTTTTTTATTTGAGTTAGAGATTGCGATTCCAATGGGTCGATTTCACAAAACTCTTCCTAACTTAGGATTAGTCCTAGGCAATGCTAAGAGATAGGACTAGTCCTAAGTTAGGACCAGTACTTAGGACTAGTATCCTATCTCTTAGCATTGACTAGGACTAGTCCTATCTCTTAGCATTGCCTAGGACTAGTCCTAAGTTAGGAAGAGTTTTTTTGAAATCGACCCCAGATCTAGTATTTGAGGATGAGAATTAAGGGTTAAGGTATGATATTTGAGATCACCATTTTTTCCAATTCATTTCAATTAAAAAAACATGTACACTTTATTTACAACTGCATTATCATGTAGATATGAACAATGAACACCACATAACGTGGCGTGTCGTGGCCGAGCGGATAAGAGCACCGGATTCAAGCTCTGATGTTTCTGTTCAGCAGAGTGTGGGTTCGAGTCCCAGTCGTGACACTTGTGTCCTTAAGCAAGACACTTAACCATTATTGCTTCGTCCTTCGGATGGGACGTAAAGCCGTTGGTCCCGTGTGTTGTGTAATGCACGTAAAAGAACCCAGTGCACTTATCAAAAAGAGAAGTTTGACTGGCAGCATATTGCGCCACAGCACCTTGTAAACCATTACATGGTGCTATGTAAAGGAATAGGTCTCAAACTTCAAAAAGTAGCTCCACATATATACCTTGCAGGAAAATACTGAATGTTGAAGCGCCTTGAGCATCACTGAGTGACGGATATGAACGCTATATAAGAAGCCACTATTATTATTATTATTATTATAATAATAAACATAAAATCTATGGACATTCCAACTACCCTATAAACATACATCATTAAAACTATCTTAGGCAACACGAAGGAAACATATGAAGCATAGTGCTTTTATTTTTCTCCCTATGACAGACAATGACTTGGACATGACAAGGACAAATCAACAATGAGGAGACCAGATTAATGTTTGAGATTGAGATTTGAGATTTGAGATTTGAGATTTGAGATTTGAGATTTGTGATTTGAGATTTGAGATTTGGGATTAGAGATTTGCGGTTTAAGGTTTAAGACTTGTGAATTGAGATTCAGTTAGGATCGACATACAGACATATGGGATTTTACCTTGACAATTGACATTTGAAATTGGAGATTTGAACATGAGATTTGATATTTGAGTTGTTCTTACATGATGCAAGTGGAACTTGGCAAGTTGGCAGGCAGAAATAAGTGTAGGACGTATTGCCCCCTTTAAAACTATCAGCTCTTCTTGTTGATACAGGGCTCTGTGTTATTAAGCTACGACTGAAGTTACGTCGTCTGAAAAATTAAACAAAACAAATCACAAATAGTAGAAATTACGACATACATGTAAAGTAAAGGCCCAATATAAGTTCTGCAGCACATTAGAGACATGCAACATTTGTAGTAAGCAAACAAATAGCAGGAAACCAGCCACAAAGAACCTATATCACATAGCATTTTGGTTGGTAACCTGAATAAGACAAGCTTTTCATGGTAGGCAAACGTTTAGTGCTTTCATGGCTTAGTATAAAACTGAGATCTAAACAGATTCAGTGGAAGAGAAAACAGTCAGACAGGGCATTAACAGTGATAAACAATAAAAGAACCAATGCCAAAACTTAAACAAATTCAGGTTGAACAAAGAAAACTGACTTGAGCGGGATGTGAACCAATGACCACCGGATTAGCGTACTGGCGCTCTACACACTGCACCATCTAGCCTTAATGTTGGCGGTCTCCCTATTTTGTAAATTAGGGCTACAATCCTGGCCATATCTCGTTGGGCCCCCCTGCCCCCTCTCAATGTTGAATCACATCGTTGCACGGTCTTCTGCGTTCCAGTCAACATTGAGCGGGGGGACGGGGGACGGGGGACGGGGGACGGGGGACGGGGAGAGAATGTTTATTGTGAGACAGGGAATGGTTATTGTATAGTTATTGTAACGGGTGGCCAAAGCATTTTGG
The DNA here is from genome assembly GCA_032158295.1 of Pycnopodia helianthoides. Classification (NCBI taxonomy): domain Eukaryota; kingdom Metazoa; phylum Echinodermata; class Asteroidea; order Forcipulatida; family Asteriidae; genus Pycnopodia; species Pycnopodia helianthoides. The sequence goes on along the minus strand of CM063255.1, from coordinate 828,515 downwards.
CCGGGATTGTAGATAGCTCAACTGGTAGAGCGCTGTCACGTTAATCCGTAGGTCACGTGTTTAAGTCCCGCTCTAGCAAACTTTTCTTTGTTTAACCATGGAGGATTTTCCATGGTTCAACACTAAATCATTTAAAATCTACTCGGTCAGTTTCCCTTGTGGTTAATTACTTAATAGCAAAAACTTTAAGTCATTATAAAATTATAAAGTGGCTCGTGGCCGAGCGGTTAAGAGCACCATGACTTAAGCTCTGGTGTTTCTAATCAGCAGAATAAGAAACAGAAGACTGGTCTCTTACACTAGACCCAAGTATTGGGCTTATTCAAACATTATCAGGAACCTTGGATTCTTATATACATTGCTTTAACTTTTGAGAGAAAATAACTTTAATGTTAAAATGTGTGCACATCTACATCTAGGTCCCAATATACGTCATCTTTAACCCTCCTACTGTCAGTGACTCTTGGCAACATTTTCCAGTGAGTTGACCAACCATTTGAAACCATTCGACTGCCAAGGTTGTGTACGGTGGCACAACTGTGCACAGAACTAACTGTGTACTGTGTACATGCATTCCCTCATGGTATCATATTGCAGGCTGGCATAGTTTATCTATCATTCAAAACCACAGTGAATGGTATTGAATGGTCAGACAGTAGGAGGGTTAAAGGCAACGTTGGTTCTGGATTTGAGCAGAGGCTTCAAGCGCTCAAATTTGTTTACGCAGGCAAGTAGTTCACCGCCCAATCATGCATACAAAATGTAAAACTCTTGCATGCCACACGACACACGTAGTCTTTACGCAAAATTAATGTTGTGAGTTCAATTGATTTAGTAATACCCATTAAGATAGCTGACTTTACACTGTGTTTGGGACGGAGTGAACAATGTCACTGCATACTTACGAGTAAGATTCCATAGAGTTCAAAGGTCGTTGTCGTTTACTGAGATTCAAATAGTAGTCTTTCTTCTTGTCGAGTCTGTCCTGTTTGAACGTCTTGAACAATTGCGTCTTAAGAAACTATCAAGAAAAACAACAAGACAAATCAAGATAATGATAAGAGATTTACTGGCATGATCTGAATTGTAAACACAACATTCAATTCTACTAAAAAAAATTATCCACTGTAGATGTATACGTAAAACCATGGCCTGTAATACAACTGTTTTAAATTGTTGCGGTACCCACTGCTAAAACCAATGATTCGAACTGCCTCTAGCTACCGGGCAATCTTAGTGGTCTAGTTGGTAAGACATCTGCTCTAGAATGGCAAAGGTCTTAGGTTTGAATCCCACTCGAGTAACATGCCTGTGGATTTTTTTCACAGAACTCAGGAAAGTACTGAGTATACAGTGCTTTACATACATCGGTGTTAAAGGAACATTACAGAATTGGTTTTTGCTAACAAAACAGTTGCTGGCAGTGTAAGCACTTTATGTAATCCACCATATACATAAACTGACAAACCTGTAGAAGTTTGAGATCGATCGGCCATCTGGGTCACGAGAAAATAGTGAAAAACCGATTACACATTTGCATGAAATCATATAGGTTCAAACAATGAATAAAATGCTCACTGAGCGATAAACTCCAATCGGAAAATTAGTTTATTCATTTCTCATCAAATATGGCATTTCAGACAGAAATATTTAAAGGGATGTTTTCTACTATCGTCATCATTAGACCGTGTAAGTTTTATGTAAATCTGTGATCAAAAATATATTTTACAATTACCAATTCTGTAATGTTCCTTTAAGTACATAGGGTAAAAACCAAATAATATTTTTACACTCAGCTCAAACATTGTGCATAATGCAAAATTTGTACCCAATCATTACAACAAAACCATCCATTAAATTTTGAAAAAGTTTTCCCACTGACAAATAATGTGATAAAAAATTAATCAAAAACAGACATGTTTTAAAATGTAACTAAAGGAGGCTGTGTCCGAATTAATGGCTGTGGCCTGATTGCCATGTGAAGATGCTTTAATAGATGCTCGGTGGTCTAGTGGTAAGACATCTGCCCTAGCAATGCAAAGGTCGTGGGTTCAAATCCCTCCTGAGTGATTTGCCTGTGTGTTGTTTTTTTTCACAGGACTTGGGGAAAGTACTGAGTATAGAGTGCTTAATACACATCGGTGTAAGGGTCAAACCAAATTAAATGTGAAGATGCATTGAAGCATGGTAAGCCCATAGCAACGCTCATAGCAACGCCCATAGCAACACCCATAGCAACAGCCACAGCTGTAGTCGGACTTTGATTTAACATACCTCAGTGTAGAAATCCTTCTCATCATCCGGTCTACTTGCGATGAACTCATCATCCTTAAACCGTCTCTGATCAAAGTACATGAATTCATAAACATCCCTAAAAATAAAAATACGACACCAAAAAAACATTAGTCTTTTTTGAGATATGGTGGACACTGTAGGAGTGCACTGTTTGGTTTGGGTGTATACAGACAAATTTACCCAAATCTAATAGTGTCATAGTAAAGTGTCCGCCATATATTACAAAATGGCTTATAGACCATTACATGGTGGAATATCACCAAGCAGGATCAAGCACTAGCTCTGTATCCCATTGGCATCGAAATTCTAGCAAGACTAAGGGCCATGTGCAGGCAACCATTAAAAACCTTTGTGACTTGCATAAAGGATTGGCATTTTTGTTTAGTTTCTGAACAGATAAACATAACTTGAGACTTCCGGTTTACTGTTTCACACTTCCTACTGAATCTAATCAGCCCAGCATATATATACATGTACACTTACATGGACCACAACATTTAAAAACCTTTGTGACTAGCATTATTATAGGTATGTGAATTTTTTTTTATTTTCTTAACAGATAAACAGAACTTTTGACTTCCTGTTAACTGTTTCACTCTTCTTACTGAATCTAATCAGCCAACATGTAGCAAACATCAACACACTTTCCAGGATGGATCAGATTTAAGACTAGAACACTACAGCCAAATCTTCAGTCACAAAACTCCAAACCACAGATGTGGCCAGTGTACAAAGCAAAATGTATAACAAATTGTAGGAGATTGAAAATAATGTATTACAAATTGTAGGGGATTGAAAATAATGTATTACAAATTGTAGGGGATTGAAAATAATGTATTACAAATTGCAGGGGATTGAAAATAATGTATAACAAATTGTAGGGATTGAAAATTATGTATAACAAATTGTAGGAGATTGAAAATAATGTATTACAAATTGTAGGGGATTGAAAATAATGTATTACAAATTGTAGGGGATTGAAAATAATGTATTACAAATTGTAGGGGATTGAAAATAATGTATTACAAATTGTAGGGGATTGAAAATAATGTATTACAAATTGTAGGGGATTGAAAATAATGTATTACAAATTGTAGGGGATTGAACATAATGTATTACAAATTGTAGGGGATTGGAAATAATGTATTACAAATTGTAGGGGATTGAAAATAATGTATTACAAATTGTAGGGGATTGAAAATAATGTATTACAAATTATAGGGGATTGAAAATAATGTATTACAAATTGTAGGGGATTGAAAATAATGTATTACAAATTGTAGAGGATTGAACATAATGTATTACAAATTGTAGGGGATTGGAAATAATGTATTACAAATTGTAGGGGATTGAAAATAATGTATTACAAATTGTAGGGGATTGAAAATAATGTATTACAAATTGTAGGGAATTGAAAATAATGTATTACAAATTATAGAGGATTAGGATAAGACACAGTTCCACCAACAAATAAGATGTCAATCCTTCTCCCTGGACAGCATCTAGTCTAATATTTTTTGAAAAGGAGTATTACATTTTTGATGTTGTGCTGTTGACCTTACATGTATGTAACCGTTCTGGAAATTTGGAAACAGATTTCAACTTTTGTCATTGTTAAACGGCTTATTGATTAACCCTTTCAGCCCCAAGTTCTCTTGACATAAACAACTGCTGGAGCCCACGCTATTTTACCACTCAAGCGTGAAGCACACTTTCTCACACAACAGGAAGCTGGTGTTCAAAGTTTGATTTTACAAACTCTGTTATTTACCTTGAAGATTTTATTTTAGAGCATAATGAGTAATAAAAATTGTCTTACTTATTGAATTTCCTTTCGTATAATTAAAAAAACATTGAAATCAGCCAAAAAATTTCCAAGTTCTTGGTCTTTGTTTCCTCAGTGTGTTCTGAAAACCCAAACACTTTTTTGCACACAACCTTACGGCGCTCCGTAGGTTCCTGTCATTTCGGATCTTTCTACTCTAATTTGAAGTGGTTGCAAAATAACAACCCTTTTTATTTTACCGTCATTGGAAAGATCCAATCTTTCTCTTTCCAATGATGGTAAGCTTGGGTATGGAGGGTGATCATGGACAAAATTACAGCTTTTTAACAAATGGCCTTTGTGCCCAGGCTTGAGTGCTTTGTTGTGTGTTATCTTGGGCGACTATAGTCGCCCTTGGGGCTCAAGCAGGGTATAGTGCACAGTCGACTATAGTCGCCCTTGGGGCTGAAAGGGTTAAATGTGCCAAACCTACTTGCATAATTTATTCAAATATAATCTCACTACCTTCACATCATTCTGTGAGGTCAAGGACAACTAAGACTCACTAACCTGAAGAGTGATGCATACATCTCAGTAAAACACTCTTGAATATCTTTTTGATATTGTCTTTGAATTCTGTCTCTGAATGCGAAATCACTGTCGAGAGTCGCTGATGCTGGCCGACTCAACATTGCAATCTCGTACTGCTTAGAACTAGCACTCTGATATCTGCAATATCAAAATCAATTATTTATCTATCAATACAAAAATGTGTATAGGACAATTTAAAGGAACATTACAGAATTGGTAAGAAACAAAATTGTAAAATATACTTTTTGATCACAGATTTACATAAAACTTACACGGTCTAATGATGACGATAGTAGAAAACATCCCTTGAAATATTTCTGTCTGAAATGCCATATTTGATGAGAAATGAATAAACTAATTTTCCGATTGGAGTTTATCGCTCAGTGAGCGTTTTATTCATTTGTTGAATCTATATGATATCATGCAAATGTGTAATCGGTTTTTCACTATTTTCTCGTGACCCAGATGGCCGATCGATCTCAAACTTCTACAGGTTTGTCAGTTTATGTATATGGTGGATTACATAAAGTGCTTACACTGCCAGCAACTGTTTTGTAAGCAAAAACCAATTCTGTAATGTTCCTTTAATTTAGTCAAAGGGCTGCCCTACATAGGGTATAGCAGGCCTCAATTTAACCCACGGTACCCACATCAGTTGCCGTAGTGCCCTGTGCTTTTGCTGTGGTGCCCTTTGCATAGTACAAACACACAAATGTACGTTCATAGAGGTGCCCCTAACCAGAGGAAAAGTTTTAAGAGTGAAGTTCAAGGCCTGGTATAGGTTTTTGAAGACTTTCAAGCTATTTCATAAATAATTAGACTGGTTTTCTGGGAGCAGACACAAATTAGAAAGAGTAACATCAGAAACTTTCACTCTCTCGAAAACGTACATTTGTATTGGAGCTTTGAAAATAGGTCCTCAAAGTTGTCTTTAAAGCAATCCTGCACCCAACCACATCAAAGATCTTCTTCAAATAAGGCACTGTCATTATCCTCTCCGCTCTGATGCCTCAACCCAACTCGTTGTACCTAAATCTTGTACCACCAACTATGGCGATCCTACATTTTCCTCACAATTTTTTATTATTAATGGTTTATTTATTTCATCATTACTTGGTAAAAGACATTAGCAGTATAACCCTCTTGCTGTCTGACCATTCAATACCATTCACTGTGGTTTTGAATTATAGATAAACTATGCCAGCCTGCAATATGATACCATGAGGGAATGCATGTACACAGTACACAGTTAGTTCTGTGCACAGTTGTGCCACCGTACACAACCTTGGCAGTCCAATGGTTTCAAATGGTTGGTCAACTCACTGGAAAATGTTGCCAAGAGTCACTGACAGTAGGAGGGTTAAATACTGAATTATTGTCTTAATGCACCAGTCTTATGGAATAAGCTACCCAGGGACATCAGAAATATTCACTCACTCAACACATTTCAAACACATATCAAGAAACTTCTGTTTACTGCAAGAACATTCCTTTTTTGGTGTAATTTTCCGTAGACAGATTGATACTTTGAGTCTCTTTTCTGTAGCGCCTTGAGTAATAATAATAATAATACGCAGTTCTTATATAGCGCTTTATCACGTCCGATGGGCGTCTCAAAGCGCTCAGTATTTTTCCTGCAAGGTATAATGTGGAGCTACGTTTTGAAGTATTAGACCTGTTCCTTTACATAGCACCAAGTAATGGTTTACAAGGTGCTGTGGCGCAATATGCTGCCAATCAAATCATGAGAAAGTGCACTTTATAAGTTTGTATAATTATTATTCATATTTAATTGAGGACAAGGCCTACTGAGTGGTATAATAATAATAATAATAGTGGCTTCTTATAGCACACAATTCCGTCACGCAATGATGCTCAAGGCGCTCAACAATATGCAAAGCGCACTCAAGTATATACATATACATGTATATATTTTTTTTCATGTCAAAAATTGTTTTTAGTTTATTAAAATATATATATTTTTTATAATTACATTTATTTCAATGTTGCCAAAAAGATTACATTTGTGTATATCGTTAAAGTTAAGGTACATATAATATAAAAATAAATACTAAATTGGATTTGTAGTGTGAAAAAAATAGGTTTTGAGTAACTGTTTGAAAGAACTGGCTGATGAGGAATTGAAAAGACTTTAAAAATAAATACGTACAATTTCTTGAAGGTGATGATGCCAGACTCAGGAATGGATGGCATCGTAATCGTCTTACACTTGACAACTTGTCTCCTGTCAATGTCCACCATAACTAGGCCCTCTATCTACAAAATAAAATCACTTTGTTAATTATAAGGAAGGGTAAATTAATTCAAATTAATGTGTGCTCATTTTCGATACCTTATGGAGACCAAGGACAAAACAAAAAAGGGAAAAAAAAGGAACATGGAATTTCTAAAGACCGGGGTGCTCCACATGGAAATTTGTGTACAAAGTCTATGGGAAACTGTTAAGTGCAGGGACAAAGGAAAGAACAAAAGAGTGCTCCACAAGGATGCATTTTTGTGAATGTGTTTAAGCAAAGAATGCCTTGTAACGTGGAGTTCGCACGTGCACAAGCAACAATTGCCTGCTAAATACGCTTGTTATAAGCACGGACTTCCCTGCTTCCGTAAGCACAAAGTCTTTGCTTACGGTAAGCAGAGCCATGAAATTGGGCCCTTGTCTTGGGTTCTCACCCTACTCAAGGTGTCTGCAGTTTTGACTGTGGAACCACAGAGCAGACAGTGCTTTATTATGTGCACAGCCACAATCATGGGTACACTTTTTGTTACAAAGACACCAAATGAACAACACATAAATATTGAGTAACTCTTTGCAGATCTTGTATTCGACAAACTCAAGTACTTTCTACTCTTCATTCACACAGCGCTGGTTAATTAATTTACAAACAACATTGAGATAACTATTACATCACTGGTTTTCAAACTGTTGTGGCTGTGCACTTATGCATTAGTGCAGTGCAAAAAAAAACTGACAGTATTTTTTCTTTATTCCCCATATGTAAGAATTAAAAGTTAGATGAGTTCTGTCAGAGCTGCCATCAGTTGCATCTTGCAATCAGGAAGATGTTGTACAACAATCAGGGAGATATTACGAATTACATTCAACAAAATCGGGACGAAGTTTCCATAATCAGATTTTCAAACTAGTTCATCAGAACATTGAAAGATTGGTTTATTTTCAGGGTACTTTCTGCAGAATCAGGGATGGTCGGCAGCTCTGTCTCGTATGTTAAAAAGAATAAAATTTGTTAACGCCTGGCGTTTCAATCCTAGTGGAGCCTTTCTCAAAGGCTCAATGAACAACACAACACACACAAGTATACTGGTGTACAAAAGCAGTCAAGTGGAAACAAGCAATAAGTGAGAAGCAGAATGCAGTCAGACAAAACAAGGGAGGAAAAATAAAAAAGGAGACAAATGGGTAGAGAGGTCTGGTTTTTAACCACAAGAGGTTGGAAACATAAAAGACAAAATCAAAGTAAATGAGACAGACTAAAAAGGGGGAAAAATAGTGGGAAAAAGAAGAAGGCAAAGATAAAATGTTATTAATAATTCTCTTCTTGGATGGTCTAGAAGCGCCTTATCCACAGTTTCATTCCTATGTAGTCATGTACAGTGTATGTCAACACACTTGTCAACACTTGTTAACACTTGTTATGAGTATATTCGTAGCTACAGGGTAGACAGATTCTGCCACTACGAGTATACTCGTAGAGAATGAAAGGGCTTTGTATTGTTATTTAAATACACTGGCATCACTGAACACGCAACACATACGCTTCCTGACAGTGGTGAGGCCATCGACCTTAGAATGTTAATTTTTAATTTTTTTTGTACAGTACCTATTTGGTTTGCGCGCATGCGCACCGCACTTGGCAAATGGGAACGGACTACGAATATAATGACCAGCAGTCAACGTGTTAACCTCTTGATATGTAATTTTTGTAGATTTGTTTGAGATGTAAGTTGAGTATACCTGTGATATTCTATGTCGATGGACAGAGTTGCATCCCATGATGAAACACCCAGGGGCTTCCAAGAGGTCAAGCAGAGATGAGGAGACGACGGGAACGTAGACAAATGGCCACTTGAAGGGCAGGATGAACAGAAGAAAACACTGCAAGGAAAAAAAACACGGAATGAAGTGATGAAAACCGTCTGTCTACTCTTAGAAAAAGTCTTAAGACGTTTCAGTTTAATTTTGAACAGAAACAACTTGAGCTGAAAACATAATCAAAGTAAGCCTCGATATTATACCAACATTTTATTTTTAATTATGGCCCTTGTGTCACTTCAATTTATTTGCTTCCCTTCGCCCAGGTGTATAAGCATGATCCTGTGAGAATTGCAAAAGAAATATCACTACCTCAAGTTGTAAATTCTACCGTCTCATCCTCCAAACTGATTAACTTAAAATGAAATCTAACCTCAACGATGGGAGTTAGAAGAGCATAATCTTCAGAGAGGAAGGCTAGTCTCTGTTGGGTCAAGAGGCAGGTTACCATCTCAAGATTGTCATCAACATTGAATCCACTTTCAATCAAATCTTACCTCAACTGTTGGAGTTAGAAGAGCATAGTCTTCAGAGAGGAAGGCTAGTCTCTGTTGGCTCAAGAGGCAGGTTACCATCTCAAGATTGTCATCAACATTGAATCCACTTTCAATAAAATCTTACTTCAACGATGGGAGTTAGAAGAGCATTAGTCTCTGTTGGCTCAAGAGGTAGGTCACCATCTCAAGATTGCCATTAACACCGAATCTACTTTCAATAAAATCTTACCTCAACGATGGGAGTTAGAAGAGCGTAGTCTTCAGAAAGGAAGACTAGTCGCTGTTGGGTCAAGAGGCACGTCACGATCTCAAGAACATCCTCAAGACTAAAGCGTTGGAATGGTAGATTCAGTGGAATATCAACACATTGCTTCTCAGGGTTGTCTGGAGGATGTACCGTGATTGTACGCTGATTGTCACCAGGGAGGCAAAACGACTACGTCACAAACAAAAACAAAATATTATTAATTTGAATCCAGGGTCATTCCGTGTCAATTCAACACGCTTTTAGAACTGACCGTCACGGATTAAAATGAAATTTGGTTTGCTGATTGGACTCAATGAGAAACCCCCAGAACCAACATTTTTTGTCGTTCGGTTGATTATTTTTGGAGATATGGGTTAACGAACTTTTGACTAATTAGCATGACCTGCTATGTTTGGACATTCATATCTCAAAATCAGCACGCCATGATGGTTGCCAGTGTTGCTTGGACTTGGATTTCACTCAAAATCCTTTGCGCACCGATCATGCACATAGGGATGCATATGGGCTAATGAATTAACTGAATGATCAATTAATTGATTGAATGATATATTGATTTGTTACCAGTCTCCAAGTTTAATACATACTTCACCAGCACATCTTTGTCTTTACACCTTTTTTGGCACATCCATTGAGTTTTCGTTTGTAATTGGCACCCTGAGTTCTTGCTGCACCGGCTGATAGGTCAATGGCCACCAAACTCCTAGTTTAGCCTTCAAGGCTTATAGCCTGCCCGATATAGGGTAGAGGGCCCCCCCCCCAATGTTCCCATACTATAACACACTATTTTCCTCTTGTATAGAACTACCACCCCCAAAATCCTCCAAAGAATTTCTGAGATTCCAAGCACACAATGAAGACACTATAGGTGGGGGGGGTACCCTCTGCCCCATATCGAGCACCAATTGTCAAGGCTGCAAGAAGGAGAAACCCATCGAAGAGTGAAGAGGGTAACTTACCACACATAATGAGCCAGCTGGTGGTGTAGGAACCATTGTCATTTGAATTGTGAAGTATTTCAAACTCTCCAGCATTTTGCCTCTCTCCATACTAAGGGAAGGGATTAAGCTGTAATACAAACAAAGAAATGTTATTAACACTCTAACACTACAGACCATGTGACCTGTGACACCACATGTTTAAAAGGGTCAGTGCCTGGACCTCCTACAAGCTCAATGATATGATTGGATACAGTGATGTAAGCTTTCCATGTCTGTGTTATGATTGGTCCGAGGTGATGTAATTTGTCAGCTTGCACTTTCGAACATCTGCATGCAGCGTGTGCATAATGTTTGTACATCATGTAAATGTAGTTTTATTCACTACGTTATATGTGTACGTGTACGTGTGAAGTGACTGCGAATCTCTGCGTTCAATGAATGCAAGGTCAAAGGTACATCTGGCAACATCCGGAAAAAGCCGGTCTCTGGCGTTATTCACGAGCCTCGAAGTGCGACGCCAGATGCTCAGTCTAGGCTAGAGGAATCGTTGACTTACGTTGATAAACATTGCTTCATGACGAGGAAGTAAGGCTGGGAAGAAATGACACAGATACAAGATGGAACCCAACACTTGACTGACGCAGAATCACTGGAATCAACTTGCAGTTCAAGCTTACCGTCTTGTGTCTAGAATTAACAAACACAGATAAAAACACCTATATAACAAACATGAATAAAAGCGTCTATCCCATACTGTGTCTATGCGTAACAAACATAGAAAAACACCTGTTCTGAGAGTGAAACTTTGGATCTCAACATATTTATAGATTTGTATCTGAACTTGATTGAACATGAACGCCTTCAGCAGGATGACGATTCAAATCATTTTAATTATACTTTAAGATAGGGTCATAGATTGGTAGATACTCCAAAAATGAATGGCTATAAAACCTTACTTGGTAAGAAATACTGCAGCTGTTGATAGTATAAATTATTTTGAGAAAGGATTCCCTTTGAAATATTATTTTTTGGAAAAACTTTTGAATCTGAGATTCATGCATCCGAGTTGTTTCTCAGATTTTTAAGGGTTGGTGTCTGTCAAAACGAAATTCAATGGTAAATGGCTTCCGAAAATGACTGCTTTTTGTGAAGGCATTGTGAGGACACCTGTTGTGTGAAGAATGATTGGTTTTTAACAATATGAGGTCTTTCAATCAATCAGGTTGACTAATAGGTCGGTTTGTTTTCTGACACCTGTTGCAGGCTTGGAATTTCATCTTTGAAGAGGGCAAGGCCATTTTCATTTTGCAAAGGGTATTTCCATTGGAAAATCTTAACGTCTATGGAACACTTTTGAAGGGGCACCAAGGCCAAGACCACGGGCAACAGAGGCCATGGCGTCCGTGGCCTGCGTGTAATTCAAGGCCTGCTGTTCGGTCTGATGGTCAAGGCCTTTGCCCGCAGTTTCAATTCAGAAGAAGAATCTTACCATGATGAGTAAGTATTGACGATGGAATGTCAGGCAGGTAGCGTAGGAACGACTGCCACTAATACTGGTCAGTACAAGATATTGGAAGGTCTCTGGTGGTTTGCTTTGCTGTAAATGCGCTTCATCTGAGAAATACAAACAATGAAAGAGGAATAATCAGAGGTTAGAGTCACTGCTGACCAAGCTTACCAGCCAAAATACATTGTCACATGTACAATCCGTGACTGGTATCCTGCTTTATGGTTTCTGATGGCCCCATGCCTGGCCTAATGCCAACAGTGTATAACTCATCACTCAAACCCATGGTTTTTGATGGCCCAATGTCTGGCCTAATGCCAACAGTGGATAACTAATCACTAAAACCCATGGTTTCTGATGGCCCCATGCCTGGCCTAATGCCAACAGTGTGTAACTCATCACTCAAACCCATGGTTTCTGATGGCCCCATGCATGGCCTAATGCCAACAGGTGTAACTCATCACTCAAACCTATGGTTTCTGATGGCCCCATGCCTGGCCTAATGTCAACAGTGTGTAACTCATCACTCAAACCCATGGTTTCTGATGGCCCCATGCCTGTCCTAATGCCAACAGTGGGCAACTCATCACTCAAACCCATGGTTTCTGATGGCCCCATGCCTGTCCTAATGCCAACAGTGTGTAACTCATCACTCAACCCATGGTTTCTGATGACCCCATGCCTGGCCTAATGCCAACAGTGTGTAACTCATCACTCAAACCCATGGATTCTTAGGGCCTCAACTAATGGTAACAGTTTACCAAAACCATCACATTTCAGCCAAACCACGAGATGTGTTTTTTCGAACATTTGGTCTTCAGTCAACCAATGACTTCAAAACACATTCATGTCAAGCAATTATTTATACGCTCAAAATTTACATGGAACGGCAGCCCCGAGGCTAGTGATAATTGCATCAAGCTAGTAAACTCATGACTGGACAAGTCCGGCAATCTTGTGTTTTTGTTCAAATGTTGACTTTCAGTCTGACAGAAATCATTCAATTCTGTTGAGTATTGAAGAATTCTTACCCATTATATAAATGAGATAAATCTCCTCTTAGTGCTTTGTTCAATTTGAAACAGTTCAAATGTTAAACTGAGTAGGTATTTTTTTCTCATTTCAATTCTGGTCTTGTAAACAAGATGATTCTGGTCCAGCAAACATTTTGAGCTACAAGTCCTATTGTCTTGTGGATTTTTTACCCCCAAATTGAACCCTGTTATGCCAAGATGGCAGGGTATAACACCTAGAATAAAAATCCTGTTCAACCATTCAATGCATCAGTTGAAGGAATTAATGAAGAAAACTTACTTGGGAAACAGAGGGTAGGCAGGGCCGCAATCATCTCTTGATTATGTGGGAATGCTACTGGTCTTGGCTTTGTTGACAAGCGTCGAGACGTCCCTCGCTTCAATGGTGGAGCTTTACGTGATACTTTTGTGGATGACTTGACGGCTACGGGAGGGTAGAAGGGGTCAAAGGACATCTTGGCATTTGGGAAGTAAGCATCTTGGTTGTTGATGACTGCTAAGATTTGAGGGTCAAGTTGCAACCTGAAAAAGCTTGACCAGCTGGTTGCCTCAGAAACCTACAAAATTAAAAGTTGATTGTAATATTGTATTGATAGATGTATTGTAGATGGAGAAGATAAAAGTTGTGTCAATGTTTTTATTCATTTTTTTCTTATATTTGTTCTTAAACAAAACTGAACCAGATCTTTATAAAGTTGGTTTGTATAAATACCTGAGCATTTCTTGCACATCTGACACCAGTGTCTTGATCCAAGCCTACCAAGACACACATCTCAATCAGAGAGTTTGGTAGCTTGGTTAACTGTGTGTCAACCATACTCATCCTACAATGAAGAAATATGGACAAGGAGTTGTGAGAGTCAAACATGGATGTTAGAGGGATGGGGGACTCTCAAGAAGGAGGAGGGGTGTTGGGATAAGAAAGGACTATAAGACACACATCTTAATCAGAGAGTTTGGAAGCTTGGTTAACTGTGTGTCAATAATACTCATCCTACAATGAAGAAAGATGGATAAGGAGTTATGAGTGCCAAACATGAATCTTAGAGGGATGGGGGAGTCTCAAGGAAGGAGGAGGGGTGTTAGGGTGAGAAGGAAGGAGTTATGAGGGTCAAACATGAATCTTAGAGGGATGGGGGACCCTCAAGAAAGGAGGAGGGGTGTTTGGATGAGGAGGAAGCTAGGGAGATCAGAATAGCTGGTCTTTCACAAGTCCTACAAGCATGACAAGTAGCCTTTTCCTCATTCTTTTCCATCAAGAAATCTTCGTTCTAATAAGAAAAAATTGTTTGTTATTCCACCAGTTTCGACCAAGTCATATGGTGAACGCAGCTTCGCTCACACTGCCTCAACCTTATGGAACAATCTCCCGGAACATTTGAGAAACATTGATTCCATTGATAAGTTTAAGATTGCTCTAAAGATGCACTTATTTAACATTTAATTCATGCATTTTTGTTTGATACCTAGTACATCTTGTATTTGTATTTTGTTGTCGTTTTTCTCTACAGCGCATAGGGACATGTTTAATCACTATGTGTTATGCGCTAGATAAACATGGTTTATTATTATTATTATTATTATTAAACTGACATGTCCAATGGTTTTCTTTCAGCACTGTTACTAAATTGTGTTCCCAAATCCTTACTTCCCCTTCCTTGTAAGTTTGTTACTTTCATTTTTGTTTTCAACTAAAGAGGAAGTTGCTCCAGAGTTTCTTTCCTTTATCTCTTACTGAATGTAACATCAGGTCTCAGGTTACATTCCAAAGTTTTTGCTAACTCTGACAAATCTATTAACAAGCTTAAATATTTCTTGTTAATAGTTGTAGGACCTTTTTGAAACCACAACTTGGGGTTGGGCCTTGTGTCCCTCTGCCTGATTAACCCTAAAGAACCCAAGTCCTACAATATCCTCATTGCCAAAGTGCAGGATTGCGAAGGATTTGGGCTATTAGGGATCTGCAACACAGGAGGATTTCGAAGGCTTTGGGCTAAAATGAGTTTTTGTTAGGGTAGGATTTCGCAGGACTTGCGCTACCGGGCTGTTTTTACATAGGAGGATTTTGAAGGTTTTATGTATTATGCAGCTTAGCCAAAATAGGATTCTGAAGGTTTTGGGCTTTTTTGACATTTTTTGACTCCCTAACTTCTGTCTCAAAAGGATTTTGAAGGATTGGGCTAATATGTATACTTACAATAAGTTGAAGGATATTGAAGGATTTGGGCACTTTAGGTTTATTACCACTTTAATCCGAAGGACATTGAAGGATTTGGGCAGTATGTTTACCCAAGGGTCTAGTCAGTTAGGGTTAAAGCCCCATAAGGAAAGCCCATGTCTTCTAAATAAGTGACGGAGCCTACTACATGTATGTACACGCATTCCTATTTTTGCACCCCTATGGAGACATCTTTTGTTCTTTCCATTGTCCCTGTAGTTAAGAACCTCCCATAGACTTTGTACACAAAATTTCTTGTGGAGCAACCCAGTCTATAGAATTTCCATATGGAGACGCTTTGTTGTCCCTTTTCTGTTTTGTTGTCGGTCTCCATAAGGTAGTGAAAATGAAATCATGTAAGCCCAAGCCCAAGCCCTAGCCGTAGTTTTGAAAAGGTCCATAGACTGTTATTTGCTCAGACATCTTGTTTTTCTGCCAGTCAAATAAATGTGACCACACTGAGGCTGGAAGGGAAAGTGGTCTGGCCCCTATTAGTATAATGAGTATTTAGTATTGATTGCTGTTGTACACAGGGAACATAACAAAGGTAGCAGCTTGATAAAGATCTACATGTATGTTCTGGGCCCAGTTTCATGGATCTGCTTACCGTAAGCCCCAAATCTAGGCTTAAAAGTAAGCATACATGTACAGTATATCCACAATTCTTCCAACATGGTGAAGGAATTTTGTGCTTGGGTGCATTTGCACTTCACTTTTTGCAGCTATGACAGCTAGTGCAGTTCAGTATGTTCAGAGCCCAATTACACAAAACCTGTAAGTTGATGTTTTCTGCTACAGAGAGGCCATTTTAGCAGAATTGTTATTTCATAAACACTGCTAAACTGTAAGCAGAGCAAAAGGCACACTAACTTGCCAGTAGTTTCTGTTAGCAGATGAGTGACGCAACAAAGCAAATCCATTCTGAACGCCCACATGCTCGCTCAAATTTTCTTGATCGTTTATCAAATACACATTTGTTTAAAAAGATAATTTTTCTGCTACGTAAGCACAAATAATATGTGCTTACTGGTAAATATATTAGATATTGGGCCCAGTGCTTAACCCTAAAGTAAGCAAGGAGTGATGACCATGTTTGCTGATTCCGCAGTAAGCAGAGCCATGAAATTGGGCCCAGACCAACCAATCATGTGAGAATGAACAAGACATGTGACTCTCATTTACAATCATATTTCATAACAGAAACCAAAGAACCATGTCTCATTGTGGAGGTAGGGTCTCATGTACACATTGTTATCATGATTGCTATCTTTACATGTTTTTTTAGGAGGGTGTGTAAACAACTGGTTACAACTGTATTGCCTGGGGATTTCCAGAAGTTATTACAATTGTACTTCAATATCGAAACCTTCCTCCATGTTAAAACAAACGCAAGGAAGAAATCACTATGACTTTCCACACTACCAATGCCATGAGCCAGAGAAAATCAGACTTTCCACACTACCAATGCCTAAAGCCAAAGAAAATCACAAAGACTTTCCACACTACCAATGCCAAAAGCCAGACAAAATAAACGACTTTCCACACTACAAATGCCTAAAGCCAGAGAAAATCAAAGACTTTCCACACTACAAATGCCAAAAGAAAGAGAAAATCACTATGACTTTCCACACTACAAATGCCAAAAGAAAGAGAAAATCACTATGACTTTCCACACTACAAATGCCAAAAGAAAGAGAAAATCACTATGACTTTCCACACTACCAATGCCAAAAGCCAGAAAAATCAAAGAATTTCCACACTACCAATGCCAAAAGCCAGAGAAAATCACAAAGACTTTCCACACTACCAATGCCAAAAGCCAGAAAAATCAAAGAATTTCCACACTACCAATGCCAAAAGCCAGAGAAAATCACAAAGACTTTCCACACTACCAATGCCAACAGCCAGAGAAAATCAAAGACTTACCACAAGCTACCAATGCCAAAAGCCAGAGAAAATTAAACGACTTTCCACAAGCTACCAATGCCAATAGCAAGAAAAATGAAACCCTTTGCACCTTTGCACCTTGTACAACTTTTTACGCAAAACTGGGCACTTGCTAACCCATGGTTTTGTTTCTTGAGATTAATACAGAAGCAGTAGGGCCTAGTAGATATTTCTCCGGATATTGCAATTTCCAAGGAGTTTCCTGGGTCTGCACTTCATGAGTGAAAAGGTCAACCAAAACTTCCTGTAAATTTCCTGTAGATTTTATTTGTGTAAAACCCTTTTTATGAACGTCAACATTGTAGAACATAAACGTGAACATCAGGACTGTAGAACAAAGTCTTGGGGCTAAGTAGAAACATACATTAGCATCCTACCAGGGCTAAGTAGAAACATAGCATCCTACCAGGGCAAGGTAGAAACATAGCGTCCTACCAGGGCAAGGTAGAAACATAGCGTCCTACCAGGGCAAGGTAGAAACATAGCATCCTACCAGGGCAAGGTAGAAACATAGCATCCTACCAGGGCTAGGTAGAAACATAGCGTCCTACCAGGGCAAGGTAGAAACATAGCGTCCTACCAGGGCAAGGTAGAAACATAGCGTCCTACCAGGGCTAGATAGAAACATAGCATCCTACCAGGGCTAAGTAGAAACATAGCATCCTACCAGGGCAAGGTAGAAACATAGCGTCCTACCAGGGCAAGGTAGAAACATAGCGTCCTACCAGGGCAAGGTAGAAACATAGCGTCCTACCAGGGCAAGGTAGAAACATAGCATCCTACCAGGGCAAGGTAGAAACATAGCGTCTTACCAGGGCAAGGTAGAAACATAGCATCCTACCAGGGCAAGGTAGAAACATAGCATCCTACCAGGGCTAAGTAGAAACATAGCATCCTACCAGGGCAAGGTAGAAACATAGCGTCCTACCAGGGCAAGGTAGAAACATAGCGTCCTACCAGGGCAAGGTAGAAACATAGCGTCCTACCAGGGCAAGGTAGAAACATAGCATCCTACCAGGGCAAGGTAGAAACATAGCGTCTTACCAGGGCAAGGTAGAAACATAGCATCCTACCAGGGCAAGGTAGAAACATAGCATCCTACCAGGGCAAGGTAGAAACATAGCGTCCTACCAGGGCAAGGTAGAAACATAGCATCCTACCAGGGCAAGGTAGAAACATAGCATCCTACCAGGGCTAGATAGAAACATAGCATCCTACCAGGGCTAGGTAGAAACATAGCGTCCTACCAGGGCAAGGTAGAAACATAGCGTCCTACCAGGGCTAGATAGAAACATAGCATCCTACCAGGGCTAAGTAGAAACATAGCATCCTACCAGGGCAAGGTAGAAACATAGCGTCCTACCAGGGCAAGGTAGAAACATAGCGTCCTACCAGGGCAAGGTAGAAACATAGCGTCCTACCAGGGCAAGGTAGAAACATAGCATCCTACCAGGGCAAGGTAGAAACATAGCGTCTTACCAGGGCAAGGTAGAAACATAGCATCCTACCAGGGCAAGGTAGAAACATAGCATCCTACCAGGGCTAAGTAGAAACATAGCATCCTACCAGGGCAAGGTAGAAACATAGCGTCCTACCAGGGCAAGGTAGAAACATAGCGTCCTACCAGGGCAAGGTAGAAACATAGCGTCCTACCAGGGCAAGGTAGAAACATAGCATCCTACCAGGGCAAGGTAGAAACATAGCGTCTTACCAGGGCAAGGTAGAAACATAGCATCCTACCAGGGCAAGGTAGAAACATAGCATCCTACCAGGGCAAGGTAGAAACATAGCGTCCTACCAGGGCAAGGTAGAAACATAGCATCCTACCAGGGCAAGGTAGAAACATAGCATCCTACCAGGGCTAGATAGAAACATAGCATCCTACCAGGGCTAGGTAGAAACATAGCGTCCTACCAGGGCAAGGTAGAAACATAGCGTCCTACCAGGGCTAGATAGAAACATAGCATCCTACCAGGGCAAGGTAGAAACATAGCGTCCTACCAGGGCAAGGTAGAAACATAGCATCCTACCAGGGCAAGGTAGAAACATAGCATCCTACCAGGGCAAGGTAGAAACATAGCATCCTACCAGGGCAAGGTAGAAACATAGCATCCTACCAGGGCTAGGTAGAAACATAGCGTCCTACCAGGGCAAGGTAGAAACATAGCATCCTACCAGGGCAAGGTAGAAACATAGCGTCTTACCAGGGCTAGGTAGAAACATAGCATCCTACCAGGGCAAGGTAGAAACATAGCGTCCTACCAGGGCTAGATAGAAACATAGCATCCTACCAGGGCAAGGTAGAAACATAGCGTCCTACCAGGGCTAGATAGAAACATAGCATCCTACCAGGGCAAGGTAGAAACATAGCATCCTACCAGGGCAAGGTAGAAACATAGCGTCCTACCAGGGCAAGGTAGAAACATAGCGTCCTACCAGGGCTAGATAGAAACATAGCATCCTACCAGGGCTAAGTAGAAACATAGCATCCTACCAGGGCTAGGTAGAAACATAGCGTCCTACCAGGGCAAGGTAGAAACATAGCATCCTACCAGGGCAAGGTAGAAACATAGCGTCCTACCAGGGCTAGATAGAAACATAGCATCCTACCAGGGCAAGGTAGAAACATAGCGTCCTACCAGGGCAAGGTAGAAACATAGCGTCCTACCAGGGCAAGGTAGAAACATAGCGTCCTACCAGGGCAAGGTAGAAACATAGTGTCCTACCAGGGCTAGATAGAAACATAGTGTCCTACCAGGGCTAGGTGGAAACATAGTGTCCTACCAGGGCTAAGTAGAAACATAGCATCCTACCAGGGCTAGGTAGAAACATAGCATCCTCACAGGGCTAGGTACAAATCAGGCATGATATTTTGCCCATTCAAAACGAAGGAAATTTTAATTGAGAAAAGGGGGATTACCTCTATAAGCTCTTATAAACTGCTTAAGGCTATTTAATAACAATTTTGCTGACAAAATAAAATCTGAAATCAGAATAAAGTAGGAGGAATATCATGCCTGGTCGAAACACAGAGATAGAAAGAAGGAAAAAAGCAAGCTTTTGAGCCTCTTAGAAGGAAACACAATTATTTGAATTTCTCCTTGAAAAGACAGGACCTTCAAGTTCAACATTTGTAGAGCAGCATTGGGAAGGTATAGTCACTTGCCTGTTTATTTGCTTGTGAATGACATGGAATTCATAATCTTGTACAGTCTCCATGTAAATAACGGAGTGATGGAACAGCACTTTTACAACTGATGCTTACCGTGTTAAGCACTCTGATGTTTAAACTTAGTTGTAAATACAGTTTTAGTTTTCATTATTATCATTGTTACAGGTGAGACACTCTGGTCCTTTGTCCCTCCAGATTTGATGTTTGGATGTTTTGAATTTTCCTCCGTGGTAGGACCAATAAACTGAGTTGAATTGAATTGAATTGAATTGGATTGAATTGAATTGAAACAATTACAATGAATTAAGTTTTGGACAGAACCAAAATTTAAGTAGCTTCAGACCTGGGTGCAATTTCATAGAGCTGCTTAAAAGCACAAAAAGTAACTAGGCAGAACAAAAATATGCTTACCAGAATAAGGTTACAGGCCAAACTACCATGTCACATGTACAATTTGTGACTGGTATCCTGCTGATTGCTCCTTAGCAGAAAATTGTTTAAGCAATATTTTCTGTTTAAGCAGCTCTATGAAACTGGGCCCAGACATTAGGGTCTTTTCCCAAACCTCAGCTTGGGCTCCGTCATCAATTTTGGAGCAGTGTACAATTTGTACGATTTTCAACATCAAACAAAGCCTGGGAATGGAAGCCTAAGTTGAGGTTTGGAAAAAGCCCTGGCCTTGAATGTCTGGAAGTGGCCAACAAAGAAAACTTCTCACAGGAAGTCTACAAAGTGTATTAACGATGACAGATTAGGGTAATAATAAGAGGCAATTACAGTCAGTGACTGTCTAGTTTAACTGAAGCATGCTTACCTATGTCTGAGTCTGTGAGGAGGCCGTACCCGTGACTTTGTGGTGGCTGTTTTTGTTGTCAATGGTGAGTTGTCTGAGATTGCTCTACTCAGCTGGGGGAGGCTTCCTCCGTTCCCAGAAAAGTGAAAAACATCTTTAAGTTCTTCCTCATATGCACCATAGCTTTGTGTTGACCAGTCTGGATCATCACTAATGTGTAATGGCGGGATGGGTCTGGTAACATGTTCAGTTATACAACCATCTGATAAGGTACCATCAGTGGGTAGATTGGTCTTCAAATAGCGCACTGATTCAGACATTGTACCAAGTGTACTAGTCTTTTGTGTTGAATTCTGAAAGTCAATACACTTCACAAGGAGGAAAGTTCATTCCGGTTGTTTACACAACATTTGTTTACTGTTTCAGAGTTCAGAGGTTGATTTTAGCATGGAGATTAACTTCACTGTTTATTCAGTTCATTCTTGGGACCTTTTATGAGCAAAAACTAATCTTCACTTCCTCAAAGTTGTATTAGAAACATTCAAGTACCTTATTGCTTTGTAAAGACTCAGATAGCAAAGTCCAGAGCCTCTGCTACATGCCTATGGTAGGGGTAGAGTCTACAAGCTCCTGATAAGTGTTCTACCCATGATTGTATATTTCTGTATACTGTAAGCTACAGTAAAGGTGTAAGCTGGGGGTATCGAGACCAGTTGGCTGGGCAGTGCAGTACTGAATGCATCAATAATCACCGGATGAACTCCAACAAGAATCTCAAGTTGTAGGACAGAACTGTATGGTAGATTGTACAGATTGATGGTAGTAGATTGAAGATATCATGCATCACTGATCCAGTAGATTACTTAGCAGAAACAGAGAAAGTAAAGAAACGAAAAGATAAAAGGTGAGCATACATGCAAGAATGTCAACAAACCTTGTATTCTAAAACTAACTAATTCTACTATTATTTATGCACTTAGTTAAAAACTACCCTAACATAACTTTCAATTAAAATTTACTACAGGCACTATTCCATCAAAATCATTAACATGGATAGAGGTGAGTCTTAACCCTCCTACTCTCAGTGACTCTTGGCAACATTTTCCAGTGAGTTGACCAACCATTTGAAACCATTCGATTGCCAAGGTTGTGTACGGTGGCACAACTGTGCACAGAACTAACTGTACTGTGTAATGCATTCCCTCATGGTATCATATTGCAGGCTGGCATAGTTTATCTATCATTCAAAACCACAGTGAATGGTATTGAATGGTCAGACAGCAAGAAGGGTTAAAGGCACTGGACACTATTGGTAATTACTCAAAATAATTGTTAGCATAAAATCTTAATTGGTAACGAGCAACGGAGAGCTGTTGATAGTATAAAACATTGTGAGAAACGGCTCCCTCTGAAGTAACGTAGTTTTTGAGAAAGAAGTAATTTCTCAGTAAAATATTTGAATTGATTTTGAGACCTCACGCTTGAGGTCTCGAAATCAAGCAATCAAGCATCTGAAAGCACACAACTTCGTGTGACAAGGGTGTTTTTTTCTTCCATTATTATCTCGCAACTTCGACGACCAATCGAGTTCAAATTTTCACAGGTTTGTTATTTTGTGCATATGTTGAGATACATCAAGTAAAAAGACTGGTCTTTGACAATTACCAAAGGTGTCCAGTGTCCTTAAGAGCTTTACGAATTAGAGATAAACTAACAGATTCCCTAATGACAGGAGAGGATTGTTCCATGTACATCTGTACCATATGAAATATTCATGGCTGTCAAATGATGAATAAAAATGATGAGTCAATCAGGAGACTCCTCTATTTGACCCTGGTGTGGTCCCTGGTCATCACTCCCCTAGCACCCCCCCCCACCCAGGACACTAGACCATGTGACCTGTGCATCACATGTTTACAGAAGAGCCACAGAGCCTCAGAGGCTTCCTAATTCGCTCGGCCCCAGCGGCCTATCCAGGACCGCTGGGATGGGCTAATCAGCTTGCACAGATTCTTGTTCAGGAAGTACGTCATGCGTGCAGTGCTTGCAGTGTGAATGTGATGCATGATGGGACTGAGCATACTTGTCAATGAGCGTGCTTGATACATTTGCCCATCCCAGCGCCTTGGTTTTAAGGCAAGGCGCTGGGGATGAGCGAAGCTTCCTACAGGCACAATTTGTACACAGCCCATTGGAAGTAAACAGAATCTTCCATTTTGTTCAGCTAATTTTTATAACTCTTCAATTCATAGTGTGAGCCAGAGGGGTGTCTGTGTGTCTTTCGGACGCCATGTTTTAAATTTGGACACCCTGTTTTATAAGTGTCACTTACATGTTAATGTATTGTAAGTGAACATTTTGGACACCCAGTTTTTAAATGTCCAGCAATTTGGACACCCTTTTATTAAATCCTGGCAAAAAACCTTGCTTCAATTTATGTGAATTATTACACAACATGCATAATGTCCTTGAATATAGAAGGGAACTCTTTTAGTAAACAAGGGTTACATAGTCTATTTGACCATGAACTGATCCTGGTCATCACTCCCTAGTACCCAGCACCCCCCCCCCCCCCCCAATGCCTTGAGTTTGTCATGTCAATTAAGGTCAAAAGTTAATACAATTGTAATTGTAAACACAATTACTTCCTCTGACCTTATCTGTCAGCATGTCAGTTTTTGGAAGGAAGGAAGTGTGACTACGCTTTTAAAAGTCATGAACTAAAATATGACTGACCAACTGCATGCCACATCAACCAACAAATCTCCAACTTCCAAGGCACTGCAAATCGACCATATTCTCTATGCCGATAAATAGACCATGTAACCCGTGACATCACATGTTTACAAAAGAGCCACAGAGCCTAAACTTCCTCACTTAGTGTGGAAATTACGAAACAAAATGTAAAAGTTCCCATTGGCCAGTTAGTATCTCGCCTGCCAGAAAAGCCCTGGAATGTATTTATAAGGTCACTCTTTTTGTAAACAAAGGTTACACGGTCTGAATCTTAATACTATAAAAGGCCGTGGTTTGGAACTGTTAAAAATCAAAGAACCACACTGTTCAACTGTTTCTGCATAGCGTAGTTGTTTTTCCTAAATACTGGAACTTGGAAACGATTCCAACTGGGCCCAATTTCATGGCTCTGCTTACCGTAAGCAAAGAATCGGCGCTAACGTCAAGCGTGTTTCACAGGTTAGCAGGGAATAATTGCTTGTGCGCGTGTGTACTCCACGCTACTTACACATCTAGCACAGAAATTCAGCACTTGCCCTGTAAGCGATAGAATGGTTTATTATTATTATTAATTTGTATATTCAAAACATTCAAACATCGCAGCCAAAGGCTGAATTGCCTTCAAAATACAACCACAGTATCAAAAAATAGATTAAAAACAATAGATTTATAAGATTTATAAACAATAGTGATTGCATGCGCAGAATTGGATGGAAAAACAGAGCCATGCTTGCAGGAAAAATACTGAGTGCTTTGAGACACCCATCGGTTGTGATAAAGCGCTTTAGACCCCTTGCATCTGACGTCACACTCTCAAAAAGGAGGCAGATCATTGGACGATAGCTGTTCTTTGTGCGTAAAAACGTGCGCGTGTCCTCAGCGTACCTGTAGCGTTTCGCGTTATGCAAGGGCGGTCTGTTGATTTATATAGACCCCTTACACAATGCGGAACATGCCTCCGAACAATGTGCGTCGTTTTGGTGACACCCAAAATGACACCCAGGATAGGCGCTTGTGAGTACACTGCGCAATGTGCAAGGGGTCTATATATATACATTGTAGACCATGTGACCTGTGACATCACATGTTTACAAAAGAGCCACAGAGCCTGGACTTCCTGCAGGCACGATTTGTACACAGCTCAATGGAAGAAAGCATAAAATCTTATATTTTATGGAGATTGCACTGTCTAATTCTTATCAACTTTTGATATATGATGAAAGGGGGCACATCTAAAAACTTGTCCAGCTTTTACTTTCATAACTCTTGGTTTTATGTGGAAATTATGACACAAAATGTCAACTTTCCCATAGGACCAGTGTAGTATCTTGCCTGCCAGAATAGGCTACTCAAAGAATGTACAAGGTCACACTTATTGTAAACATTGTTCACATGGTCTATAAGAACTTGTATTATTATTACATTTGGCTCTGATGTACCTCATTTAGCGAGGGAAAGGCAGTAGGCCTATGGGTCTTAGTACTTCCCTAGATACAAAACAAAAATGATGCAATCTTTGCCAGTTACTTGACAACTAAAAACACGCTCTGTTGGTTTTTTAAATCATTTCTGTAACAGTCTTGAGCATTGCAGAACACACTGAACACTTGCCATGCTTGCTGTTGCTTTTTTAATTTAATTGAAATTGTAAATTTTATTTTGTGTATGTGTTTATTCATTTAAAGGAACATTACAGAATTGGTTTTTGCTAACAAAACAGTGTAAGTGTAGTGTAAGCACTTTATGTAATCCACCATAAGTTTGAGATTGATCGGCCATCTGGGTCACGAGAAAATAGTGGAAAACCGATTTGCATGAAATCATATAGATTCAACAAATGAATAAAACGCTCACTGAGCAATAAACTCCGATCGGAAAATTAGTTTATTCATTTCTCATAAAATATGGCATTTCAGACAAAAATATTTCAAGGGATGTTTTCTACTATCATCATAATTAGACCGTGTAAGTTTTATGTAAATCTGTGATCGAAAGTATATTTTACAATTTTGTTTCTTACCAATTCTGTAATGTTCCTTTAATTAAAATTGTAATTTATTGTTATTTAAAATCTTTGGGGGCAGGGTACTATACATTTTTGTTTTGTTTACATGGTTTATAAAATTACAGTCTAACCTCGATGCAATTTTCTATTGTCTTTAAATAATTGAGAAGATGGGTATTTCAAAGTACGTACAAGTGTGCAATACAGACTGATTTTTTACCCTTAGATTATAGAGTAAGTGTTGTTTTAGTTTGTTTTTCAAACGGATTAAAGGCCCTGTACACTATTGGTAAGATCGAAAAACACAATGTTCACAGATTCGCACATAACTTACACGATTTAAAGTAAGTAATGGTAGAAAAGGTTCCTTAAAATATTTCTGCCTAAAATGCTATCGTTTCTGAGAAACGAGTAAAATAATAGTAATTATCGCGCGCGATAATTTGAAAAAACAGAAAACACATAAGATCTCTTTTCACTATTTTCTCGTGACCTCGATGACCAATTGAGCTCAAACTTTCACAGGTTTGTTTGTTCATGCATATGTTGAATCACACAAAATGTGGACACTGATTTTGAGCTGTTACCAAAAGTGTAGAATACCTTTAAACGGAACTTTTGACTTCCTGTTACCGTTTAACCGTTTTAACCATTCCAGTCTTCCCAATGTAAAAGGAGTAGATTTCAGCACATTTTCCAGGATAGATCAGGATTACAAATAGAACACTACACCCAGTCTATACACTACAGTCACCAAACCACTGCAAACCATCATTAGCCTCTTATCTTTGAGATGACAAACACTATGACTATCTGACCATAATATAGAAGTAGGCCTTTATTGTTTAGTTTTGTCATGACACAGTATCAGTAGGCCTATTCTTGAGCTTGTGTTAATTTGTCTGGACTAGTCACATTTATAAAACTCATGACAGAGTATAGTTTAGTTGCCATTGTACTATTATAAAGCTAGTCAAAATAAACTAAAGACTGGGGCCTGGGGGGGGGGGAGAGGGGGTGATAATGTTTATAATAATATTTTGCAATTGCAGAGAAGTTAGTCTGCAGACAGTTTCGGATTACACAGCTTGTTTTTTGAACATTTAGAAACAGAAATAAGACTACATTAGATTTATTAGATGACTCATACGTCATCCTGTCATCATGGTCATGAGACATCCAGATCTTGATTCTTGTCATCTTGAAAAAGTCTTAAGAAAATCGAGCTTAAAGTTAATATTATTCCTAAGACTAGAGTCAGACTCGTCAACTCAATCAATGTAATAAGACAGTGCCATTCAATCCATCTCGCACACAAAAATATGTAAAGTGTAAAATGAACAAAAAAGGATTTTGCACTGTACTTACGTGTTGTGCCCAAGCAAGGTAGTCTACCCAAGGTTTACGTTAGCACTTGTCGCAGGTACAGTACTGCCGTGACCCGACTGCCATGGACTGCAGTGCTGCTACTGCACTAGAGTGCAGTGTTCGTAATCCTACTCGTACAAACAATGTCTTCCGCATGAGTTTTGCTCATGCACGGACACCTGACCAGAGTACAGCTGACTACTAAACTTGTTATGCCAGTCCACATGTTGACAGCAGGTGAACTTAAACTTGTAACAGTCCTTGCAGACTAAATTCTTTTTTAAAGAGCGGACCCAGAGACAGCGTTATTGTCAAGGGGGTCGGGGCGGTGGGTGTGGACATATGCCACACTTTAGAAAGGAAGAAAACAACGGGCAATGAGGTATGTCAAACATCAATATAACCAATTATCAACTTTGTTTTTCAATCTGTGTGAGTTGGATTAATTATGTTAAAGGAACATTACAGAATTGGTAATTGTAAAATATACTTTTGATCACAGATTTACATAAAACTTACACGGTCTAATGATGATGATAGTAGAAAACATCCCTTGAAATATTTCTGTCTGAAATGCCATATTTGATGAGAAATGAATAAACTAATTTTCCGTTTGGAGTAAGTTATCGCTCAGTGAGCGTTTTATTCATCTGTTGAACCTATACATGCTATATGATTTCTTGCAAATGTGTAGTCGGTTTTTCACTATTTTCTCGTGACCCACGGGCGATCGATCTCAAACTTCTACAGGTTTGTCAGTTTATGTATATGGTGGGTTACATAAAGTGCTTACACTGCCAGCAACTGTTTTGTTAGCAAAAACCAATTCTGTAATGTTCCTTTAATATTGTATAGTAAAAACAAAAATTCAAATTTTGAGCAACATATCCAGCACATGTGAACCTTGCTGGTGGAAGGATCTGGGCAAAATTTGGGCAATGAAAACACATTGAGATTCTAAACGTAATTCATTAATGCCCATCTCAGAAGCAGACAGCTTTATTATACTCAATCCCTCCAAAAGTAAATGTAAAAAAAAGAGATTGTAAAAATGTATCCTTAAAAAAGAAATAAAAGAAAAAAGGAGGCGGCTTCTTAAAAGGAAGCGGGCGGGACGCTAAACATGTTTAATTTTTTTTTTATTTGGCCTAAAAAACAGGCATACAAACCTCCCCATTGTAGTTTGACTTAGATCAAAAGATACCCTTACATGTAGATGCAATAAAACAATAACCCTTTTTTCTTACCATGGCCTACAATACTTTTCATGACATCTTTGAAGTCATTGTTAAAAGGAGTATGTTGTGACAGCTGTATTTTATTAATCTGGTTAATAATATAAAAAAAAATAAAAGGTCCATCGAAAACATTGGCGTTTTGAAAATAAGAACTTGAAGATGTTTTTTATATCTTCTCTAGAAGACATTGCCCATGCTAGAAAACAATCACCTAGCTGATTTGTTTCCTTTCTTCACTTGATTTAAATTTGTTATCGGGCAAACAAATGCTACGGGACTCGTAGTCTTGGTTAAGACTCTCCTGTTGTTTATTATCTTGAAAGCTCCCCACTAGAGGGCGCTATCAACCCTGAACCATTAATCTACAGATCAATGCCACGAACCTCTGCGAACCGCTATCGCCCCGAGAACCCACTGATCTCCAGTGCGAGAACCGCCATGGATCGGTAAAAATTATTGTAAAAAGAAAAAACTGACGGGTGCGATGGCGGTAAATAGTTGCGTGATTTCAATTAAATTGCTTCACAAACAACTTGTAACAAGTTTTCAGTCACAAACATTCAAAACAATAGTAAATGGATTTAAACTAGCCAAATGTAGTAGGCCCTATCTTCATTGGTATTATGACACTACAGTAACAAATAATTGTAAAACAATCCAAAACATTCTTTTCTTTTTAATCGATTTTGTATACATTAACCTACAAATTATAAGACTCTTAAAACAATAAAACTCATCAACGTGAAAATGCATAATCTTTTCGTCATTGTGATAGTATCGAAAGTTGATTTAAATAATTTTGTAGACCGGCCTATTCCTTCAGTCAACTACCATTTGAGATACTACGAGACAAATCGTCAAAGATGGTCACACTGAAGGGTAGTCCTGCAAAAGTCGCAGTTGAGTTGTTGCCTGGACATGACATTATAATTATTATTTACTAGAGCTAAACTGTAGGTCTACAAATATTGTTTCATTTTAACAAAATAATGACTTAGTGCATTGAGCGAAAACTGTGTTTTCGATTTGTTTTGCTTTGTTTGTTGTTTCTACCGGATGCGCCAAATGGACATTGAGAGAGAAAGAAAATTTAATTGAACGTAATAATCATTATGACCGATATCTCACAATTATGACATAGTTTTACAGTATGTTACGACTTATTATCTTGCATATAAATATGAGTTAAATGGCACAAGTAACAATCACTGTTGTAGATCATAATATGAGATATACCGGTATTTCATAGTTATGATTAATGCTAACTCATAATTCTGAGATATATAAGTCTAACTATGATTGTATGTCCTCTCCCTCTCTTCGAAGCCCCAACATCTAAAAAGTAGGTTCGGTATAAAAAGTATTTTCCCATTTTGAACTTGCTCGGGTTCAAGCAAAAAAAATTATATCCAAAAAATGAGCATAGAAGGGCGTGGCCAGAGCGGACCAAAAGATTAAAAATTGCTGAATATGTCGTGTTTTTGTTAGCGGTATTTGTTTCTTGTTATTATTGTTGTCTTCTTAAAAAAAATATTAAAACAAATTACTTGTCTGTGATATAATAGTGGTGACGAAAGATGAAGCCCCATAGTTCAGAGGGGTGCACCACACTAAATAGGCAACATTTCATGCGCTAGCTGATTATCATAATTTGTAAACCCACAGTTACTTTTGAATTGTAACGTTTTGGGGGTCATGCAATTAATAGATTGCGTAATTATAAGAATCTATCACAACCTGGGGTTCTGTGTTTCTGTGGAGGAGTGCCTCATGAAAACTGGCAGCAAGTCGGTTTGGGAAAAAGCACACCTTCGGGGTGTTTTTTCTGGGGTAATTAGCAAAAATTCCAAACGGCTGACTGCCACAAGTTAATGATTGGTTTTCAAGAGGCTGAGAGACTTTGAAATATTTTTTGAGTATTTTAGAATATTATTTTAGCAAATAATTTAGCATCGATTGGTTGCTGTGGGAGTTAATAGTGTGGTGCACCCAGAGAGGTTTAGCGCCCTCTCGTGTTAAAAAATAGAGATGCAAAACACTGCGTTCAACTTCCGCAAAAATGCATATTCATTAGTAATGTCAACCCACCTCAGATTATTCAAATCACACTGTTTATAAATGGGAAATAATGCAAGCACAGGGTGAAAAACCTCCAGGAGTGACCCAACCGTACAAACAGTTTACTAAACCGCTCAATAATTACCCCAAAGCATTTACATGACAGAATATGACTGGGTTGGAAGTTAATTAGCTTAATACAGTAAATAGTATTGGCTCAAAAATAAACACAACATACGACTGCAGAAGACTAGCAAAGCTTTGCGCATGCTCATTTTAATAACAACCATTCGTGGTTTAGCTTCATACGTCGTGTTGGTTATATGCCTCATCACATGAGCCCATGATCGGTCCAAGGGGAGAGCGCGCCCTCTTGTGGCGATGGATCGTGGGAAGGTATTAATAACAGGAGAGTCTTAACCAAGACTACGGGACTCGGGGTGGGAGACTAAAGAATTTGTACGGCTATCATGCCGTACCGACCGTACCGCTTCTGGGGAGAAGATATGTAGCTACAAATTAATATACAGGGTATCTGGTATCCCATCCAGTAGAATCTACTGTCAAAAATAGCACAGCTCATTTGCATATCAAGGGTTAGGTGTTTAAAAACCTACATTTTTGGCATGCGCAATGACTTTTTGTCATTTTTGAGACCCCAAGGCCATGCGGGTTTACGGCGTCTTTTTCGGAGTTAAAACTGCGACCGCCTTGAGCAAGCGGCTACGCGCACTCAAGAATCGAAAACAAGAAGGGCTCACAGGGTTTTCACACAATGGCTTTCGGCATGCGTTGGAATTTTCGACACGCGTCAAGAGTTTCATTCCACCTCCCAAGCAGGGTTAGTTTCTACAAGGATCTAGCGCTGTGCACGGATCAACACCGTGTTGAAATGTTGTAGTGTTAATAGGTCAGTTCAGATTTCAAAGATCGGATGATCTGTGTCCAACACGGAGATTTTCTGTAGTGTGCATGAAATTGGTTGCCTCAGAAGGACTAGTAGGCCCTAGGGAGCGCTAAACTGAAATTTCGGGTTTTTTGAAGTCATAAAGGTGCGTCAAGTACCTTTTGTACACGTTTACTGTAGGCATAGCCTTGAGGCAGTGCTCCCATTTTCATTTATTTTTTTCTGAATCTTCAGGAGATATTGATCCCATGATTTATTTTAAAAGGAATGATGATTAGGCCTACCTCTACCAGGAAGTCTAAAATAAAGAAATACACTGTCACATCTTTCTTGAGACTTGGGCTCCATGCTTGGATACAACTACTCAAGTTGTGGGAGGATATATCTTAATTCAAGGGTGGTGAAGCATTTTTATCAAATTGTTTGAAGGTCCTCTTAATTATTCTTAGTTTAGCCATTGCCTAACTTGCTTCTGCTGCACACTGTTTGGTGTTATTCAGTCTTCAGTTATAGACTCATAGACTCAGTCGATCCAGACAGCGCCCAGTGCAGAAAACACATTTTAAAAAACGCACTACCTTGCGCGTAGTTGCGATAATCGTAACCCTCCATCCTCCCGACGGTCGGAGACCGGAGGGTTACGAGTCATGCAATGCAAAAGTGGCGAAATTACAATTTCGACCATTTTTGTCAGACTAGTCACCAGATTTGCCCAATTTTTACCACTTTCAAAAAACATGTCAGAGGTAAGGTATCGAGACAGAGATCCCTTGACGCTGAGAGTGGACTTTAAACTCTATGCCCTTTGATGGTACACACTCTGCCAGGGGTGCGTTTTCACTGCCGTAACCAATAACCAAGTAAACCGGAACAGTTATTGTTTGCGACCACGAAAACGCACCCACAGTGTGTACGAAAGTGGTGAAAGGCCATAGAGTTGAAAAAGGCCATCATCACTCTCCCAGGTCATTGTATTTATTGTACGTACAGCTATCACAGAGCTGAGTATATTGTTAATAGATAGGGCTGTTTGTGGTGGTGTTTGGTGAGTATTCAATTTCCGCCGCTGCTGCTGCATGCACTCTTCTCTTCTACTTCTAGGAGACCTGGTTCTTGGTTGTTTCTACGCGTGTTCTACTCTGGTACTCGGTTGTGTAACGCCGATATAACTCTGGAACTCTGGCTGGACTGGAACTGAAACCTAATCTGCCTGCCGTAAGTCTAGTCTGCTAATTGTGTTGCTTGTTAAAACTTATATGGGAGGTGGTATGCCAGTGTTTTCGGCTTCAGCTAGCCCTGCCTGGCCTGCCACTGGTGATGATACTAATGGGGTCTTACCACAACAAGGGACGGGCTTGCTGAAGTAGCGCCTGAAGTAATAGTTCCAATCCACTTTGTATCATTTTTTTAGTTTTAGAAAACACTGGTAACTACATGGATTCAGCTAGAGGGAGGGTTCCCTTTTTAGATTTTTTCTTTTTTTTAGTAAGGCGAACAAATATATAATCATATTTAGCGTCCTGCGTTTTTGAAAAAAGGAAGGAGGCGGGCCTTTTTTTTCCTCTTTCTTTTAATGGCCGCCAGACTTATTTTTCAAGACAACCGACCGGGCTATTTTCAAGATGGTTGCCAGCTTTTTCTGTTTTTTTTTCCGGTGTGCTAAAATCTCAAAATACGATCTTATTATATTATTTTTTTTAAATTGTTTCGTCAGAGATCGTAAAAATTAATCCAAAAAAAAAAAAAAAAGGAAAAAAAGGAGGCAGTCTCTGAAAAAGGAAGCGGGCTGAGACGCTAAACATGTTTTTTACATTTTTATTTTTAAAGTTTGTGTAAAACTTTAAGAGTTTATCCTGACACCCCTACCTATAGTCCTCGGCGGTAGGAAGGGGCGGGGATTGAAAAGTAATGGTTTAAATTAATGAATAATTATTGACAACATTTTGTCTCATCAATTTGGGGGGTTCGGTTGATAAGATACTAACAACAATCAATAGGTGACCCATTAAACTAATAATATTTACTAGAAAATCATTTTGTGTTAAAATTTACAAAAGCACGGTGTGAGTGAGTGATGTCATCAAGTTATGATTGACTGCATTGATGGAAACATTTACCTTATCAATCCATTGTGTGGTTCAGGAGGTTTTTTCCTAATATAAAACTACCCCCTTTGGTTTGAACTGGAAGTTAAGGTCAAATGGGGTCACACTCTGTGTAGCATTTGTTAAGTTTTTGAAGGCATTTCTGAAGATTTAGAGGTTGTAAAAATCCTATGTTTAGTAATCAGGACTTATGAAATCTTCAAATATTAAAGTTCAACCTTCGGTTTGAGCCGGAAGTCAAATGAGGTAAAACTTTGTGTAGCATTTGGTAAGTCTTCGAGACCGTTCTGATGATGTACATATTGTAAAAATCCAATGTGTGGTTCAGGATATAGGGGGTTAGAATGTAGAGCGCGGTCGCGATAGATTTGGTTTGCGCTAAAACCTTTGACACTGGATGGACTGGTAACAAGTTGAATTTGCAGTGGAGTCAAGTACCCAGTAGAAACCAATGATGTGCGCGCAGTTGAGCACATGCGGTCCAGACTAGAAAAAGTCCACTTGCTTGTGCACCTCGTGTGTGCATATCTTTGACAATTTTTTTGCTACCTTTTTTTCTTGATGGATTTGACTTCAGGAACCATTTAAAAGGAAAATAAGCTCCTATGAACCTCTGAAATGTGATATGAACTTTTTATAGCGCAATATTCAAAATGGCCGCCGATGCCATTTTGGAAAACATAAATTGTAATAGCTCTGGCACCAGATGACTAGACGGACTTAAAAGAGATGTCCCTTTCCACTACTCAGAAGCAGTCATTCTTGATACTGAGGACACTGACAACTGTGTACAAGCGGCATATGTTTCTCAGAAGACATCTGGGCTCATGTGTGTGAAACGCAAACATCAGCTAGTCAGTGCCCGGTGTTTGTGCGATGGGGCAATGGGTACTTCTACCATACCACTACATGTTCTTACTGGGTGTGACCATGGCCCAATTTCATGGAGCTGCTTAAGCACAAAATTTTGCTTAAGCAAAAAAATCCTTGCTTAGTAAAATCAGACTACCGGCCAAGACTACACTCAATTGTTATGCTAAGTAAACAACAGCTAAATACCAGTCACAAGCAATGTATAAGGCATGGAATTTTGGCCAGTAACATGTGTAAAATAAGCAAGCTATTTTCGTGCTTAAGCAAATTTTTTGCTTAAGCAGCTCCATGAAATTGGGCCCATAACTCTGGGTTCTATGGAGCAAGTAAGAAGCTTATCGAAAACCTTGTGGACAAGTCCAAAGAGGTATAATATCTGCTAGCAGTTTGTGGTTGACACAAGAGATTATTAGCAATTGGGAACAATTTGTCATCAGATACGTGTATGGCGATTGTAAAAGCAAGACCCACAAGGAGAAGTCCGAGCTGCCAAGTGGAGAGCGCAGAAAAAAGAGCACTATCCGGCTTGTGCCTGACTTGAACAGTCTCTGTCCACACTTGGAGCGTGCAAACTATCTTGCATAATGTGCAACAACATTACCAGTTAAGAAGTCACCCCTCACCAATAGGCCATGTATGGCAGCTTGAAAATGGCCTGTGTCTGCCGATCCGTTATACTAAGCCCCCCATTCCCCAATCCATATTTCTACTAACAAACCCGCAGACAGATGACAACAGTGATAGTGGCAGCGAAAGTGAAGAAAGTGAGTCTGAAAGCTACAGCTCGTACAGTGATTCAGGTGGTGATAGTGAAGCTGATATGTGAATCTTGGTTCGAGGTGAGGATGGTCCCAGAACAAGGAAATTTTGTAAAAATTCATTTGTAATGCCAGATATAGTAGAAAATTACACCCTATTTGTTCTTATAGCTCTTATTGTGCCAGAGCTTTCACATTTCATATTTTCAAGATGGCAACGGCGGCCATCTTGAATTTTGAGGTCAGGATGATCCCAAACTCTACAATTACCATTCCAGTGAAATGAATAGTGGAAATAGACACCCTATTTGTTCTTATAGCTCTTCTTGTGCCAGAGCTATTACGATTCATAATTTTCAAGATGGCAACGGCGGCCATCTTGGATTTGGAGGTTAGGATGATCCCCAAACTCTACAATAACCATTCCAATAGATTTGTGATACCAAGTTTATTGGAAAATGACATCCCTTTTGTCTGTCTAGGTCATCTGGTGCATGAGCTAATGAAAATTATGTTTTTCAAGATGGCGACGGTGGCCATCTTGGATTAAGAGGTCAAGATGTTCCCAAACCTTACAATTACCACTCCAGTGGATTTGTCATGCAAGATATAGTGGACAAGAACATCTCTTTTGTCCGTCTAGGTCATCTGGTGCCAGAGCTATTACAATTTATGTTTTTCGAGAAGGCGTCGTCGGCCATTTTGAATATTGCGCTATAAAAAAAGTTCATATCATATTTCAGAGGTTCATAGGAGCTTATTTTCCTTTTAAATGGCTCCTGAAGTCAAATCCATCAAGAAAAAAGGTAGCAAAAAAATGGTCACGGAATATGATCCTACAATGATCCAAAATGTTATTTTCGATTTTGCCGACGGGAGACCTGTCAGTGCGATTGCGAGATACAGACAAAGGAATTCAAGAACAAGTTGAACAAAACCCATGGAATTGGTTGGAAGAAAGTGTCAGTGACAGCACGCTTGGCACGTAAGGCACCACAGTTTTGCTGTGCTTTGTTACGTGTGTGAGTATGGTTTTGTTGCAATTTTGTGTGTAAAGCTGTTGCAACAATCAGCTGTCACTAGTTGTGTCGACTGTAGTCAGCAACAAATCATCTTGATTATACATTTTTATGGATAAACATTTTTAAACCAGGGTTCTCTATCAACATGCACAAGCTACCGTATTGGGCGGATTCGCGCAAATTGCGGCTCCATGTAGCGATGCGGCCTAGACCCATTGTGATTCCAGGGGGAACAGAAATCATAATTCTACCGTCTAGATAATCAGGTCCAGTGGTAATTGAACCAACTTCCGCAAAATTCCTGCCGAAACACTTGATGGTAGCACGTGCAGTTTGCATGATCCAAGATAGCCTCGTCGCCCTGTAAGAGTATAGCCAACCCCAACAAGTGGGATGTAAAGGTACCTCATGGAATGCGATTGGCTCAGTTGAGTATCGTTAGAACAAGACAAACTGTGACAATCTTCACCTTGTCGAACTTGGCGTCGCATGAGGTGAGGTAGAGGTTTGCCTCCAAGGACGGCAAAAATCAAACCCAGATACATCGACAGAAGAATTCCCAGTGGCAGTAAAGGTAGACAAGGAATCTCTTTCATCAGAAGAGTTTCAACAGCTCCCGTCTTTTTTCATCAACATCGTGAAGTATTTTCAAAAGATGACGACGATTTTGGGAATTCTAAACTGCAGTGCATACCATCCCCACTGGTGGTACGGGTCCAATCAAAGACCGTTACCGCAGGATAATCCCACATCATTATCACAAAGTCAAGGACCACCTGGGCACACTTCTTAAGAAGGGAGTCATTCAACAGAGCACCAGTCCATGGGCATCACCAACAGTGTTGGTTTGGAAAGAAGTGTGGTGGACTCCGCCTGTGCGTAGACTATAGACGTCTCAACTCAGTCACCACACCTGATGCATATTCCCTGCCCAGGGTAGACGGGTCCCTCGATGTCCTGCATGGTGCAAAGTATTTTTCAACAATCGATCTCGTGAGTGGTTATTGGCAAATAGCCATGGACCCGGCTGTCCAATCCAAGACAGCCTTCGCCACTCCAATGGGACTATAGGCCGAAGTTCAACAGAACTGCTTTGGAGACCAGACCTGTGAGACCCTAATGTTCTATCTTGATGACATCATTGTCTTCTCCTCTGACTTCTCATCCCATTTACAAAGGCTCGATATGGTGCTTTCCCGCCTATCCAAGCATGGACTAAAAGCCAATCCCGCCAAGTGCCATCTACTGAACAAGTCAGTTGCCTTATAGTCTGCATCAAAATGTGCTACAAGAGCTCCATGATAAATCTGGTCACCTGGGAGCAGTCAGGACCCTTGAGGCAGTCAGACAGAGATTATTTTGGCCCAAGATGTCAGCAAAGATCCACGAGTGGTGCATGCCGGAGATGCTCGTTGCGGAAGCATAGCCCCAATGGTGTCCATCAAGACCTCAGTACCACTTGAGTTAGTAGCTTTACATTTTCTCTCACTGGAGCGGTCCTCTGGTGGTTAGCATGTGTTGGCGATAAACGGCCATTTCACCTTTGTGATTTCACCAAGATGACAGCAGTTGTGCCCACCAGAGACCAGACTGTGGCAACCACAGCAAAGGTTCTTGGGAAAAGTTCATTATGTACTACGGGATGCCGGCAAGACTCCAAAGCGCCAACTT
Organism: Pycnopodia helianthoides; assembly: GCA_032158295.1. Lineage (NCBI taxonomy): Eukaryota > Metazoa > Echinodermata > Asteroidea > Forcipulatida > Asteriidae > Pycnopodia > Pycnopodia helianthoides. The sequence continues at coordinate 790,677 of CM063255.1, read as the reverse complement.
TGAATCTAACACAATCAAAGAGCTGTGCAGGTTATATGAGACGAGGAAGAGTCATACGACACCATACCACCCCGTAGCCTTGGTTGCAAGGCTGTGTAATAGTTTGCTTACTATAAAGCTAAAAATGTGCATAACCACAGCCGCACGAATGCGATGCCCGAATGCGATGCAACTCCTGTTCCGGTCCCCCGACTGTCTTTAAAGATCTACTTCAGCAATATCTGCGAAATAAAACAAATTGCTGAATCTTATACATAATGTTATTAAGTATTCTGACCTTGTAGATTGGATTGTTTTAAACATATATTTTTTTCGTAATTTTAACCGGAAAAAATAATCCGATCTTAGGGTTTTTAAAAACTCGCGCGCTTCCATGGCTCCCTCCATAGGCACCATGCATGTCCCATACTGAAGCACGTGTATTTACGCGCACCACGAACCAACTATAAGATACGTGGGTGAACCAGCGAATGATGACGTACTTATAAGAAAGGGGAAACCAGGAAGTAGCGATGTGTCGTGTGTTTACACGGTAACTATGTATGATGATCTCATTATTCGAATACATTCACCAAGTTAAGACGTGAGAATTGACCATGCCGAACTCATGTTCTGTTGGTGGATGTGGGTCCGGAGGCGGCCGCCACTTTAATCACCCCGAATTAAGAAAATTTTGGGTCTTACCTGTCCGGAAGGAGTGGAGAAAAATATCCTAAGTATGAATAGGGGTAAAATTCCGGAGGCGGCCGCCACTTTAATCGCCTCGAATTAAGAAAATTTTGGGTCTTACCTGTCCGGAAGGAGTGGAGAAAAATATCCTAAGTATGAATAGGTTGTAGGAAAAATTGGAAAGGCGTGAAAAAGGGCCGAAAACCGGCCTACGCGACGTGAGAAAATGGCCCAACGCCATTTTGTATCGTTTTCCTACTGTGTGTGTGTTCGCGCGTTTTGCAATTTCTCCAATCAGTCGGTCATCGTTCATGCGCGATGGAAATTCGATAGGACTATTCGATTTCTGGAAGGGGTAAACGCAGATGATGTTTAGGGGGGAAATTAGAACTAGGTACATTAGCACACGTGTGTTGATGATATGAATGTCCGTAAATTAGGATATAAATTGCACTGATGTTTTTATTTAATAACGCGCACGGAATCTGTTAAGACCGCCATTTTATAGACCCATTGCAAACGCGCAGCGCACTTAAACGCGCACCTCCTGGTCGTCATTTTGGGTTAATAAATAGAGCAAGTGTTTCAATAAATGGCAATAGTTGTTGTTTGTTATTATTAATTCTATCTTTTGATTTATTGTGTGGCTTTCTGATGGAATCAGCGCCTTTGGAATTATTCGGAGGGGGTAGTCGGGGACGGTTCGGTTTAAAAACGTTTAGGTGGTTTATATAACTTACCTAGGACTCCTACTAATGGAATAATCCGAAATAACCTTTTGCGCGACTGACGTGTAAGGCAGGTTTTCATTCATAAATTTATGAATATTCAGTTTATGCAAAGTATTGGACAATCACAGCTTATTTTAATATTCATCAAAATTACATATTCATTATGACCTTTAGTAAACCAGGTTATGGGAGAAACATGTAGGACAAGCAAACCAATCTTTGTATCAACGCCTCATAGCCGTGTGGGTTAAGGCTATGCTCTCTTGTGTATAATAAATTGTTCTCTCTTTACAGGTTCGAGTCTCGGTAACGACGCCATTGCATTATTTCATTGATTACTAACGTTCCATTCCTTCCAGCAATAAGGTACAGGTAGATACATGGAGACTGGGTGAAGAGGCGACAGGAAATGGGGGAGAAATAGAGAAGAATAGAGTGGCAATAAGCGCGAATTTTTTTTCGCAATTTTTTTTTTGGATTTACGCAAAATAATTTTTTTTTGAAATCGTCCCCCTATGAAATCCATTTATCGTAGAAATATGTTCCCTACCCCAATCGATTGGAAACATCCTCATGAATAAATTTAACATACAGACTTCATTATTGACCTTACATTGCTTTTCCAGTTTAGTTTGCTTTCAACATCATTGTATCCCTGGGGGAGGAGTACCAGGGGAAGGACCATGGTAAAAAATTACTTGGGCCTACAAAGGGCAAAGCCATACATGTGTGTGAATACAATGCCCAAATTATGACATTTTGACTTAGAGGTTAAATACAATGTTTGTTTTGATCTTTTGTTCAGGTTTTGCAAGAAGCTTTTGCTGAATATATGCTAAGTATGGTGACCAGGAGCCCACTGGTGAACAACTTCTCCCATCTAATGTGATGGAAAGTTCAATCACATCAGAGGAGGTAATGAAACGGTTTACTGGCTTGTTGCAGAAACAACCTTAATTATGTTTAGGGGAGAAATATTCAACCGCGGGGGGTGGGGGTCAGCTTCAAAATGCCTGGACCCCGAGCTGAGGGTTATTTTTATTTCATTACACATCAAAATGTGCAGTATCGGAATAATAATTAACTTTACTTTGCATAATCATACACTTGTCAGGCCTGGAATTTCATCTTGGAGAGGGCAAGGCCATTTTCATTTTGTAAAGGGTACTTCCATTGGAAAATCTTAAAGTCTATGGGAGACTTTTGAAGGGGCACCAAGGCCAACACAAGGGCAACGAAGGCCATGGCCTCCGTGTAATTCCAGGCCTGACTTGTGAATATCTTAAAAGTTAACAATTTCCCTCAAGATTTTTAACAAATTTATAAACCCCTAGGTTTGAGATGCATGATTCATGTCTGTTTGCAATTTTGTTTCAAGCAGAATTATTAAAATGAAAGAAAGGTTTATTTTGTCCTCCTATTACATGTATTAAAGAGATACTGTTGACATAGTTTAAACACCTTATTGTTAATGCAGAGGATTATTTCTGATGGTAAAATATGATTTATTCATCAAGCCATTGTGGATTTTTTTCTTTATTGATTATACATGTATTGTACATATTTTTTGTACACCCTTTATTATCTTATGAGAAGAGTTGTTTTAATGCCCATGTAGCTTTTACTTGACCGCAACCACATCTGGTAATTTAAATGTAGGGTTTTATTGAGTACATGTACACATGTATACCGTACTTATTTGTTATTGTTATTATTATTTGTTAGAAGGGGGATCAACCACAAACTTGTTTGCTACGTAAGATTAATGAGCAGCCCCAGTTTGTGCATATTGCATGGTGAACTAAAGTAGTTTTTTTTTGGGGGGGGAGAAAAAGAGGAGTTGGAGTACATGTATTGGGGTTTGCATATTTCATGTGTAATGTGTTTTCAGTCCAGGGCAAACACAAAACAATTACACTTCTTTTTGACAATTTGCCAGACAACCTGTCTTTCTAAGCTTTGACTGTAATTTGAAATGTTTGTTTACATTTTCTTGAAAGTCTACATTGAGCTGAAAATTTTGATAAGGTCTTTTAGAATGTCTGTAGGCAAGAAGAGTAAGGATCGCATGGAATTAGTTTTGCAACATTCCCTTTTAATTTAGCTGTTTTCTATTTAATTACTCAATGAAAATTGAAACTAGACAGAGAGGTCAACTTTGGTGATGCAACTTTTCTTGACATTAAGTATTACATGTACACTGTACTCTTAACTCCAAAAATATTGCTTTTTGTACATAAGGTGGTCATTTACCATGTAGTATATGCAAGAAGGGTAAGGAACTCATAGTTACATTTTCTTTTAATGGCAATGTGTCCCTTTAATTTATTAATTAAGCTGCTTTCTATTTATTTACTTCACTTGAAGAGGGGTAGTTGACTTTGCAAAAACAATTGTTGTTTTATTCTATTTTTCTTGAAATAAAATAATACTCATAAAGACTAAAGACTGATATGTGTATATTATTAAAAGTATTTATTGTCATTTACTCATGGATCATCTAAAAATGATTGTAACACACTGAAAATTTAGAGTAAATGGAGGCCACCAATCCCACCATGTTTGTATCCTCAATTCTGAAAACCTTCCTGAAAACCATGTACCACTACTAGATTAGCAGAACATGTTTTGATCATAGTATGATTTGAAACTTTGCATGGTGGGATCAGGTTTGCAGTGATGCTATGTATAAAATCTCGTTGTGAGTAGTGGTGGTTTTAAAAAGAACAGGATGGGGTTGACAACTTCCTGAAGAGGATCAGGGCATACTGATCAAAAAATCAAGTTGTGAAACCACTGTTTCTTTTCAGAACCACCACTACTCAAAAGAGATTTTACCTATGGTGTCAGCGCAAACCTCACCTAATTATAGACATTGTTCTTGTAATGACACACATCCCATCTCAGTGAGCCAAATATTAACAGATTTTTATCAAAGATTGTGGTTCTCAAAAAAGTTCCCCTTTTGAAGCCTCTTTGCTGTATAACTTCCATGTTTGTAATATGTACATGTAAGTTGAATGCATTTCACTATTTTCCATTGAGAGGCACAACAGCATGAGCTTTATGTTTGACAAATAATTTGTACATCTATTTTTTGAGTCTCATTTACAAACATTTTATCAACTATAGGGGCTAAAAATACCACACTAAATTCGAGTGAGAAGAGGAATTCTTATTATATGATTGGCAATAAATTTTAGGGTTTTTAAGTTACTAATAGTCAAGTGGCGGGTAAACCCTTTATATTGCCCATTGGGGTTGGGATATGTCCTTCGGATGGCGTCCATGATACATGAAGGAAGTGGCACTCTGTTGAACCTTCCGAGGTAGCCCGTACACCATCTGACAACTTGCCTGTAAACAACATGGCGATTTCTTCTGCAAACAAAGTAGTTGAAGAAAATCAAATTAGGTAAACATTTGATATCAATATTTGTTTAAAAACACAGTTTTCCCATTTTGAAGAAATCACGTACGAGTAAGGGTGGAAATATACTCTTCTGGTTTGTCCAGTCGAAAAACTTGTAGGAGAACCCCCCCCCCCCCCACACACACACACCCTTACATATGGCTGTTACAGGGGTACTTTCATTGTTGTTCTCCTTTTTCTGAAGAAATCCTAATTGGGTCACCACCAGAACAAAGAAAACCTTATGGGGTAGCATTGCTCCGTAAGTTGGCATGTGTAAGCTCACACACACACACACACACTCAAGTGTGTCATGAGCTCCAATCGTGGACCCTCCTTTGTTCAACTCTTTGTCATGACAAACGTGGACCCCATTGTTTTCCTTTGTGATAACAAACATGGACCTATTGTCCCTTTTGTTGTAAGTCCTCGGTTTGATTGCACTACAAACTCACACACACACACTTTTGGGTTCTTTAAAGAAGTCATAAGCTGTAACATACTCAACAATTGTGACAGAGATCAAAGTGTTTAGAAAAAATCTTGTACAGGTTTTATGGTTATTCGTTTTTCTGAGTTGAATAAATCTAATCCAACAGTCAATTATACTCAGGGTCAGGTAAGAGGCGTAATAATTTTTTTGGGGGAGGGTTTGCTCCTTACATTAATTTTACAGTTCAATTAAAAAAAGACACTTACTGGTCTAGAGTCCCTTCAACTGCATCTCTGCCATAGTATTCACCGGTACTGTAAATACGCGGTTTGAAGTACAGCCGGGTGCAGACAGACTGCTTCAAACCAATCATGCACAGCAAGGCTTTGGTTTTCATCCTCTACATTAATGTTCAATGCTGCCATTTGGGCTCTTGTCTTCTGCACTTCCTTACAGCAGATGCAGTTCACTGCCATTGGTTGGACCACACAGTGTCCGCATGAGCACCTGAAAGAAAAATTTAAATAACAGAAAATTAACGGATGAAAGTGTTGCTGTACTGACATAGGATGGACTATGTTCATGACCATTAACTAATTTTACGTGAACGGGGCTAATACAAAATGAGTGAGGATTGAAACGATGCGTGTCTCATTTATACATCTAAGTAAAAAATCATGCAATGTTTCGCATTGTTTATCAATGGCCGTTGTTCTTACTTTGTTTTTATGGGAATTTTTTTTTATTTTATTTTTTTTATTTGAAAAGTGGTTTGTAATTGTAGTTCTGTTTTAAAGAATAAACATGACATATCATACTAGCCTAAAAGAAAACTATGAGAAATAATTAGCAAATGAGCTTGACATAAAAAATAATCCAATTAGGCTAGGACCTACCTCAATCATTTGCTAAAAAAAATAAATAAATAAATGCGGTAGAACAGTGACACTGACAGAAAATACGGCTTGTCAGGATCAGTTCGGTACTGAAAATAAATGTTATCTCCGACACACTGAGATTTGATGATTGTATTGTGAAAAAATTAATGGATAAACGAGGAATTACAGAAACAAATAAAACAACATTCATCTATTTTCCTTCTCCATGGAACCCGGTTCTCCGATAAGGATACCTGCACTAACCCAATGGGAACAATTTTTGAGTGACACCATTCAATGTATCATGAAAACGTGAACCATATTGGACAACAGCAACCATTTCGTGAGAAAAAAAAATCAACTTTCTGCTGCTATTTCTATCCATTATAGCGGCCTCATATGCCGCATAGATAAATAAGTACTTCATGACGATAAAAAACAGTAAACATAGCATTGTTTGTTCTTCAAAAAACCTGTGGGACTCACCATTCAGTATTGTTTAGTCGACCTCCTGCATCAGGATTCGCACGTTCACGATCATCGGCGGCCAGTGGCTCAAACCTGTATGGTTTGGCACCTCGCACTTCTCGTCAAGCACTCCCCCAGCTTCATCAACGCCCTCTTCGTCTTCGGAAGAGCTCCCTCCACCGTCAGATCTATCCTCACTATCAATACTATCATCTGTATTTCCTAATTCTTCTTCGTCCACACTGTGTTCCTCCCACGATCCGCTAATGTCTGACATTTTGTCCTCGTTTACTGTGTGAATAGCTATAGACGCGTACAATAAACACACTTCGCTGCGCGGGGGGTAAACAAGCCGTCTCCATTCATGTACGTCATCAGAGTCTATGGTATATTTTTATCACGTGACATGCCGTTTCCAAAAACTCGGTATGAGGAGCTGCTGAACGCTGGCCTAAATGACCTTTTTTTTAATTACGCAACTACCGCTAAGTATTTTCATTAATATATACGTAATCATGAAACACAAATTGATTGGATTTCGCCAAAGTTTAAATTATCTTAGTACCGTTGAAGTAGATCTTTAAACACCACACCATGCTCTCACCCAAGGAAGCACACAAACGCTCGTTTCCACAGTCCCACACACACAGCTATTCCACACACCACTATCGCCCACAATCCCAGCCCGTGAGCCGTCAGGCTCACAGCCTTGACGATCTTGTACACTTCCGGGTCTTGCGGTTATGGTAATGAGTGCGCTCTTTGCATATCCACTCACCCCCCCCCCCCCATTTTCCACGGATTTGCGAAGAAAAACAATGAAACACATAAGACACTCTGTTTACAAGATTGTCAAGGCTGTGAGCCTGACGGCTCACGGGCTAGGATTGTGGGCGATAGCGGTGTGTGGAATAGCGGTGTGTGTGTGGGGCTGCGTACATTACATCATAGAGGCGCTGTGTGTGTGTGTGCATGGTGAGAGTGCGACTTTTTTAGAGTCAGTCGGGGGACTGGGGTTGTATCGCATTCGGGCGGCTGAGGTTTTAGTATCCTTGCTCTATGGTTTTAGCTAGAGTACTTGTCTACACAGCCTTGATATCAAGGCTAACCATCCCGAAGGTATGGACTCTGTGAGAGGTTCAATCGCACCCTGTTTGATGCATTGGCACGATGGAAGTGGAGAAAAATACAACAATGGGCTAACTACCTTCCGGAGCTGTGCTTCAATTACAACAACACATGCCATTCATGCACCAGCTGTACGCCATACCAAACATCACCATCGCTTACAAGTTCTGTCATCGCGTCACCAGGAAGACTATTAACTCAGCCACTTCTGCACAGAAGAAGGCGTTTGATAAAAAGGCGAAACATCTGCCCTTATACTTCCATGTGAAAGGGTTCTCGTTCGACTGAGAGGTCCTTAAGGAAGGGCCAAAATTCAAGGTCGCTGGGAGGCAACCCCGTATGTTGTCATGTGTCAACCTAATTCGAACATACATTGTACCTGAGTAGTGCATCTCGTCTGTTCAGGTAAATTCCGCCAGTGGATTTAGGGCCCCTCGACCAGTCAGAAGGCTGCATTTGGGGTCAAGTGCTACCTAATTTGCATAAAATGAGCACAGCTTCGAGCCAGATCATTATTGATATTTTGAATGTTAAGGATTGTATGACCAGCGTTGTGTATGGGCCAATTATGATGTTGTCACACCTACAGTAATTTTTTACAACTAAGGACAATACAATTTTATTTCAATTAAATGAGGTCATTTAAGGTACACTAATTAAAGGAACATTACATAAAGTGCTTACACTGCCACCAACTAATTTGTTAGCAAAAAACAATTCTGTAATGTTCCTTTAAATGAGGTGTACTGTTCGAAACGTCGAGACCACACCGGCTCTTTTCAGAGCCAACACTCTCACAAAAGAGATTTACACGTGGTTGAACCCACAAGTTTACTATTTAGTATGTATAGTTCCTTCCTATCTGAGGAACCGACGTTATTTTTTGAGCCTTTCATTTGATACATAATGGCTGACTGGCTGTTTACCCTTACACCAATACCAATTGGACCTTAACTTCTGGTCGAAATCGGACGTTAAAGCCTACGTAAGTGTTGAACCGCATTTAAACTGTATAATGTAAAAGCACTGTGGCGAGCTGTTCCGCTCCACTGACCACAAGGTACAAAGTCAGTTAGCCTGATTTAGCATTAGGCTGTGCATATAGCAGGGCTCTATGGGCTGTTAGTCTAGTCCAAATGTGAGCATTCAAATTTCAGGCTTCTGATCTTGTGCTTTTTTAGACTATTGCTAAAGTATGTAGCTTGTTATAGGCACACATCAAAACAGTAATAGCGCCAAATTCAACTAAATGAAATAGCTCACGCATTGACACCACACTGACCTCATCTATACCCAAACACCTTGTGTTTGTTTATACAAACACTAATTTCTCGTTTAAAGCTTTAAGCTTGTTATTAAGTTTTACCCATACACCGATGTGTGTAAAGCACTGTTTACTGAGTACTTTTCGGGTCCTGTGAAAAAAAAAACAGTCGGCATATTACTCGGTAGGATTCTAACTCATGACCTTTGCAATTCTAGAATGTCTCACCCGTAGATGCAAATTTAACACCTATTAATTTTAGTTTTGTTTTTATTTTTAGTTGCTATATATCCCTACACCCAGATCATAGAAGACAACATACCTTGTAGAAAGAGAAAACACAAAATGGAAAATGGATCCGCAAATAAGAGTGAAGAGACTCCTCTCATCTTAGCATCATCATCACCTGTCAATCATAGCAGGAGCCAATCAGCACACAGCATCAAAGAAACACCACTCCTATCGACAGATGATGAGAAAGCACTAGAAATCAATAGCCAATGGCAGGGGCCTAAAATTGAAGAACCGCCCCCATCATGTGACAGAAGTTATCAGAATAATGAAGACAGTGTTTCTGATCCTGCCAGAAAAGAGGAAGAAGAAAAACCTAAAATCACGTTTAGCCAGAAATTCACCTTTTTTACTATTGCCATAGCATCACTTGCAAATCTGATGTCATTCTCCATCCTGACAACCTTCTTTCCAATAGAGGTTTGTGCATTTTTATAAAGGAAATTTGTAAAGCACTTGGATATAAAATTAAAACATTTCGAGGAAAACACACCTTTTGACAAAAAATGGGACAAAAACTACAACAAAAAGCCTTCTAATTGCAAACTTTTTGAATTTTGTATGCGACACCCCACGCAGAACTTGGTAAAGGAGTTGGAAAAATATGGGGGGGGGGGTGGATTGGCAAAATGTCAAAAATTGCCATTTATCAAAATTTATCAAATCTTCGATTTTCTTTTTTGCTCTTTGTTTGCAGGCCCAATACAAAGGAATGTCAGAAACAGTTATTGGACTGGTATTTGCTGTTTTTGCTCTCTCTTCCAGTGTGGCATCACCAATCTGTGGAAAATATGTAAGTTTCTTCAACCCTGGATCACTTCCGAGGTATTTTGCTAAACGTGTTAAAAATCCGTCAACCCACTTCTTTGTCAATCACCCCCTCCCCAACGATTCAACCAAATGTTTGGTTAAGATTGGTATGCCTGGCCTCAATACCCCACTGTTTGGCATAACAACATCCAAGTGTTTGTACTGGTATGCCTGGCCTCACGCTAGGAGTGTATGGTTTGGGGTACAGTACCAAATCCATCAAAATATTCCACTCTATGGCAACCCAACACCCAATAGTTTGGACTCTGATAAGATTGGTATGCCTGGCCTCAATACCCCACTGTTTGGCATAACAACATCCAAGTGTTTGTACTGGTATGCCTGGCCTCACGCTAGGAGTGTATGGTTTGGGGTACAGTACCAAATCCATCAAAATATTCCACTCTATGGCAACCCAACACCCAATAGTTTGGACTCTGATAAGATTGGTATGCCTGGCCTCATGCTAAGAGTGTATGGTTTGGGGTACAGTACCAAATCCATCAAAATATTCCACTCTATGGCAACCCAACACCCAATAGTTTGGACTCTGATAAGATTGGTATGCCTGGCCTCATGCTAAGAGTGTATGGTTTGGGGTACAGTACCAAATCCATCAAAATACTTCACTCTATGGCAACCCAACACCCAATAGTTTGGACTCTGATAAGATTGGTATGCCTGGCCTCATGCTAAGAGTGTATGGTTTTGGGGTACAGTACCAAATCCATCAAAATATTCCACTCTATGGCAACCCAACACCCAATAGTTTGGACTCTGATAAGATTGGTATGCCTGGCCTCATGCTAAGAGTGTATGGTTTGGGGTACAGTACCAAATCCATCAAAATACTTCACTCTATGGCAACCCAACAGTTTGGACTCTGATAAGATTGGTATGCCTGGCCTCATGCTAAGAGTGTATGGTTTTGGGGTACAGTACCAAATCCATCAAAATACTTCACTCTATGGCAACCCAACATGATGTTTGGACTGTGATAATATCTTTACGAATGGATGATATTTCTTGGTCTGTTTACAGCTACCTCTAATAGGAGCTCGGTTTATGTTCCTAGGTGGCTCCTTCCTGGCTGGTGGATCCAATTTTTTGTTCGGGTAAGCTCTCCATTTTGACTTTGGATTTTAATTGAACCATGACTTTGTTGTTGATAAATCACAATTTAAAGATGTAAGGGGCTGCTTTTACTACTACAGTTTTTGATCAATTCAATTCAATGAGATTGCAAACAAACAAGTCCATTGCTTTTGCAATGTCGCTGGCTGTGCATTTCACTAAGGTCATCGTAGTTGCGAGGAAAATGAAAATGACAATAAATGTATTGGTCGAGGCATAAAATTGTGACCTTTGACATAACCCGCCAGCAAAATCATTAGATGTCGTATGGTGGACATCGCACATGAAATTACTATACAATTAATTTTTGGAAATTTTGTAACTACACTGTTTTGTTGAGGTTGAAGAAAATCTAAAAAAACTTAGAAAAATTCATGAATGAGAATGACAACATTTTTTCTGACATATGTTAATGTCTGACACTGTCAAACCAATGATGACAAGTTTCATATAATGATTTCTTAAGAGTTTTCATAATCTTTAAAAAAATCTGGCATGGACCCTGAAATCTGGCTAATGACACTGAAAAGAAAGCAATGGCGGAATATGGTATATACAAAGGGATATAGTGTGCAAAGGGGTAGACAATGTAAATGGGAAAGGTCAGAGTTCAAATACTCTCTGAAGCCCTCTACATTGACTGTAAATACTGTTTTATGGCAAAAAGCACCCACCTTCAACTTTATCAACAAAGAGCTTTGTTATTAGTCCGGATTTATGTTCATGTATGCGTGGTCTGGGACTTAACTCGCATTGATTGACCTTTCTTACTTTTGACAGTTTTCTTGGTGAGATGCCTACACAGACTACTTTTACATTCTTCTGTTTTCTAATACGGATTGTTGAAGGTGTAGGATCTGCTGCCAGTTTTACAGCTTCATCTGCCATTTTGGCGCATACTTTCCCCGATAATGTGGGAACTGTAGTGGTAAGGTTTTATCCAAAGAGTTATAAATCTAGTTTCATAATCTAAGATATTTATATTGAAGAAAGAATCAGAGTTTATCTTGTAAAGTAGTGTAAAGCTTGGACTTTCATAAGATAGTAACAACTATAAACTAGTGACTATTTTCTTTGTGGTGTTTAGTGAGCATTGTTCCTGTGGTGTCTAATGCCCATTGTCTCTGTGGTCTATGTGGCTATTGTCTCTGTGGTCACTAAAGGTCATTGTCTCTCCAGTGGCTGTTGTCTCTGTGGTCTTCTGTTGCCATTTGGCTGTTGTCTTCAGTTGTCATTTATCTGTGGTCTCAAGTGACCTTTGCTCTGTGGTCTCCAGTAGCAATTGTCTCTGTGGTCTCCAGTAGCAATTGTCTCTGTGGTCTCCAGTAGCAATTGTCTCTGTGGTCTCATGTAACCATTGTGTTAGGCATGGTCTCTAGTGGCAATTGTTTGTCTCCAATTGTCTATGTCTTGTGGTCTCTAGTGGGCTTTGTCCCTCTGGTTTCATGTGACTATTGTCTCTGGTCTCTGTGGTCTATAGTGGCCATTGTCTCCAGGGTCTCTAGTAGCAATTTTCTATCTGAAGTGGCCATAGTCTCTGTGGCCTCAAGTTTCCATTGTTTCTGTGGTATTTAGTGGTGATAGTCTCTGTCCTCTCTATTTACCATTTTCTATTTGGTCTATAGTGGCCATTGTCTTGGTGGTCTCTATTGGCCTTTGTGTGTGTTGTCTCTAGTAGAAATTGTGTCTGTAGTCTTAGGTGGTCTTTGTCTCTGTGGTCTCTACTGGTCGTTGTCTCTGTCCTCTCTAGTCACCAATATCTCTTTGGTCTAAAGTTGTCATTGTCTTGGTGGTCTCTATTGGCCTATGTAAGTGTTCTCTCTAGTAGCAATTTTGTCTGCAGTCTCAAGTGGCCTTTGTCTCTGTGTTCTCTAGTGGTCATAGTCTCTGTCCTCTTTAGTCACAAATTTCTCTTTGGTCTAATGTGGCCATTGTCTCGGTGGTCTCTTTTGGACTCAGTGTGTGTTGTAGTGGCAAATGTGTCTCTGGTCTCAAGTGGCCATTGTCTCAGTGGTTTCTATTGGCCTTTGTGTGTGTTGCCTCTAGTAGCAATTGTGTCTGTGGTCTCAAGTGGCCATAGTCTCTGTATTTCTGTGTTGTCTCCTGACAGGACTAATAACTTGAATGAATTCTTTCTTGTTTCACAGAGTATGAATGAGTTGATGAGTGGGATTGGGTTTTCAGTTGGTCCAGCTCTTGGAGGTTTGCTGTATGACGTGAGTATGCATGCAGACTCTTTGTGCAGCGTTTGCATCAATGACATCAGCCCTGGTAGGTAATTCCCAGTCTCTGTTGCACTGTCACTGACAGTGCAACAGAGACCAGTGACCTACCAGGGCTAACGTCGTTGTTTGAAGCTCTATATTATTGCCTTGAAATTACAAATGACAAATGTAAAAAAAAAAACTTTAAAGGGGGGCTGCGACAGTGCGAAATTGACAGTTAGCTGGCGTCACAGATACAGGGACTATTTATTACAGGCATTCCAATCGCTATCGATGGATTATTATTTGATTCATTGTCTGATGATGTGATAAATTAATGTTTCACCAACAGGCTGGAGGTTTTAGACTCCCCTTCTTCATTCTTGGAGGCGTTGATTTATTGATTGTTGCTGTCAACATGGTCATAATGCCACAGCAAGGTAAGATATTACTTCATGTATTAAATGTTCTACTTGGAGGTAGGGTCATATTTCTGTCTGAAATGCCATATTTGATGAGAAAGGAATAAACTAATTTTCCGATTGGAGTTTATCGCTCAGTGAGCGTTTTATTCATTTGTTGAATCTATACGATTTCATGCAAATGTGTAATCGGTTTTTCACTATTTTCTCGTGACCCAGATGGCCGATCGATCTCAAACTTCTACAGGTTTGTCAGTTTATGTATATGGTGGATTACATAAAGTGCTTACACTGCCAGCAACTGTTTTGTTAGCAAAACCAATTCTGTAATGTTCCTTTAACTATGAATTAATCTTAATTGTTATTAAAGCAAAGTGTGGTGTCACACTACAAATCACTATGGTGAAACTGACTTTGCGAAATCGAGCCAAGGTCATCTTATCACTCTCACTTTTCTAAGGGTTATTAACACCTAGATAATATTCTCTTTGTTTCTCTGCAGGTTTTACAACTGAGAAGATGGGTTCAATTATGAAAGTCTTGATCATTCCAGCCATATGGGTTGCATTGACTGCAAACGTCCTTGGGTCATGCGCATTTGGCGTCCTTTCTCCCACTATGTCACTTCATCTTAAAGAGGTCAGTTGAATAATTTTCATTTGGGTTCCTTGGGCCCACTATGTCACTTCATCTAATAAAGAGATCAATTGAATAATTCTCATTTGGGTTTCTTGGTCCCGCTATGTCACTTCGTGTTAGAGAGGTCAGTTGAATAATTCTCATTTGGGAATTCCTTGGGCCCACTATGTCACTTCATCTAATAAAGAGGTCAATTGAATAATTCTCATTTGGGTTCCTTGGGCCCACTATGTCACTTCATCTAATAAAGAGGTCAATTGAATAATTCTCATTTGGGTTCCTTGGGCCCACTATGTCACTTCGTGTTAGAGAGGTCAGTTGAATGGTTTCTCATTTTGGTTCCTTGGGCCCATTATGTCACTTCATCTAATAAAGAGGTCAATTGAATGATTCTCATTTGGGTTCCTTGATCCGTACTGTCCAAAATGAATCGCCAAGAAAACACAGAAGACGCTACACTAATCAAGATGCAATCAACAGTAACGGGTACCAGACCTTCTTACACTACACAAAGCATCGGTGTTACTAGGTTGGCCCCGCTAAAATCATACATCCGGACGGACCGAGACGTGGGGACTTGCTACTTAGTTATTTAACGTATGTTTTTTCTTTCTTTTTTCATTCATTTATGAACTGGATATTTATTGGAATACAATAAACAGATGGTAATCGTAACATTTTTAATAAAATAATTGCTCAGTCGTAGTTCAACAGCTGCGACTGGAAATAAGACTAATAGAATTTGGCCGCCGCATTTCTAAGGCACGTTTGTGTGGATCATTATATTCTACTTTTTAAACATCTTTCCGACCGTGCTCATTATACATCAAACGCTTGTTATAGCCCAAAAGCGCCCAACAGCGCCCAACCTGAGGGCAACGTGTTCCCTTAAAGAGGTCAGTTGAATGATTTTGAGAAGGGATTAAAAGGGTGATGAGGAGGTCTTCATTGCTCATTTAACCACTTTATTTCGATTTAACAAATTGACTGTGCTTTTAGGTGGTGTTATTTTGGTAAACTTTTCATACCTTCCAAAGTAAATTTATTTTAAAATCTCATTAGCACAATTAACCCTGGCTAAACAAAGTGAAGTAAGTCAACCAATATTATTAAAAGTGTACTACAATTTTATTTATGGCCTATATTCGGCCATGGTATGCTTGAATCTCGGACTTGCCTCCCATTTGTGAAATACAATGATAAACAGTAATGGTGGCCAATTACAATGATAAACAATGATGGCCAAATACAATGATGGCCGAATACAATGATAAACAATGGTGGACAAATGCATTGATAAACAATGGTGGCCATATACAATGATAAACAATGGTGGCCGAATACAATGATAAACAATGGTGGCCGAATACAATGATAAACAATGGTGGCTGGATAAAATGCTAAACACTGGTGGACAAATAGAATGTTAAACAATGTGGACAAATACAAGGATAAACAACGGTGGCCATGCAAAGACAATGATAAACTATGACGGCCGAAAACAATGATTAACAATGGTGGCCATATACAATGATAAACTATGGTGGCCAAATACAATGCTAAACAATAGTGGCCGAATACAATGACAAACAATTGTGGCCAAAGACAATGATAAACTATGGTGGCCGAAAACAATGATTAACAATGGTGGCCGTAATGATAAACAATTGTGGCCAAAGACAATGATAAACTATGGTGGCCAAAGACAATGATAAACTTAGGTGGCCCAATACAATGCTAAACAATGGTGGCCAAATACAATGGTAAACAATTGTGGCCAAATACAATGATAAACAATGGTGGTCAAATACAATGATAAACAATGGTGGTCAAATACAATGATAAACAATGCTGGTTAAATACAATGATAAACGATGCTGGTTAAATACAATGATAAACGATGCTGGTTAAATACAATGATAAACAATGCTGGTTAAATACAATGATAAACAATGCTGGTTAAATACAATGATAAACAATGCTGGTTAAATACAATGATAAACAATGCTGGTTAAATACAATGATAAACAATGCTGGTTAAATACAATGATAAACAATGCTGGTTAAATACAATGATAAACGATGCTGGTTAAATACAATGATAAACAATGCTGGTTAAATACAATGATAAACAATGCTGGTTAAATACAATGATAAACAATGCTGGTTAAATACAATGATAAACGATGCTGGTTAAATACAATGATAAACAATGCTGGTTAAATACAATGATAAACAATGCTGGTTAAATACAATGATAAACGATGCTGGTTAAATACAATGATAAACAATGCTGGTTAAATACAATGATAAACAATAGTGGTTAAATACAATGATAAACAATGCTGGTTAAATACAATGATAAACGATGCTGGTTAAATACAATGATAAACAATGCTGGTTAAATACAATGATAAACAATGCTGGTTAAATACAATGATAAACAATGCTGGTTAAATACAATGATAAACGATGCTGGTTAAATACAATGATAAACGATGCTGGTTAAATACAATGATAAACAATGCTGGTTAAATACAATGATAAACAATGCTGGTTAAATACAATGATAAACAATGCTGGTTAAATACAATGATAAACAATGCTGGTTAAATACAATGATAAACAATGCTGGTTAAATACAATGATAAACAATGCTGGTTAAATACAATGATAAACAATAGTGGCAGCCCATCGATCTCTCGATCTTTTTTTTATGAGAACGTGCCATAACAAAACATAGAATAATGGTCATTGAAATAGAAGTGCATCTTCCACTCCTGAGTTTACAATTATTGTAATTTATATCGAATTTGTTTTCTACACTTGTCTCACAGGCATACACTTCATTTATCGTTGCACGTTTGACGCTTGTACCAGTCTTAAACAGCTCCATTTATGCCTTTATTGGACCAGTTAAACACTACCACATGATCACATTCCAACCAATCAGATAGTCGGAACATTCATAGCCATTTATGAATGATGGATTAAAAAGAGGCAGGAATGAGAGCACACATCCAACATTGAAAAACATTCAATGAACCTGAACTAAAACCTCAGTAAAATGTGCTTCATAAGTTAAAGGAACTGGACACTATTGGTAATTACTCAAAATAATTGTTAGCATAAAAACTTACTTGGTAACGAGCAATGGAGAGCTGTTGATAGAATAAAACATTGTGAGAAACGGCTCCATCTGAAGTAACGTAGTTTTTCAGAAAGAAGCAATTTCTCAGTAAAATATTTGAATTGATTTCGAGACCTCACGCGTGAGGTCTCGAAATCGAAATCAATCATCTGAAAGCACACAACTTCGTGTGACAACATGGACAAGGGTGTTTTTTCTTCTATTATTATCTCGCAACTTCGACGACCAATTGAGTTCAAATTTTCACAGGTTTGTTATTTTGTGCACATGTTGAGATACACCAAATGAGAAGACTGGTCTTTGACAATTACCAAAGGTGTCCAGTGTCTTTAATATTTTTTCCAATAAATTATTAAAGATTTGTAGTTTGTGAAATAGTATATGCATATCTTTAGGGTTAATTTTGTTTGTACTATATATTTATCAATCCTCCTTTCCATTTGTTACTTTTACAGCTTAATTTTGATGTGATTGAAATCAGTTTGATGTTTACTCTTCTGGGCGGAGTGTATGGGATTACTTCTATCTTGTGGGGATACATCGCTGATAAAAAGGTAGGGTGGAACTCACTGTTTAGCAGATATAATTTCTTCGAGAATTTTAATGGTTTTGTTGTCTTCTTGACTGGATGCGGCATGCTCTGGAAACTACTATTACTTTAAGAATTGTATTTTGTAAGGACGGTTTCGTAAAGTTGATTGTTTTTGATGTTATAGAGGGAAATTATTACTTATTATTATAATTTAATTCGGCATTAAAAGCAAGCATACAGAGAAAATACATAACATGGATACTGATTAAAAGCCAAGGATAGCCCCAAAAGCTGATTAAAAACGGCTTATTTCCTTTGGAGTCCTTAGAAAATCACGAAGACAAACAAATAAATACAAAACTAAAAAATTGCACAGGAAAAAGTGAACATTAACAATCAAAAATGTACAAAACTGTGAACGATGAGATTGAGAGGAGAGATGCTGTTTCACTGCTCTTTTAAATTGATAATTATTATCAGAACATTTAATGTTATTTAGAAGTAGGTTCCATTCAAGAATTCCAGTATTAAGAAAGTCTAATTTTATCAACGATAAACCAAAATAATTGGGGGGTACTCATGACAGGCTTTTTGTGGAAGAGTGTTCGTTTTGTTGTACCTGTGGGTACACCTCCATCATGCCTGTATCTTAATCTTTGAGAGGGCAAGGCCAATACCAGGGGCAACAGAGGCAAGGGCCTGCCCCTCAATTGACACCCATCCACACTCTTCACAATCACATCTCTTCATTGAGGTATTATTTGTTATAAGTCTGTTCATTGAGGTATTATTTGTTATAAATCTCTTCATTGAGGTATTATTTGTTATAAATCTCTTCATTGAGGTATTATTGTTATAGTCTGTTCATTGAGGTATTATTTGTTATAAATCTCTCATTGAGGTATTATTTGTTATAAGTCGTTCATTGAGGAATACCAAAGACTACTTTGAAGGATAACATAATATTGACAAAAGCCAGTTTGATTTAGCAGTGATCGATTTGTACTTTGAGATGACGTTTTGACAGACACCAATCTGCAGTGTCCAGGTCACCTTGTGTGCAATTCGAACCCAAAACCTTTCCCATTGTGCTCATTGCTTTGAAAAACAACTTGAAAGCATTTATTTCCATTTCAGAAAACAACCAGGATCATGCTTGCACTTGGAGCTTTCGGTAGTGCCCTATTTTTCTTGTTCATCGGACCATCCCCGTTTCTAAAAATAACTCCGTAAGTTGAATAACTGATTCTCTTGTTTTATGTTTCTTCTTGCTAAGTTTCAATCCTGTTTGTAAGTAAGCCGTAATTCTAACGAAGCCACGCCCACTTCACACTTACTGGCTCCACTGGTTACCAGAAGCCCATGTAGGAGTTGCATTGAGATAGCTTTTCTTTGTTTGTTTAAGCAAGAAAAGTTTAATAATTGGACTTAAATTTTACAAAGACTAAAGGTCCTCTCAGAATTAAAAGTTCCTGTATCAAGAAATGCTCTTGAATGATAAATTTGCCGAGTCACTGCAACAGGGTCGTAACTACCATTTTGGTTGTTTAAGTTTGTACGGTTTTAAACAATCACTGGTTTAAACAATCACTAGTTCTTTATGACAAGTCCATAGGTACATATGAAATATGGAGACATTTATAATAAAAACATTAAAAGTGAAATTTACACTTAACTACCTTTAAATCAAGTTTTATGCCTTAATTACCGTGTAAGTTGTTGATACGACCTTGCTGCACTTACACTTCACGTGGTTTTAGACAGGTCGAAAGGTCGTATCTTGGAGATACGACCTTGTTTCACAAACCAGCATTGCATGCAATCAATGGGGAATAACGTTATATTTCTCAGTGCAACAAGGTCGTACATGTGTATGTGTGAGATACAAATTTGTTGCTCAGAACACGTTAACGAATAATGACGTCAATTTTTGTGGGGGTAGAGGGAAGGGGCTGGTTTGGTCGCAAGAGGTTGGGTACACAAAAGACAAAATCAAAGATGGGAAGAGGGAGAAAAAAGTAATTAAGTAGTGAATGAGACAGACTCAAAAGGGAGAATATCTCTGGGAAAAAGCAAAAACTAAAAGTTATGTCGTTTCCTTCTCGAATTCCCAAATCATGGGGTTGAATGGTCTGGAGGCGCTTTATCCACAGGTTCTCCCTGTTTTTATCTGAGTACAATTTCAGGCGAATCAATCCCTCTGCCCCCAGGAGTCCCCATACACCCATGTCAACCTGTAATATATTAAATAATTCAACCACGGTTTTGGGTCTTGTCTCTTCAACCAATAAACTGTTGATTTTAGTGTACAGTTTTTTTGAAGCCTTTGTAGCTTAAAAGATATTAGTTTTGGGTTGAACAACGAAAAATTTGAGCGGGTTTTCAACCAACGACCTCCGGCTTAACGTGCCGGTGCTCTACCAACTGAGCTATCTAGTACTATGTTGGCGGTGTCCCTATTTAGGTGGTCGGGCAATCCGCCCCGGAACACCACAAGGCTCCAAGTCCATCAAACATGCTTGTACTTTAGTCTCTGTACAAGGTTCACGCATCCAGAATTGGCATTATGCTTTGTTAGTCTCTAGAACAGCCGTCCATGTAAACCTCGCTAACAATAAAATGTCAGGCTTTTGATCGTGTACATTTAAAAAAAAACTTTTGCTAAAGTGTTTAGCTTGTTAGGCACACCACAAAACAGTAATAGCACCAAACTTCAACTTAATGAAGTAGCTCACGCGTTGACACAACGCTGACCCAGCGTTACCCGAACACCTAGTGTTAGTGCAAATCAGTCTAGTTTGTCAATATCTTTGTTTGGGGTGCCACATCCTTCCCAATTCAGGTTCTCAGCTGCGAGTAAGGATGATTAGCCTCCCAAATTATTGTTAGTATTATTCTTCATAGAGCCAAGATGTTGATTCCATGTATAAACACAAATATTTCAGTTCCAAGAAAATTAAGTTTTTGATTACTTAAAACCTTGCAGATCCACAGACAGTGTTCTACCTTAAAGAATGGTGGTGGGATAAAATTGGATTAGTAGAGGGGTTAGTATGATATATCAAGTGAACCTTCACACAAAGGTCTCCTTTTCACATTGAGCTGAGATTGACCTTAAGATTTGCATCAATCTCAATTACTATGGTGGTAGTGACTCCTCAATTCTGATTGGTGGACACATAGCAACCATAGGTATGACATAAAGGTTATTGGACGGCCCATACCACACCCTGTATATTGCGCTGTTCTAACTCTGCATTTTGGACTATTTTAAGCTACGCGTCAAGCTTGCTTGAAGCTTATTTCATTGCACTTATGAAATATGGAAAAATATGCGCCATTATAAGATTGGATATGGGTTGCAGAAGTGCTAAACCTTTTCTGTATTGAACTCGCGCTTGTGTGATAACTGAGAGTGCATTCTGAGATTGAGCCAAGTTTCATAATGGCAAACAGCCGACAGCTGCTGATGATGTGTTATTACTTTTATTACCGCAGGCAAAAGTACATAGCTGTTATTTCAATAGTTGTTGGTGCTGCATCCATGGCCCTCTTAATTATGCCTACACTTGTCGATATGTTCATCACATCTGAGTAAGTTCAAGCACATATATATTTCACACTTCAAGATTCTACTTTAATTTTCTCTTCAAATCAGTCTTTTTTTGAAGTTATGAATCCTTAGGATTGAGTTGGAGATTGGAGTCAGGAGTCCCTTAAGATTGAAAATATTTTCACAAAAAGAGGAAATTACTAAAACCTGACAGATTTTAGTATACCAAGGTTTAAAATTAAATGCAGAGAAGAAACAGGTGCTTTCTTTCTTAAAGCTATAATGTTATTAAATTGAAAACTCCTTCAAAAGTAAGCAACGTATAAACAACAAGAAATAAAAAGTCACCTCATGGAGTCTGCCAGGAGACTGGTTCAAATGTTACTGAAAACCCTTATTATTATATATGTAAGTCTGCTTGATACATAACTTAAATTAATTTCACAAAATCCACCCCCCTGATCTAGATGGTATGGACTATCCCAAGGTTTGGGAGAAACAAGTGTTATATCAGGACTTTGGGTCTCATCATTCTCAATAGGGTAAGTAGTTTTTTGTGAATCTGAGATTTGTTGTGAAATGTATTCCTTGGCCGTAAAACTGCTGGTTGTTGTGATATTCTCTTTGAATCAAGATAATGTATAGCGTTGATTATTTGGGGGTAAAAACAGGTATGCTAAACCTCTGTATGAGTCAAAATAAGGTACAACTTAGTATTTTGTGTAAATTTTTGACACTGTCTGAAAATGTTTGAGCAAATATAATGGATGTTTCCACGGTAACAAATGCTCTTTATTTGTTTATTTGAAAGAACAATGGTTGGTCCACTCCTTGGGGGTGTACTAACTGACAAACTTGGATTTGACAATGCAGGAACTGTCCTTGCTGGTGTTTACATAGCAACCTTGCTAGGTATTTGTTTCTTTGGAGTTTGGGAATTCCGCTGTGGAAAGGGGTAAGTAACATCGTCTAGTTGAATTCACTTATCGGATTCACTTTATCACTTGGCAAAATTGTGTCCTACATACGTATAGCTGTCCAAGACTAAAGTGATGCAATGATTTAATTTCAGAAACTTATTCTTTGTTTTCTTTCCAACTGTTGGAACTACCTTGTGTTTATAAGATACAGTAATCTGGACCAACCTGCTGTATTCATTCAAACCTCAGTGTACCAAGGCACACATTCAACATTTACACTTCTTTGGACTTTGGAAGAGTCATTTATTCCAATCCATTGCTTTCACAGAAATGGCCGTAAAGGTTTTATTTTTTGGTTTTCGTTTTTTAAAGCTTGGGCTCTCTTTAGTGGCACTTATACAAACCATGAAGATACTCACCCAGGAAAATGTTTATGTTTGATTCTTTGGGACTAGTTCTGAATCTTTCTGCTTCTCTTCTTAAAATAAATCATCATTCGTTAATTGATTTTTTTTTTTAGGAGGCGTGTTCCCTTGGCACGTCTGTACGAAGAGGTAGAACCCCCGATGCCACCATCACCACTGAATAAGGACAGGTGAAGAAATCGTCTAGAGAGAATATCCCGGTCTAGGGAGAGACCTGGTCTTGACACTAGTAGTGTCCTTAAAGTACTGGGGTCATCATAGATTGTTTTTGTTTTCAAAGTTTCAGCTGAATATAGTGTTTACTTGTTGAGAAAACATTTTTTTAAACTGTCACAGTATTTTCACAAGAACATCAAATCTATCCACATTTAGCGAAGAGACATCGGGTACCAACTGCATCTCTGGCCGCAGTGCACTTATCGTTTAAGAGAAGTGGTTCCCCCAGTGTTTTCTGGTATGGTTGTCAGATTGTGACACAGCACTTTGTAAAGTGTTACATGGTGCTATGTAAATAAATGGGTCTTACATTTCAAACATAGCTCTGCATACCTTATTGAACAAATAATGAGCACTTTGAGGTGCCCTCGGGTGTGATAAAGCATTGATAAGAATTGTGTATTATTATTAATGATAATTACAAATAAATGATTAATATAAGGTTAATGAGCAATGTAACTTATTTTAATGATTTACTGTTTTAATTTGGTGTGACATCTTTGTGTAAAAGTAGTATATAAGTGCCTTCATTATTATCATGTAGAAGAAAAATTTGCATTACAGGACATGCAGGGATGTGATTCATCCGTGTAAATCCGGTGAGAAAATAGGGAGGTAGAATTTGGTTTGCGCTTAAACTTTTGACAATGGATGACTGGTAACAAGTCTTATTTGCAGTGGAGTCAAGTATCCAGTAGAGACCTACGATGTGCGCGCAGTTAAGCACGTGCGGTTTCAGACTAAAAAAGTCAACCTCCTGCGTGTATATAGACCTTTCTTTTGTTGATCAACAAACCGCGCTGGTTGGCATGGAGGGCCGAATGTTAGTAAAAATTCAATCGTGTTAACAGATGTTTCAAGCAAATTCAACATTTTCGTCAAACTTTTAATTAAATAAAATACCTCCCATGATCGGTTACTTTGTCAACAATCATTTCAACACTATTTTTGAATATTTGTGTAACATTGTTACAAACTGTAGCTCTCTGTTTTTGTTTTGCATTTATGGCTGTTCATAGTTTTCCAATCTGGGTTGGCAAAAACTTGGGCTGTGACGTTGCAAAAGAAAGGTCTATTGCGTGAACGGACGTGTGTAGTGACGATCCGTTACTGATCCAATTTTTTTTTTCGATTTTGCCGACGGGAGACCTGTCAATGCGGTTGCGAGATACAGACAAAAGAATTCAAGAACAAGTTCCCATGGAACCGAAAGAGAAGAAAGTGTCAGTGACAGCACGCTTGGCACGTAAGGCACAACAGTTTTTGTGTGCTTTGTTATGTGTGTGTATGTTTTTGTTGCAATTTTTTCTTGTAAAGCTGTTGCAACAATCATACTGTCACTATTTGTGTCGACTGTAGTCGGCAACAAATCATCTTAAATGTACATTTTTATGGATCAACATTTTCGAACCAGGGTTCTCTATAAACATGCACAAGCTACCGTATCGGGCCGATTCGCGCAAATTGCGGCTCCATGTAGCGATGCGGCCAATATGATTTTATTTATTTATTTTTTTAGTCGAGATCAAGTTTAAAAAAAACCCAGAATGATAAAACCAAATATAACGCCCCAAACTGCAGAGTTGGGCTTTTAAAACCTAAGATAAACATGAAGTAAACACAAACCCAAGACGTTGCTTTCTACATGTAGCCTACATGTACGTAACTGCAGTTTATTTTTACACTAGTTGTACTAGGCATTAATTTCATGCAGTCTCAAACCGTTTTATGTTTATCTTAACAGACCACAAGAAGGCCGTGCATCACAGAGCATGTATACTTCAAAAACAATTCCCGTGCCCTCAAGCGGGTCCCAGACCCCACGCCCTCAAGCGGGTCCCGGACCCCAAGCCGCATAGGCCTCGCACTCGTACGCTTTTGCGCTTGCGCGCACAGTTATGTTTTTTTCAACAGTCTATCACTTCCCTGGACTTTGAAAAGTAATAGGCCTATACAGTGCTTCAATTACATCTGTGTATGAGTAAAGCCAAATAATATTATTATGGTTATAAATTATGTGAACAATTCGGTGCCATTAAAGCTCAGTTCGGCCAACAACCGAAAACGTATTGTTGTACTTCTTTTGTTCCACATCTTCTTCCTGCCCCTGAACCTTTTAGCAAAAAGTACCTATAGACTGCAAAGAGGGTTTGCGGTATGTTTATTTTGGTACACGTTGTCCTTTGTTTAAAAACTTGTGTCTAGTTTGATGCTGGTTCTATAAATTGGCACTGTGCCAATAATGTAATTTTGATGGGGGAAGGGTGACCTTTATTTTATGACCCAAGTGAAACGAAACTAATCTGAATTTGATTTAGCTGTAATAGAAAAACTTTTTTGTTAAGGTAGAAAAAATTATTGATTGAGTAATCATTTCTATCAAGCTGACTTGTATATATTTTGTTCAAATGTTTGATTTATCGTGATTCGAGTGAGATGAAACTATTAGCTGACAATAACAATCTCATTGTTTATATTTATTTAAACAATTTTTCCAATAGTATTGTTTATTCACTGTAAGTTTCATATTTGAAAGTATACAGTAGTTTTATTTCATAAATTGAATGTTTAAATATTCTGTAAAGCGTGTGATTATTTATCCTTCCAATTTCACATAATTTAGTCATACATACTCGCCCTTTTTCAACAGTCAATATAAACGTGTGTACATAACAAATTATTTTCTTAAACATTTCTATTACCAAGCATCCTTCCTTTGTATTTCCCCAACGTTCACTACTGCTTTGGAACTTATCCGGAGTTGTTATAGTCCACTTTCCTTTAATTGTCCACCGATTACGAAATTTACACTCACTTTATAACCCTTTTGTCACTAGTGATGGCGACAACATTGCACACACAAGCTTCACATTGCAACACCACAATCTTTTAACCTCGTATTGATGTTTTTGTAATACTTAAACAAAAATACTATTCTCCATGTTAATGACATGTCGCACCTAATATTTACCCAAACACCACACCGCCCTCTTGGTTACAATTCACCACCACTATGCTTCATTCTTGCAGTTCCCACCCACATGTTATTCCACCTTTCGTAACCCTACACCCTAAACTTAGACCTCTTTACAAAATAACCCCGCCCCTCCCATCAACCCCTCCTTTTACACACCACGTCCCAACTCTAACCATCCCCACCCCCCACTCTCCATTAATGTTCTCATGTCCAGTCACAGGTCCTTATTATTTCATACCTGATATTTCCCTTTTCTGAAATATCCTTTAGAACCCCAGGTTCCGTGTAGTTAGTCAGGTTCAATGTATTGGTAAGGTTCCAAGAACCAAATTCTTTCACAGTTTCTTTGTATTTCGCACTTAATTTTCATGTTTCTAAAATATCCTTCAGAACCTCAGGTCCCGTTTGGTAAGTCAGGTTCTTTGTGCTAGTTATGCTCCAAGAACCAAATTCGGCACAGTTTCTTTGTATTTCGCACTTCATATTTCCTTTTTCTAAAATGTCCTTCAGAACCTCAGGTTCCGTGTTGTAAGTCAGGTTCTTCGTGCAAGTCAGGCTCCAAGTACCAAATTCGGTCACAGTTTCTTTGTATTTCCACTTCATATTTCCCTTTTCTAAAAATGTCCTTCAGAACCTCAGGTCCTGTGTAGTTAGTCAGGTTCTTTGTGTTAGTCAGGTTTCAAGAACCAAATTCGGTGACAGTTTCTTTGTATTTCTCACTTCATATTTCATACAGAACCTCGGGTTCCGTGTGGTTAGTCAGGTTTTTATAATAGTCAGGCTGGAAAGTGTGTTACCGAACAATAATCCTTTTATACTTTTATCGCTTTTCAAATTATGGAGAAAGTTTAGAAGAAAGCAGAGAAACCGCAAACAAGTTGCGTTTTTCGCAAATTGAGTGAGTATTTATGAATAATTTGACATTTCATCCTTACAATACCAACAAATTATAGGCCTTATTATTAACATTATCCCCTCCATCAGCTCTTCCATTGATTTACACGTGTTGTTTCGATTGCATTTTCAAGCCGCGAATCTGCCTACGGTTTTGAATATAGTAGGGTGCTGTCAAAGTTACGGTATCCAGAGAAAGGTCCCTTTACGTTGAGGGCCACCTTTAAACTCTCTGCCCTTTGACCCTTTCATACACACAGCCGTAACCAATAACTGTATTGGCCAAGTCAACCGGAACAGTTATTGCTTGCGGCCACGAAAACGCACCCCTGACAGTGTGTACGAAAGTGGATAAAGGCCATTAATAGAGTTTTATAAGCCACTCTCACGTCGATGAATTGTACATGTACATACAGCTAGCGCCTAGCCCTGAGCTGAGTACTAATATTAATAAAAAGGGGCTGTCTGTGGTGGTGTTTGGTGTGTATTCAATTTCCGCCGCTGCTGCGCGCACTCTTTTCTTCTATTCCTAGGTACTCTGGTTCTTGTGGGTCTACTTCTGTTCTCAGCTGGTACACGGTTGTGTAACGCCGATGTAACTCTGGAACTCCGGCTGGACTGGAACTGGAACCTAATCTACCCGCCGTAAGTCTAGTCTGCTCATTTTATTGCTTGTTCAAACTCAAATGGTAGGTGGTATGCCAGTGTTTTGGGCTTCAGCTATAGCCCTGCATGGCTTGCCACTGATGATAAGACTAATATCTGACCACCAAGCCACATATCGAGATACAGTGCTGCAGGCCCAAATAACAATTGCTTATCACTGAAACAGGCTTACCAATCTCATCCAGGTCCCAGCATGATATTACGGGTGTTGAAATAACTCAGGCTGTATCCGAATCAGCAGCTACGGCTACGATGTTTCTAAGGGTGTTGCTAGGGACATCATGTACTTCAATGCAAGATGACGCAGCGATCCAGGGTAGCCATAGCCGCGTATTCAGACACGGCCTTAAAGAGTGGAATATTTTGAGGGAAATGAGAGGGTCTCTAGCCACATATAAGCCATTTTCGTAAGGAATTTTAACCCCATCGCCACCCCATGTCATCTTACACTTTTCCTGGGAGATGCTCACCCTGGTGTAAGTCCTGAATCCCTCTTTCCCGGGAATTGTCTAGGGTAAGCTCTGCAAGATTTATATAGATTAGAAAGTCAAGGCTCGTTCTAGGGAGTCTGTACTCGCCAAAGGACCCAAGCAACAACAGAGTTCCAAGGGGAAAGTTCCCTTTGTTGTTGCGTTTCACCCCTCACTTCCTCCCATTCATGAAATAACCAGTTCTAACCATCATATTATCCACACATCAGATCAGCTTCAACGTGCTGTACAGTAAGAACCCATAGTTGCCTTCCGACGCTCACCCAGTCTCAGGGATCTCATCGTCCGGGCAGAAGTCCCCCCCCCCCCCGTTAATGATGATGTTAATCCCCCTTTGCCACAGGGTACTTTTAGGTGTTCCACCACATCAAAATGCATCGTTTGTAGACAACACATCAGGGAATCAGACTCCTTTACCAGCCATACTGGTGGTACCACCCATAAGACAAGGGGTCATGTCACCTGCACCACAACTAATCTAATCTAATATCTTGCAGAGTTTGTGGTGTTCAATATATAGGTGAAACAAGAACTACACTGAAACGGGAATCGAGGTCAATACGTTGTTTTTCAATGACTGAACTGACTATCTAAAGTTTTGGGGCATGGACAAATAGTATTAACAGATGGCCATGTGTTATAATGGGGGATGGCAAATGCAGTTTACGAGCCCCAAATAAACCAACACGGGCACTGCACATTCGGTACCAAGCATCACCGGTTAGCAATCGATCGATAGTATTGTTTTGTAAATCTAATGTGACACAGTGACTTCTTTTTACAAGAGATTTTAATGCAACTAAAAAAAGGGTTGATACAGAGGACGATCTACAGGTGAAACATAGCAATCATCGCAGAAAAACCACTTGACTCTTTAACTCTCAGTATTACAGCATAGCAGGACATGTCCACCTCACAGTGGGGTGAGTGGGAAAAAGTGTGGAAGTGCCCGTCAGTGCTGGGCACTGGGTACTGGACAACTCCAATTACACTGCACCTGATTGTTGCTAGGCAACATCAGTACTTAAAGGGGCAATGCACTAAAGGTGCCTGGTCACATGGGTATTAGTGACTTGATTTGACCTGGCTTCCTCTTCAAACAGGAAGTTCAAATAAAATGTATTTAATAATATTTAATATTTACCTGCTTTTTACAAAACACGAACAATTTGTGGTAAGACAAACTCTAAATTGTTATCATTATTTTTGTTTACTTCTTCTTCTCCTCGTCGATTGTTCGCTAACAAAGACACACTTCCCAAGCTCACATAAATTTGAAACTTCACACACATATTTATATATTTGTTAGTAGATTAAACTGTTTTTGGTTTTGTTATAATGACGTCACAAGGTGTCGAATTACAAGGTTTTTAAAGTTCATAAAGGATCATTTGCTTTTTGCTGTAGATTCGGCAATTTAAATGCTATGATGTTCATAATTAGGCATCTGATTGATCACGAACGGGACAACGATTTCAAAAGTTAACGTCAAAATCGTACGACCTTTATGTCTGGTCGTACCGGAAGGTAAAGTTTGCTTTTTTGTTTCAAATTTGTTTCCACCGGGATTATCCTCAGCATAACTCAAGATTGAAACCGAATTGAACATTGAAACTCATTAGACAATTGTACCTTAACATCAACACGACACAGACTTCATGACGATATGATCTGGTATTGAATACATATAATCAAAGTTTAACATTTAAAAAAAGTCATAACTCCTGGACCAAATGTTGGATAATTACAATTTGCACATCATCGACAAGGTCTTTGAAAGTTGAATAAACGGTACACACAATTTGACCCCATTTGACCTCAACTTCCTGTTCAAACCGGAAGTTGAAATCTTCAAAAATTCCTATCTCAAGAACTACTTATCATTTTAGCATTAAATTTGCATCAGGCTATAGATTTGTGAGCCTGCTCAAACCTTTGCATAGAAATGACAACACTTAACCTTTACATCTGGTCAAAACCGGACGTTAAAGTGCACCCATCAAAGATTTGACCGACATGCCGAACACCTTGTTTTTGTTGTAACAAAGGCTTATGTCTAGTTCTTTTTCTTCTTCTCCCCGAAATTGTCCGGTAACAAAGACACACTTCCCATAAAACTTCACACATAATTAGATATTTATTACGAGATACAACAGCTTCAGTTACGTCATGATGACGTCATGATTTATTGAATTACATTTAATTAAAGTTTAATATTTGAAAAAATCATAACTCATGCACGCCACAATTGACTTTTACAATCTATACATCATCGGAAAGGGCTTTATTTACCCAACAAACGATACAAAGAATATGATCCCATTTGACCCCGACTTCCGGTTCAAACCAGAAGTTGAACATTTCAAAAATTCATATCTCAATAACTACTCATCATTTACCACATTTTTACATTAATTGTGGGTCTGTTAGCCTGATCGAACTTTTGCACGAAAATAATATTAATTTGACCTAAATTTCTGTTCGAAATCGGACGTAAGAGGCTACGTTATTATTTTTCCGCATTTACTGTGTATATGCAAAAGCACTGTGGCTGGTTGTTCCGCTCCATTGATCAGACTATTCATTGATCAGTATGTCCACAAAGCCGGATTTGTATGAGGTTTCGTTAGTCAATCCAAGCATAAATATCATAATTCTAATCCCACCAGAGTAATTTTCCTGTTGTTCGTTTTTTTTTTTTTTTTTTTTTTTTTATACGAAACTCGGGAAAGTACTGAGTATACAGTGCTTGATGCACATAGGAATAGGGTTAAAGAGGTTATCAAAGTCTTGAAAAAAATGTGTTGAAATCATAATGACGTCATCAGTTTTGAAATTTATCAATGTTTCTTTTTTCAAAATTGCAAATCTTTAGAGCCACCATTCACTTTACGTATATCAATATTTTGTATAAAGACATGTTTACACTAAGTCGGACATGTCTATACCGAAAACCTTGTTTTTGTTTCTACAACAATTTATGTATAATCTTTTTTCAGTTTGTTTTTTTATATAAATTTTTAGTTTTGCTTATTCTTCCTAGCGGGCTTTGTCCGCAAGCAAACACATACTTGTGAACCTTTGATCAACTTGAAACTTCATGTGAAGTTAGAACATAACTAGCAGAAGCTGAGTAAGTTGTGACACCAAATACGACATCGGGTGTCAAATTACAAGCCATTTAAGGTCAAAAAGTTACCTCATGCCCACGCTGTATGTCTCTAAATATGAAAGCTACAGTATTCATATTTACGCATATAATAGATCAAGACACAGGCAACATTTGAAAAGTCAACGCTAAATTCACATGACCTTTACTGCTGGTCGTACCGAAATGGCAAAGTTTGCCTTTGTGTAACTTTAAATTTACACCATGTTAGTACCATATGTGAGGGTATCCCTTGGGTTAGTGTTGTGTCAACGCGTGAGCTATTTCATTTAGTTAAATTTGGTGCTATAACTGTTTTGTGGTGTGCCTAACAAGCTACACACTTTAGCAACAGTCTCAAAAAGCACACGATTAAAAGCTTGCCATTGATTGTTAGCAAGGTTTGCATGGACGGCTGTTTTAGAGACTAACAAAACTATTGCCAAAATCAGGTTGCGTGAACGTTGTACAGAGACTAGAGTACAAGTATGTTTGATTGACTTTGAACCTTGTGGTCAATGGATCGGAAGGCCGCTCACCGTGCAACTGGTATAGATCGCACATTGTGTATGTTTTCAGTGCAGTTATTTTCCCGCGGTTTAACAGTGGGTCAATGCATATCCGATTTCAACCGGAAGTGAAGGTCAAATAGGTAACATCCCTGCGGCAAAGTTTGAGAACGCTTATAAACTTACAGCATGTTGTAAAATTTGTGAGTAGTGTGTGTGTAAAAGTATGAATATTTTTTAAAGTATGAATTTTGAAACTTTCAACTTCCAGTTTGAAAAGGAAATCAAGGTCAAATGGTGTAAGACTTTGTGTAGTATTTGCTAGATTTGTCACGAAGCAAATAAATAAAGATACAATTAATGGGAAAAGACAGTTTGGCCTGAGCAATTAATCATTGAATAGGAAAGTTTTGAGAAGTCTTGTTGAAAATTTTCAGTGACTCATTGGATTCAATGAGGGAGCCATTCCAATGAAGTGGGCATGTGCGTAAAATGCACGATCCACAGTCAGCAGAAGGTACTTTCGGAACTGCCAAGATTTATACCCCCAAAATTACACATTGGCCATCTAAAGGAAGTTATTTTGTTTTTTAAGCTTGTTATTTGGTTTTACCCATACACCGATGTGTGTAAAGCACTGTATACTGAGTACTTTTCTGAGTCATGTGAAAAAAATCTAGTTGGCATATTACTCGGGTGGGATTCTAACCCTGACCTTTGTCATTCTATAATGTCTTACCAGTAGATGTAGATTTAACATTTATTAATTACATTTTTTTTGTAGTTGCTATATATCCCTACAACCAGATCATAGAAGACAACATACCTTGGAGAAAGAGAAAACACAAAATGAAAAATGGATCCGCAAACAAGAGTGAAGAAACTCCTCTCATCTTAGCAACATCATCACCTGTCAATCATAGCAGGAGCCAATCAGCACACAGCATCAAAGAAACACCACTTCTATCGACAGATGATGAGAATGCACCAGAAATCAACAGCCAATGGCAGGAGCCTAAAGTTGAAGAACCGCCCCCATCATGTGACAGAAGTTATCGGAATAATGAAGACAGTGTTGCTGATCCTGCCAGAAAAGAGGAAGAAGAAAAACCTCAAATCACATTTAGCCAGAAATTCACCTTTTTTGCTATTGCCATAGCAACACTTGCAAATCTGATGTCATCCTCCATCATGACAACCTTCTTTCCAATAGAGGTTTGTGCATTTCTATAAAGGGCTTAAAATACCCACTGAACAGCAATATCAATCTTCAAGTGTAAAAACCTATTTATTTTTAAAATTTTCGACAAGATGATATAAATCAATGATTAATGTGACCCCAAAGGTCACCAGTAAAACAAATGTATTGTAATGTTGTTTATTAGGTCAGAAGAGGTAGAATTTCGTATAGCACTTGGACATAAGATTAAAAATTATGAGGGAAAACCCAACTTTTTACAAAAAATGGAACAAAAAAGAAAAGAAAAAGAAAAGCCATCTAATGGCAAACTTTTTGATATTTTTTATGCGACACAGCATGCAGAGCTTAGTAATCTTAGCTTCATAAAAATTGGTAACAAAAAAGGACTTTTAATTTTTATTTTTTGAGGGCGGGCAATATGTAAAAAATTGCAATTTATCCAAATTTCATTTTTGGGGGCGCTTTGTTTGCAGGCCCAAGTCAAAGGAATGTCACAAACAGTTATTGGACTTGTATTCGCTGTTTTTGCTCTCTCATCCAGTGTGGCATCACCAATCTGTGGAAAATATGTAAGTTTCTTCAACCCTCGATCACTTCCGAGGTATTTTGCTAAACGTGATAAAAATCCGTCAACCCACTTCTTTGTCAATCACCCCCTTCCCAACGAATCACCTAAATGTTTGTACAAGATTGGTTTGCCTGGCTTCATGCTAACAGTGGATGGCTCTTGGTTACAATACCAAATCCATCAAAATATTCCACTCTACGGCAACCCAACACCCAAAGGTTTGGACTCTGATGAGATTGGTATGCCTGGCTTAATGCTAGTGGGTGGCTCAGGGGTACAGTACAAAATCCATCAAAATATTCCACTCTATGGCAACCCAACACCCAATTGTTTGGACTCTGATGAGATTGGTATGCCTGGCCTCGTGCTAAGAGTGAATGGTTTGGGGGTACAGTTCCAAAATCCATCAAAATACTCCACTCTATGGCAACCCAACACCCAAATGTTTGGACTCCGATGAGATTGGTATGCCTGGCCTCATGCTAAGAGTGAATGGTTTGGGGGTACAGTTCCAAAATCCATCAAAATACTCCACTCTATGGCAACCCAACACCCAATTCTTTGGACTCTGATGAGATTGGTATGCCTGGCTCTCCAAGAGTGGATGGCTTTGGTAACAACACAAAATCCATCAAAATACTTCACTCTATGGCTACCCAACACCCAAATGTTTGGATTCTGATGAGATTGGTATGCCTGGCCTCATACTAAGAGTGTATGGTTTGGGGTACAGTACCAAATCCATCAAAATACCCCACTCTATGGCAACCCAACACCCAAATGTTTGGACTCTGATGAGATTGGTATGCCTGGCTTAATGCTAGTGGGTGGCTCAGGGGTACAGTACAAAATCCATCAAAATATTCCACTCTATGGCAACCCAACACCCAATTGTTTGGACTCTGATGAGATTGGTATGCCTGGCCTCGTGCTAAGAGTGAATGGTTTGGGGGTACAGTTCCAAAATCCATCAAAATACTCCACTCTATGGCAACCCAACACCCAAATGTTTGGACTCCGATGAGATTGGTATGCCTGGCCTCATGCTAAGAGTGAATGGTTTGGGGTACAGTTCCAAAATCCATCAAAATACTCCACTCTATGGCAACCCAACACCCAATTCTTTGGACTCTGATGAGATTGGTATGCCTGGCTCTCCAAGAGTGGATGGCTTTGGTAACAACACAAAATCCATCAAAATACTTCACTCTATGGCTACCCAACACCCAAATGTTTGGATTCTGATGAGATTGGTATGCCTGGCCTCATACTAAGAGTGTATGGTTTGGGGTACAGTACCAAATCCATCAAAATACCCCACTCTATGGCAACCCAACACCCAAATGTTTGGACTCTGATGAGATTGGTGCTTGGCCTCATGTTAAGAGTGTATGGTTTGGGGTACAGTACCAAATCCATCAAAATACTCCACTCTATGACAACCCAACACCCAAATGTTTGGACCGTGATAAATTGTTATGATTGGATGATATTTCTTGGTCTGTTTACAGCTACCTCTAATAGGAGCTCGGTTTATGTTCCTAGGTGGCTCCTTCCTGGCTGGTGGATCCAATTTTTTGTTCGGGTAAGCTCTCTATTTTGACATTGGATTTTAATTGAACCATGATGTTGTTGTTGATAAATCACAATTTAAAGATTTAAGAAGCTGATATTACTAAAGTCCCAGTTTTCGATCAATGCTATCGCAATTTAATGAGATTGCAAACCACAAATCCATCGCTTTTGCAATGTCGCTGATTTTCCGTTTCACTAAGGTCATCGCAGTAAGTTGCCAAAAAATGAAAAATGACAATAAATGTATTGGTCGAGGCCTTTAGTTGTGACCTTTGACATAACCCAACAGCAAAATCATGTCGTATGGTGGACGTCGTACATGTAATAAGTATGTAATTGATTTTTGAAATTTTTTAAATACACTGTTTTGTTTAGATTGATGAAAATTTAACAAGACTTAGTTAAATTCTGGGTAAATTCATGTTTGAGAATTTCAAACCAATGTTGAAAAGTTTCATAATAATAATGATTTCTTAAGAGTTGTCATAATCTTTAAAAAAATCTATGTAATGATAACTCTCACACTCTACTAAGCTTACCAGCACATATACATGTACAAATTATTTACCTAATTATTTTCCTCTGATATACCTAAAAGGCCCAGAGGATTTAACACCAGTTTAAAATTATATTTTCCCAAGAAGGCCTAATAGTAATACGCAAAAAAAAGTAATAATAAAAATCTACATGCCTGAAATATTTGTAAAAACTGAAAATGTTGAACCATTGTACATGATATTTAATCAGAAAGAACGTTTTGTGGATCGTTATTAATACATTAATTTTAGGCCAATGCTAGTTAAAAGAACTGACCCCAAAGAATGGATGTCTCCTCTTTTTACCAATTGTAATCTCTCTAGGTAGTAGTTGCTGATTAGCTGAGAAGATGTAATCAGCATTGTGGATATTCCAAGTTTCCCAGTAAAAGACCGCGAAGACTAAAATAGCAATTTTACTCTTTAATTCACATACTAAATATGTCAAGACGTAAAAAAAAAATGACATGTAAAAAAAAAAAAAAAAAAAAAAAAAAATGGCGCAATTTCTCATGAATAATAATAATAAACTATACTTTGCGGCCACCAATGATTTTCTTTTGATGAGTAAATTCAACACAAGGATTTAGTGAAATCCATCACTAAGTTGTGATAGATTTTTGATTAACAACCGGTTTCGGCGCTTGCGATGATCACAAAGTGTTAGTGAAATCAGCCCCAAGTCTGAATTTTAGCCAATTGGACCCCAAATTCAAATTTAATTTCGATATAGCTATTTTTTAGGTTCAAGAAACGTATCTTTCATTTAAGGTAAGGTCTTACTTTGCTTAAGACACTTTAAAAAGAAAGCAATGGCGGAATATGGTTTAAACAAAGGGAAATGTGTGTGCAAAGGAGTAGACAATGTAGAATGGGAAAGGTCAGAGTTCAAATCTGTTTTTATGGCACACTATGTCGGTACTCTTCACAAAGCACCACCTTACCCCTCCCCACCTTGTTATTAGTATGTATTTGTGTTAATGTATGCCTGGTCAGGGACTTCACTCGCATTGATTGAACTTTCTTACTTTTGACAGTTTTCTTGGTGAGATGCCTACAGAGACTTTTACATTCTTCTGTTTTCTAATACGGATTGTTGAAGGTGTAGGATCTGCTGCCAGTTTTACAGCTTCATCTGCCATTTTGGCGCATACTTTCCCCGATAATGTGGGAACTGTGGTGGTAAGGTTTTATCTAATGAGTTATAAATTTAGTTTCATAATATAAGATGTTTATATTGAAGAAAAAAATCAGAGTTTATCTTATAAACTAGTATAAAGCTTGGACTTTCACAAGATACAAACAACTATAAACTAGTGGCCATTTTCTTTGTGGTGTTTAGTGACCATTGTTCCTGTGGTTTCTAATGCCAATCGTCTCTGTAGTTTCAAGTAGCCATTTTTTCTGTGGTATCTAGTGGCCATAGTTTCTGTGGTCTCTTTGGCCGTTGTCTTTTTCTTTTTCCGTTGTCAGAGCTAATTCTACATCGAGTGTGATAGTGCGCCTTTGAGGCAGCCTGCAGCATTTTGCTCTGTCCTGTATCATAATTTTCACACTTTATGAGTGACCTTTGCATCATATTGTAACGCAATGCAGTTTTTAGTATTGGGATTCGCCAGCCAGTTTTAGGTTGCTTGGCAACGCAACCCGGGCTAGTACCTAGCTGTCGTGTAACGCCCTACGTTGCAGTTGTTTGGAGGGTTGCCAGCCTAAAGCAAGATTAGATAAAAGGACGGAGCGGGCATCGCTCGCTCTCTTTTCCCGCGTTGCGACCGTCAGATCAACTGATTTTACCAGTAGTATAAGTGAGTGTTGCAGTACGCTGATTACGGAGGGAGCCTCATATCATTAGTGTGAGTCAATAATTTCGTCAAGAATTACACAATCATTACGATAATCTGTATTATGTTCATCTCTTTATAATCATTTAATTAATGAGAGAAAGTGGGTGTTATTAAAGATCAGCCACACTTTTTGAAGTATACATTGTGACGTAGGCGAGGGGAGAAGAGAGAAAGTACAATTAACAAATCAAAGTCATTCTCAATTACTGTGTCCGTTCCTGTTATTTGGGTGTGTGTACAATATTGTGGGAATTGATTGGTGTGGTGTACTGCGGGCCTGGCGGTAGACTGCCGCCAAAACGGATCGTCGTCTCCAGCCTTCAAGCCAGACCGCTCGCTGACGTTGGCTGGGACCGACCGGGTAGCAGACAGCGACTAAACCGCCACAAATGGTGTCAGAAGTGGGATAAGCGCCATAGTACATCATCACAGGTAATTCCATAGGTTAACACCTACGCCTAGAAGGCGCCTTTAACAGAGAAAGATCACCTATATAGGCGACACAGCTATGAGTTTAATTGACTTTGACGGGGACGAATTGTCGGAAGTCTTGCAGAGTAGTGCAGATGATTTAAGTCCGGGTACACATGAAATAGAAAAGATCAAGGCGGAAATGCGTGAGCTGAAATTGCAAATGCAGGAGGCATTGAAAAAGGATTCGGGTTTCCAGTCAAGTAATGCGTCGATGATGAACCAATTTAGTAAAGCAGAAGAGTCTAGTACTACCATGGGAATGTCTACGCCTGCGTCTAGTGCACGTTTAGCGCCTACACCACGGCCACGCAACAGGTTACGTTCTACACCAGCGCCTCCACCGACTCTGATCTCTTCACAGGCGGCATGGACGATGCCTTCAGAGAGGAAGTTTATGGATTGCTTGGTGGAGGATGGTTTGCCAGCCTTGCGGAAACAGAGGAGCACGAAGCCGGGAGTTTCATTACAGTCTGCGGGAGGATTGGTGGCAGGTGTGGGCGACCCGTATATACAGGCAAGAGAAACAGTAAAGGTGACTG
Organism: Pycnopodia helianthoides; assembly: GCA_032158295.1. NCBI lineage: Eukaryota > Metazoa > Echinodermata > Asteroidea > Forcipulatida > Asteriidae > Pycnopodia > Pycnopodia helianthoides. The sequence goes on along the minus strand of CM063255.1, from coordinate 751,975 downwards.
AGCCAGCAGAGAAAAACGTCGAATCGGGAGTGACAAGACGGCCGAACATTGTGCCCGACAGGTTCAGCGGGAAGGCCCCTTGGCGAGACTACAAGCAACACTTTGGGGCCTGCAGATTGGCGAATAACTGGACAGATAACCAGGCAAAAGTTTTCCTTGCAGCCAGTCTGCAAGGGTCTGCAGTGAAGGTGTTAGGAAATCTGACGGGAGGCGGAAGTCACGTCACCTACAAGGAGTTGGTGAGCCTTTTGGAGAAAAGGTTTGGGCCCGGGCAACTCGCCGAGAATCACCTGATGGAATTGCGCCATAGGCGACAAGGGCCAAGAGAATCATTACAGGAACTTGGACAATCCATACGTGAGCTGACTGCGCTCGCCTATCCGGAGTTAACTGACGAAGGCAGGGATCGCCTAGCTCGTGGTCACTTCTCTGATGCAGTCGAGGAGCAGGCAATCCGAGAAGGAATATTCCGTGCCAGACCTGCATCACTCGATGAGGCAGTAAGAGCGGCGCTGAACACCGAGGGTTTCATTAAAATAGAGGAAAACAGAGGCGGTCGTCGTTCCAAGCTTGCCAGAATGGTGGGGAGTGAAGAATCGTACCATTTGAACGAAATAATGGAGGAGCAACGTCAGTTGAAAGAGTCATTTCTAGAGAATCAGCGCGAAGTGAAGGCGTGGATGGAGAACATTACACAGCCATTCCCCTAGAACCACAGAAAACGGCCATACTACGGGTGGCGTCTATCAAAAGTGGAAGGCGACCCCAAATGAAAGTTGTTATAGGTGTAAAGAGAAGGGACATTTTGCCCGTAACTGTCCGCAACTTCCACCTAGAAGAGAAACGAAGTCGGGAAACGACGACCAGCTGACCCAGAAGCCCGCGGGAAAGCTGGGTGGAACACAGGGCCAATAGGCGCAGAAGAGCAAAGTAAGAAAGGTGATGTGCTGCTGCCAATTTCATTTGATATCGCACGCACTGGGTTGTTTGTACGAGCAGAGATAAGAGGAGTCAAGACTAATTTATTGGTGGACACCGGGGCAACAGATACAGTGCTTTCATCAGAACTTTATTTCCAAATACCAAAGGAAAGCAGGCCAAAATTATTTACCAACGGCGGAAGAGTACGCAATGCTGATGGCAGTTGTATGGAGACACTCGGCAGCGCCTGGGTTGAAGTTCAGGTGGGTAGGACTACTTATCCTTTGAATGCTGTGTTTGGTAACACGGGCAAGATCGACGGAATCCTAGGCATGGATTTTCTGCTTCCCACCAAGGGAACCCTTGATTTCCAGACATTGGAATTGAAGGTGAACGGCGAGAGGATCCGGTGCATGTGTAATGAAGGATATGGAATATGTGCCAGAATAGTTGTAAGCAAGACCACGAGAGTACCTGCCGGCCACGAGGCGCTGTTACCGGCGTGTATGACAGGTGAAAAGGCGTACGGTGGTTATGCAGTTATTGAACCAGCTGAGAGGAGCGAGATTGCGGACAAGGGCATGGTGGTTGCTCGGGTACTGGTGAACGCCAATGGGGGTACGCTGCCCATCAGAGTATTCAACCCGGGAAAAAGAGATTGTGTAGTGAAGGAAGGGACCATGGCTGGGTTTTTGACACCAGTAGGCGAAGGTGACATAGATGAGGAGGTGCGTGAGACACCGGCGCCTGGGGACCGTGTAGAAGTTCCCGATCACCTTGCGTGCTTGTTTGAGAGGAGTAAACATGGGGTAGACAGTAAGCATCATAACAGCATAGCCAAATTGCTGAGCAGGTACCAGGACATCTTTTCCAGGGGAGACTCAGACATTGGACGTACAGATTGGGTGCGACATCAGATTGATACCAGTGACGCCCGGCCTATAAAGGAGAGGCCCAGGAGATTTCCCCCGAAGGAACAAGAGGAAATGCAGCGCCAGGTGCAAGACATGCTGCGTAACGGTACCATTGAGCCTACGGATAGCCCCTGGGCATCAAACGTCGTCCTTGTAAAGAAGAAGGATGGAAAAAAGAGATTTTGCGTGGACTACCGTCGCCTGAATGCATTAACGATAAAAGACGCCCACCCGATTCCACGCATAGACGAGACACTAGATACTTTAGCAGGTGCCAAGTGGTTTTCCACTTTGGATTTAGCATCGGGCTATTGGCAGGTCGAACTCGACAAGGATGCCCAACAGAAGTCTGCGTTTGTGGTTCGTGGGGGCCTGTACAGTTGGCGAGTCATGCCCTTCGGGCTGTGCAATGCCCCGTCGACCTTCGAACGGCTTATGGAGAGGGTCCTATCAGGATTGCATTGGGAAATACTCCTGGTCTACCTCGACGACGTTATTGTCTTCGCAAAGACGGTTGAGGAGGAGTTGAATCGCCTTGAAACAGTTTTCCGTCGCCTTCGTGAAGCAGGTCTAAAATTGAAACCCCAAAAGTGTCATTTGTTCAAGCAGAGTGTGTTGTACTTAGGCCACATAGTGTCGGGAGATGGAATCGCCACCGACCCGAGAAGATTAGAGCTGTACGCGATTGGCAACCGCCCACCACTGTGAAAGAAGTACAGAGTTTCTTAGGTTTAGCGTCCTACTATCGGCGATTCATAAAGGGTTTTGCAGATAAAGCACGGCCCTTGCACCGTCTTACGGAAAAAGCACGGAAGTTCGTCTGGGATGATGACTGCGCGGAGGCGTTCGAAGACTTGAAGAATTGCTTACAAGAGTCACCCGTGTTGAAGTATCCCGACCCCGAGGCGGATTACATACTTGACACCGACGCTAGCGGTGTAGGAATAGGTGCGGTCCTATCGCAGGTGACGGATGGTCAGGAGAAGGTGGTTTCCTACGCTAGCAGAGCACTAAGTAAAGCGGAGCGCAACTATTGTGTCACGCGCAGAGAATTGTTGGCCGTTGTAGTATTTCTGAAACAATTCAGACAGTATTTATACGGGAATAAAGTCACCATAAGGACTGATCATGGAGCCTTGCGTTGGCTTGTTAATTTCCGAGAACACCAGGGTCAGATGGCTCGTTGGTTGCAGGTGATAGGCGAGTACAACTTCATCATAGTGCACCGGGCTGGTCGATCACATGGTAACGCTGATGGATTGTCACGCAAGGAGTGTTCTCAATGTGGGCGCGATGAACGGCAGCACCAGGTAGTGAAGGATGAAGCCGAAGTGGTAGGCGAAAGAGAAGCTCTAGAAATAAGTGAGACAACAGTGAGGGCTGTAACCAGTATACCCTTGATCACACGCGAAAAGATGACGGAAGCCCAACTAGAAGATTTGTCAATGAAATGGGTGTTCGAAGCCAAGGAAAGAGATGTACAAAGGCCTGACCGGAAGACAATTTCTTCTAGATCGTCAGCAGCAAAAACATACTGGCGCCTGTGGGACCAACTGGCTATAAGGACAAATGTTCTTTCAAGGCGATGGGAATCGGACGACGGCCGTTCAGTGAAGTGGCACACCGTACTTCCTGAGAAATTCAGGGCAGATCTGGTGAAGGAGTTGCACGGCGGTGTGGCCAGTGGTCATTTAGGAGTCAGGAAAACGATGGCAAAGGTCCGCGTCCGGTTCTACTGGTGTGGTATGGCAGCCGATATTAGATCAATTATAAGACAGTGTAACGTGTGCGCAAAGAGGAAATCTCCTGCCAGGGCTAAGAAGGCGCCACTACAACAGCATATCGTAGGTGCACCGATGGAACGTGTCGCCTTAGACATAATGGGTCCTCTACCAGAGACACATAACGGTAATAAGTACATCTTGGTCGTAGGAGACTACCTAACTAAATGGATGGAGGCCTACCCCATACCAGACCAAACAGCGGAGACAGTTGCTACGAAATTTGTAAACGAGTACGTGTGCCGTTTTGGCGTACCTGAGGTGCTACATTCAGATCAAGGGCGAAACTTTGAATCGAGAGTTTTTGCCGAAATGTGTGGCATTCTTGGAATTGAGAAAACACGGACTTGCCCCTACAACCCGAAATCCGACGGGATGGTGGAAAGGTTCAATCGCACTCTCATCACAATGGTTGCAATGATGATTGAACCAAACCAGCGACAGCGTGACTGGGATGAGAAACTTCCACTAGCTACATTTGCTTACCGTGCAACACCCCAAGAATCAACCGGCGAGTCGCCTAACATGTTAATGCTCGGGCGTGAGTTGCGTCTACCTATTGACCTGACCACTGAAATGCCGGGTGACGACGAAGATGACATAGGCGCTATGGAGACTGATTATGCGTGTGAATTGCGGCAGCGGATGAGAGCAGCTCAGGGTAGGGCAAGAGAATGCCTAAAGCAAAGCGCTAGAAGGCAAAAGGCGCACTACGACCGCCGAACAGTCCAAGACAAACTACAACCTGGTAACTTTGTATGGTTGCACAACCCTGCAAAACGGAAGGGTTTCTCACCTAAGCTACAATGCAGATGGGAGGGGCCATATCTGATTACACACAAGCTGTCAGACGTAACGTACAGAATTCAAAGAAGTCAGAGAGGGAAGAAGAAGGTAGTTCACTGTGACAGATTGAAACCCTATGAAGGCGAACCAATTGAAGCATGGCCAGATGGTGTGACCGATGAACCGCCTAGTTTGGAGGAAATTCGGGTGAATAGTGATGAGATCCCTACTCAAGGCGTGCAAGAGGAGTCAGCACAGAGTCCATTGAGTTTAGCTCCAGACGGGGATGATTTTGAATTTCCCACTGCTATGACAACTGCAGAAACCTCTCTGAATACGGCAGTGCGTCCGACTGAGCCAACCCGAACTCCGAGTGTAGATAGTGACACAACATAAGCAGTCCAGCTATAGGCCCGTGGTACCACACGCAAGGCGAAACCCACCACGGAAGCGTACAAGGCCAAATAGATATTTGTAGTTGGGGAAGAGTGTAAATAGAGGTAGATGACAGACATGATGTAACAGTTTAAATTTGGTAGCACAACATTAACCAGTCTTCCTTGTGTGTCGTTGCAGGCAGGAGAGACATCAGGCGAATATGGGGAGAGGTCACGAGGAGAAGGAGACACCGCGTGACCAGCGGGGGGACAAGACAGAGTGCCCGATATGCAAGGTGTCAATGCATAAGAGGAGTCTGGAGAGGCATCAATCCAATGAACATGGGACCAAAGTGCAGTATTTGTGCGGGATATGTTCCCACAAGAATGGCAGGCGCGACAACCTACGTGCCCACTACCGTGACTGCCACCCTGAGAAGGTAGAAGAGGTCGACCAGATAGAGGCGAAAACCCTTGAGTCCCATGAGCGGGAAAGCACCAGTTCGGATAGGGATGAGTAGAGCCACAGGTGATGGCATCAGACAAGCCTACCCCAGGAGAAGGGAAGGAGAGAAAGCCGCCAGTGGAGCTCCGTATCCATCACCTACTGGCCGGGCGTCCTGCGAGAGTCACAGAGAAGGGTGCAACGACTGTGTTTAATGGTGTGACGCAGACAGTCCATGAGCATCGTGCACGTCATTATGATGTGATTTTCCTGAAAGGGCTCCGTTGACCACTACTGATGATGATGAAGATTTGCAAACTACAAGAATCTGCAGAATGGTGCGGGAGGAAGGTGGCGTTGTGAGTGTCGGACCTGGAATAACCAACGTGGAGCTGGAAAGATCGCTTCCGTGAAGAAGATTACGGAGAAGGTGACGCGCAGCGTTTTCCAGGACGGATTGTTGATCACAAAAGACCACACTGAGAGAGTTTTTAAAACCAGTTTCGTGGCGGGAGTTCGCTAGAAGGCGAAATATGAAGTTTAGGCGATGTATTGTATGGGAGCGCCTTGAGAAACTTGGATAGCCTACCGTTGGATTATTGTGAACTGTTATCACCTTTAAAGCCTTGGGTTCTTTTCAAAAGTTGAACATTCGTTTCTATAAAGTTAGTTGTTACGAAGAGTTAAGAGTTACCTTTCTATTGTTAAAGACAGAGTTGTGTATTTTTGACAAAGTTGAGTTTATATTTTTGTATTAAGAAGAGTGCATTGCTTGTATTTTTGTACCAGTTTTGAAGGTCAGAGACTGACCGAAACTTAGAAGGCGCCAATGTAACGCAATGCAGTTTTTAGTATTGGGATTCGCCAGCCAGTTTTAGGTTGCTTGGCAACGCAACCCGGGCTAGTACCTAGCTGTCGTGTAACGCCCTACGTTGCAGTTGTTTGGAGGGTTGCCAGCCTAAAGCAAGATTAGATAAAAGGACGGAGCGGGCATCGCTCGCTCTCTTTTCCCGCGTTGCGACCGTCAGATCAACTGATTTTACCAGTAGTATAAGTGAGTGTTGCAGTACGCTGATTACGGAGGGAGCCTCATATCATTAGTGTGAGTCAATAACTTCGTCAAGAATTACACAATCATTACGATAATCTGTATTATGTTCATCTCTTTATAATCATTTAATTAATGAGAGAAAGTGGGTGTTATTAAAGATCAGCCACACTTTTTGAAGTATACATTGTGACGTAGGCGAGGGGAGGAGAGAGAAAGTACAATTAACAAATCAAAGTCATTCTCAATTACTGTGTCCGTTCCTGTTATTTGGGTGTGTGTACAATATTGTGGGAATTGATTGGTGTGGTGTACTGCGGGCCTGGCGGTAGACTGCCGCCAAAACGGATCGTCGTCTCCAGCCTTCAAGCCAGACCGCTCGCTGACGTTGGCTGGGACCGACCGGGTAGCAGACAGCGACTAAACCGCCACAATATGTTTGTTATCATTGGATTTGTTGGAGGATAAAGATCATCGTCAGACAAGTGCTGTCTTCTATACACCTTCACGTTTTGAGATACTTGACATTTAATAATTCATCTTTTCATCTGGTTGATGATGGTGACTCTACACAGGATTTCTTGTTCATTCAACCACAACCGGCAGTCTTCTTCATTGCTACTTGCTGCTTTTGTGTGCTCATAATAACAATGCTACCTCAGAGGAATGCAAATCTGGGCAGCCATCATGGAATTTTCTGCTACTCAACTGACCAGCTTCTTGCCTTGAAAGAGCAAATTCCTCACGACAAGATGATCTCATCGCACCTGCTGCACCACATTAGGAACCTGGGTATCAAAGTATTCCAGCCACAACTCGAGGTGTTCGGGCTGGACGTAACAAACAGCGGCCTTTGTCTGTTCGGATTACACCCAGAGTGCCATCTGTCAAACACAAAATGGATACAAGCATTCCCAGACGTCACTGTCTCCGTAACATTCCACTAACTGGTCTACAACATTCTACTATAAGATTGTTCTGTTGAATGCACAATCTGTGTGTAATAAGACTGAATTACTTGTAACTTAAATTCTTGAGAATTGCCTGGATGTTTTGATTATCACCGAAACATGGGTGTCTACTGGCAATCGTGTGACACTTAATGCTATGACACCCCCTGGTTATGTTTGTCATTCTGTGCCTAGGAATGGCAGAGGTGGAGGAATTGCAATAATTTCAAAGGCATCACTGAACTCATCATTGCAACGATCACAAACATTTCGTAGCTTTGAATGTGCAAAACTCATGGTACAGTTCCCTAAGAACTTGACGATTACTGTCATCTATCGACCACCACCATCTTCTGCTAATGGTCTAACAAAGGGAATGTTCTTGGATAAATTTTCATCAATCATGGATACCCTTGCCCGTTCAAATGACAGTTTCATACTTGTCGGTGACTTTAACATTCACGTGGACAATCCACACGACAATGAGAGCATTAATTTTGCAAAACTTCTATAGAGTCTGCCGATTTCGTACAGCATGTGTATGGTCGAACACATGTAAGGACATACACTTGATCTTGTCATCACCAGAGCAGGCTCAGATCTCATAGACCATATTTACATAGGTTCATTCTTGTCAGACCATGCTGCTGTTTCATTCACTTGTCGCCTCGATAAACCTTCAGTGCCGGTGAAAAAAGTGTGTTACACGAAACTGCGCGATATCAATCCTGAATTATTTTCGTAGGAAATTTGCACCTCTCTCTCCACAATAATCACTGAAGATGACGCATCCCATCAAGCCAATTTCTACAATACTACGGCTCGTGCCATCTTGGATACATATGCACCATTGAAATGTAAGACCATTCCTCTCCGACAGAACATTCTTTGGTACTCTCAGTGCATTAGAGCCTACAAGCGTGTTGTGAGGCAAGCTGAGAGGCGTTGGCGTACATCACATTGGTCAACTGATCGTGTCAGCTTTGTCGCAAAACGCAACAAATTGAAACAAATGACCAGTGAAGCTAAGACTGAGTTCATGAGCTCCAAAATAGCAGAATGTTCCACCAATCCAAATAAACTTTTTAAGATGGTTAAGAACCTCCTTGGTGTTTCACAGACTGCTATTTTACCATCTAGCGATAGTAACCTTGTTCTAGCAAATAGATTCAGCACCTTCTTTGCTAACAAGATCCAGATAATTCGTGCGTTATCAAGTGACTTTGCAACTACAGTTGATCCTGTTGAGCCATCTTTCAATGTTTCTGCCAGTATGACAACATTTGAGCCTGTCTCTGTGGAGGACATTGTTTGTATAAATGATACATCTCCTAGCACAACTTGTGTACTTGACCCTGTACCAACGTGGATGGTGAAGCAGATGGCAGAGTCGTTTGCCCAAAGCATCACGTGCATAATTAATTCCTCGCTGTCAACTTCTGAGGTGCCTACAGAATACAAATTGGCATATGTTACACCTTTGCTAAAGAAGGAGAGCCTAGATCCACAACAGTTGAGCAACGACAGACCAGTGTCAACTCTTCCGTTTGTCTCCAAACCTCTGGAAAGAATTGTCCTACGCCAACTCACAAATTACCTTGAGGATGAAAATCTCCTGGAGGATATGCAGTCAGCATACAGGCAAGGGCATAGTGTCGAGAGTGCTCTTGTCAGAGTCTCTAACGACATCCTTCAGGCCATTGATAATCGTCAGATGGTTCTTCTCGACCTATCGTCTGCCTTTGATACGGTGGATCATCAAATTCTACTGCAGCGCCTTTCTAACAGGCTTGGCATCACTGGCCCAGCCCTACAATGGATCAAGTTTTACCTTGAAGAGAGAGCTCAAATTGTGTCCATTGCTGGTGCTCAGTCCGATCGGCAGACCCTTTCTTGCGGAGTCCCTCAAGGCTCAGTCCTGGCTCCTGTTCTCTTTACAGCATGCACACTACCATTGGGTGACATTGCTAGGAAACACAACGTCAACATTTCGATGCTGACGACGCACAACTTTATTTGGCATTTTCACGTGGTTCGGATGCCTCTACACTTTTTAAACCAAATGCATGATTGTCTTTGTGATCTCCAGTCATGGATGAGTCACAATTTTCTGCATTTAAATGCTGAAAAAACACAATTCATCGTACTTGGATCTCGTTTTGATCATTCTAATTTCATTTCACCACATCTCACCGCCATTGACCAGGATTTGATGGTCTCTAACTCTGCTCGCAACTTGGGAGTCGTGTTTGACCGCCTGTTCAATGTGAATGCCCATATCTCAAGTTTGTGCAGAGGTGCTAATTTCCACCTACGCAACATAAACAGAATCCGCAAATACATTTCAAAAGATGTGGCAAAGACAGTCATCCACGCGTTTGTCTCTTCACGTCTGGATTGTTGCAATGCTCTACTAGTTGGCCTCCCTGCAACATCTATATCTCGCCTGCAACGTGTCCTAAACAACGCAGCTCGAGTCATGCCCGACAAGGGAAATACGACCACATTTCGCCCATTCTGAGAGAGCTTCATTGGCTGCCGATAAAGAGGATCTGCTTTAAGATTTGCCTCCTCGTCTTTAAGATCCTGCACTGTCATGCTCCTCGGTATCTCCGTGAGCTTATCTCCATCAAGCAAACTGGTCGAGCTCTAAGATCTTCGGGCTCTTTTCTGTTGGTAGAACCGAGAGCAAGAACTAATCGCTATGGTCAGCGTGCCTTTGTCAAAGCTGCACCTGCTATCTGGAACAAGCTTCCTGCAACACTACGTCAAACTTCATCTCTGGACATATTCAAGAAGAAACTAAAAACCCATTTGCTTTGCTAGTTATCTTATTTTCTTCAGCTATTTTCTTTTGTGTGTAGGCGCCTTGATCGGGTTTTCCGGATAAGTGCGCCATATAAATCAAAGGTCATTGACTATTGAGTGGCCATTGTCTTTTTGATCTTCAGTTGTCATTGGCTGTGTTGTTCAAGAGTAAAAATACACAACACCATGTGACACGCTCTCGGCCAATCAACAGATAGAATCAAAGGAAGGGGTGTTATAATAGCTTTTGTGCGTGCGGTCTCTAGTGGCCTTTGTATGTGTTGTCTCCTGATAGTGCTAGGACTAATAACTGGAATGTATACTTTCTTTTTTCACAGAGTATAAATGAGTTGATGACTGGGATTGGGTTTTCAGTTGGTCCAGCTATTGGAGGCTTTATGTATAATGTGAGTATGCATGCAGATTCTTCTTGCAGCGTTTAAGAAACAACAGATTCGTGTTTTTCCCCCATCAGCCCTGGTAGGTAATTGTCAGTCTCTGATGCACTACCTCCGCTGACAGTAATTAACTGACAGTGCAACAGAGACCAACATCCTACTAGGACTAACATCGTTGTTTGAAGCTCAATATCGCTTTGAAAATAAAACTTTTAAAGGGGGCTGCGTCACTGCGGAATTGACAGTTAGCTGACGTCATAGATACAGGGACTACTTATTACAGGCATTCCAATCGCTATCGTTGGATTATTATTTGAGTCATTGTCTGATGATGTGTTAAATTAATGTTTCACCAACAGGCTGGAGGTTTTAGACTCCCCTTCTTCATTCTTGGAGGCGTTGATTTATTGATTGTTGCTCTCAACATGGTCATAATGCCACAGCAAGGTAAGAGATTACTTCATGTATTACATGTTCTACTTGAAGGTAAGGTCATTGTTTGGTTTTTGTCAGCGTAATGCTTATCGACTTAAAGTCAAATTTATTAAGAAAGATACAATAAAAGTTACCCGTGAAAGTTTAAGTTTAATACAGTGTCTACTTAGTATCAACCGCATCTCTGGCTGCAGCATTCTCAAACGGACACCAACCCCTAGAAATATCAGAATCTCAGAATCGTTTATCTTATTCAAATGTTTTTAGTGATTTCTTTGAATCCAATTTCAGGGCAAAGTATTGGCGCGTATGATAGCAACAAAGTAGGCTCTTTGCATAAAACCGTATTTTTTTCTATCTGCTAGCACTTTCTGTTTTATAAAGCATTCTTGGCTGCCTTGGCCGATGTGCCAAAATGTCGCCCTCACCCTGTAGCCGAAGAGTGGTTAACATACGAACAAAAGTCCATGGTACCAAAGCAATAAAATGAAAGCCAGAGCTCGATTACACAAAGAGCTAATATTGATCTTAACTATTAATTAATCTTAATTGTTCTTAAAGCAAAGTGTGATGTCACAATACAAATCACTATGGTGATACTGACAATAAACTCTTCTTAAGATGAATCTTTGTGCTTTGTGAAACCAAGCCCAGATCATCTTATTATCACTCTCACTTTCCTAAGGGTCATTAACACCTAGATAATCTTCTTTTTGTTTTTCTGCAGGTTTTACAACTGAAAAGATGGGTTCAATTATGAAAGTCTTGACCATTCCAGCCATATGGGTTGCATTGACTGCAAACTTACTTGGGTCAGGTGCAATTGGGGTCCTTTCTCCCACTATGTCACTTCATCTTAAAGAGGTCAGTTGAACCGACCCTTGGCTTCAAGCCACGGCCTATATTCGGCCATGGTATGCTTGAATCTCGGACTTGTCTCCCATTGGCAAATACATTGATAAACAATGGTGGCAGAATACAATGATAAACATTTGTGGCCAAAGACAACGATAAACAATGGTGGCCAAAGACAATGACAAGTAATGGTGGCCAAAAAAATGATAAACAATGCTGGCCAAATACAATGATAACCAATAGTGGCAGCCTATCGATCTTTCCTAATCCTCATTTGTACAACCAAGTTGTATAATCGCGTCATGTCACAGTCTTTTTTTTATGTGCGGGACTGCATTAGAAAAATACATTTATGCAATAATATTATTATTTATTTTTTATTTTTTATTATTTTTGCGGCCCCTTTATTTATTCTACATGTTGTGTTGTTTTGGGCGAATAAATAATAATAATATTAAAAAGGAAAGGTCTGGAATCTGGGATTACATAATAACCTCAATTATTGTAACTTATATCAAATTTGTTTTCTACACTCTTGTCTCGCATGCATACACTTCATTTATCGTTGCACGTTTGACGCTTGTACCAGTCTTAAACAGCTCCATCCATGCCTTTATTGGACCAATTAAACACTACCACATGATCACATTCCAACCATCAGATAGTCGGAACACTCATAGCCATTTGTGAATGATGGATTAAAAAGAGGCAGGAATGAGAGCTTACATCCCACATTGAAAAACATTCAATGAACCTGGACTAAAACCTCAGCTAAAAGTGCTTCATAAGTTTATATTTTTTCTGTATATCTTTAGGATTAATTTTGTTTGTGCTATATAATTATCAGTCTTCCTTTCCATTTGTTACTTTTACAGCTTAATTTTGATGTGATTGAAATCAGTTTGATGTTTACTCTTTTGGGCGGAGTGTATGGGATTACTTGTATCTTGTCGGGATACATCGCTGATAAAAAGGTAGGGTGGAACTCACTATTTAGCAGATAAAATTTTTTCAAGAATTCTATTGGTTTTGTTGTCTTCTTGAGCGGCATGCTCTGGAAATCATTGTTGCTTTAAGATTTGTATCTCGTAAAGGCAATTTCGTAAAGTTGATTGCTGTTGATGTTATAGAGGGCAATTATTATTAATTATTATTATTTAATTCGGCATTAAAAGCAAGCATACAGAGAAAATACATAACATGGATACTGATTAACCAAGAATAGCCCCAAAAGCTGATTAAAAACGGCTTATTTCCTTTGGGGGTCCTTAGAAAATCACGAAGACAAACAATTAAATACAAAACTAACAAAATTGCACAGGAAAAAGTGACAATATGTCATTCAACAATGTACAAAACTGTGAAAAATTTAATTGAGAGGAGAGATGTTGTTTCACTGCTCTTTTAAATTGATAATAATTGTTAGAACATTTAATTCTATTTAGAAGTAGGTTCCATTCATGAATTCCAGTATTAAGAAAGTATAATTTTATGAACGCTAAACCAAAATATTTGGGGCATTTATGACAGGCTTTATGTGAAAGAGAGTTCGTTTTGTTGTACCTGTGGCTACACCTCCATCATGCCTGGATCTTCATCTTTGAGAGGGCAAGGCCAAGTCCAGGGGCAACAAAGGCCAGTGCCTCTATGGCCTTCGTGTAATTCCAGGCCCGCACCACAATTGACACCCATCCACACTTTTAAAAATCACATCTCTTAATTCATGTATTAATTGTTGTGAGTCTGAGTTGATTGGGGAATACCCAAAGTCTACTTTGAAAGGATACCATAATATTGACAAGAGCCAGTTTGATTTAGCAGTGATCGATTTGCACTTTGAAATTCCGTTTTGCCTGACACCAATCTGCAGGATCCAGGGTCAGCTTGTGTGGGATTCGAACCCACAACCTTTCCCATTGTGCTCATTGCTTTGTGTACTCTGTGCTATATGTATCCCTATGTATGTACTGTTATGTATTTACGCGAACGATTGCCCTACATAAACTGGGTTCTTCTGAACAACTGATGAAAGACGACATGGACGCTTTGGTAGTGGAACGGAAAGACAACGTGGTTCATTCAGCATGCATACACATGTCATGCGGTCATGTGACCTATGACCTGATTACATATATTGAGGGCCTGTGATACAAAGACACTATGGAGTGCCAAGCGGACAAATACACTACATGTACCATACTGTGTGACCACTTGAAAGCATTTATTTTTATTTCAGAAAACAACCAGGATCATGCTTGCATCTGGAGCTTTCGGTACTGCCCTATTTTTCTTGTTCATCGGACCATCTCCATTTCTAAAAATAACTCCGTAAGTTGAATGACTGATTCTCCTTATTTATATTTCTTTCTTCCTAGATTTCAATCCTGTTTGTAAGTAAGCCGTCATTCCATTGTAAGCCACGCCCACTTCAAACAAACTGGCTCCACTGATTACCAGAAGCCCACGTAGGAGTTGCATTGAGATAGCTTTTCTTTGTTTGTTTATGCAAGAAAAGTTTAATAATTGGACTTGGCTTTTACTTACTTTCTTCAAAGACTAAAGGTCCTCTCAGAACTAAAAGTTCCTGTAGTAAGAAATGTTCTTGATTATTAAGGTCGTCGCATCAGTGCAATAAGGTCATAACTACAATTTTTGTTGTTTGCGTAAATCAGTTTTTAAGGTTTTAAACAGTCTCTGGTTTAAATAATCACTGGTTGTTTATGACAAGTCCATTCGTACATAAGAATTATGAAGACATTTATAATAAAAACATTAACAGTGATATCATTGATCTACCTTTAAAACAAGTTTTTTAATTACCGTGAAAATTGTTGATACGACCTTGCTGCACATATTGCGCTATTTTAAGCTACTCGTCAAGTTTGCTTGAAGCTTATTTCATTGCACACATGAAATATGAAAGAATATGCGGTTCTAGCGTTCCATTATACGATTGGATATGGGTTGCAGAAGTGCTAAACTTTAATGATTAACAGCTACTGTTAATGTGTTATTACTTTTGTGATCGCAGGCAAAAGTATATAACTGGTATTACAATAGCCCTTGGTTCTGCCTCCATTGCCCTCTTAATGATGCCTACACTTGTCGATATGTTCATCACATCTGAGTAAGTTCAAGCACATTCATATTTCACAATTCCAGATTCTGCTATAATTTTCTCTTCAAGTTAGTCTTTTTATGAAGTTCTGGATCTTCAAATCAGAATCCTTCGTATTGAGTTGGAGATTGGAGTCAGGAGTCCCTTAATATTGAAAATATTTTCACAAAAAATAAAATAAAACGACAGATAAGTATATGAAGGTTTATAATTAAATGCAGGGAAAAACAGGTGCTTTATTTCTCAGCTAATGTTATTAAATTGAAAACTCCTTCAAAAGAAAGCATCGTATAAACAACAAGAAATAAAAAGTCACCTCATGGAGTCTGCCAGGAGACTGGTTCAAATGTTACTGAACACTCTCTCTTATTATTGTATGTAAGTTTGCTTGATAGTTAATTTACAATTACTTTCACAAAATACCCCCCCCCCCTGTTCTAGATGGTATGGACTATCCCAAGGTTTGGGAGAAACAAGTGTTATATCAGGACTTTGGATCTCATCATTCTCAATTGGGTGAGTAGTTTTTGTGAATCTGAGATTTGTTGTGAAATGTATTATTTCGCGGTAAAACTTCTGGTTGTAGTGATATTGGTTATTTGGGGTTCAAACAGGTATGCTTAATCTCTGTATGAGTCAAAATAAGGTACAACTTAGTATTTTGTCTAAATTTCTGCCACTGCCTGAAGATGTATGAGCAAATATAATGGATGTTTCCATGGTAACAAATGCTCTTTATTTGTTTATTTAAAAGAACAATGCTTGGTCCACTCCTTGGGGGTGTACTAACTGACAAACTTGGATTTGACAATGCAGGAACCGTCCTTGCTGGTGTTTACATATCAACCATGCTCAGTATTTGTTTCTTTGGAATTTGGGAATTCCGCTGTGGAAAGGGGTAAGTGACGATGTGTAGTTGAGTTCACTCCTTGAATTCACTTTATCATTTGGCAAAATTGTGTCCTACATGTACATGTAGCTGTCCTAGACTAAAGTGATGCATTGATTTCATTTTAGAAACTTATTCTTTGTTTTTCTTTCCGACTGTTGGAACTACCTTGTGTTTATAGGATACAGTTATCTCGACCAACCTGCTATATTCATTCAAACCTCATTGTTCCAAGGCAAACATTCAACACTTATACTTCTTTGGAAGAGTCATTTTTCCATTGTTTTCACTCGATTGGCCGTAAATGTTTTATTTTTTGGTTTTCGTTTTTTGGTTTTTTGTCTTTTAAAGCTTGGGCTCTCTTTAGTGGCACTTATACAAACCATGAAGATACTCACCCAGGAAAATATTTATGTTTGATTCTTTGGGACTAGTTCTGAATCTTACTGTTTTTCTACTATTCTTTAATTGATTTTTTTGTTTAGGAGGCGTGTTCCCTTGGCACGTCTGTACGAAGAGGTAGAACCCCCGATGCCCACCATCACCACTGAATAAGGACAGGTGAAGAAATCGTCTAGAGAGAATATCCCGTCTAGGAGAGACCTGGTCTTGACACTAGTAGTGTCCTTAAGTACTGGGGTCATCATAGATTGTTTTTGTTTTCAAAGTTTCAGCTGAATATAGTGTTTACTTGTTGAGAAAACATTTTTAAAAACTGTCACAGTATTTTCACAAGAATGTCGAATCCATCCACATTTACCGAAAAGACATGGGTAACAACCGCATCTCTGGCCGCAGTGCACTTATCATAAAGAGAAGGGGTTCCCTCACTTTTTTTTATTAGTAAGGAAAAAACTGTATTGATTGAGTAAACTTTTCTATTATAGAAAAGCTGACTGAAACTGATATATATTTTGTTAGCTATGTGATTCCTTAATTCTGAAATGTATGCTTTTTATACTTAACTTTTTATAAGGACAAGTTTGACAAATGTATAAGTTGTTATTATGGTGTGTATTAGTTACATTTGTAGCATATTGTCGCGTCAGTAGCTCAATTTTGCATTGATGTAATTTCCCAAGAAAATGCTCCATGCCAAAACGTTGTATCTCGGTGCGTTCTTGTTTGTGTGCACTACTGCGGGTCATTTTAAGTGAGGTAAATCGTTTTGACAATTTCAACTCGCGCATAAAATAAGTAATATTTTAGGAGAAACAACATTTTTACACTGACACGCCGTTATATAAAGTGTGCACTAAATGGAGAAGCATCATTGTACCTGAGCAAGATACTACCAACTCCAACTTCACTAATTGCCTATGATAATAATACGATTTGTATCTATTGATATTGGGTAAATTAAATTTCCACAAAGTATTTTTATGCTATTTTAATCATTAATCATCAAGATATATATGTCCTGTCCTGTTCCCTATTGTTAATTGCATTTTACCCGATGCCTCGTGCCCCTTAATCCTGTCATTTCATGTCTCCCGCCTGGTCCAGTAATCTTCCCTTTCACTGACCATCCTTTTGTCCCCACCACATAACTCTCATTGGTTCTTGACCGCCCCATTGTTTGTAAACTAATAACTTTGATTGGCTATAATTTTCCCTCCTTTTTCTAGATACCATCCCATTGTTCTTTGCCTCTCTTTTTTGCTATAAATGGATATGTTTTTCGTTTGTGCTTGTTTTTGCCTCTGACGAAGGTCCGGTTTGGATCGAAAGCTAAGGCCATCTACCCTACAAATTTTATATAATATATATATATATATATATATATATATATATATATATATATAATATATATATATATATATATAATATATATATATATATATATATATATATATATATATATATATATATAATAATATATATATATATATATATATATAATATATATATATATATATATATATATATATATATATATATATATATATATAAATTCAAATATATAACTATAGTATTTGATTGTATTCTCATCCCAAACTTATAATTATTATTTGTGTATAATTCCCTGTTTGAAGTAACATTATTCAATTGATACTAAAGATTAATTAAGAAGAGACCTGACTGGTACCCTGAATATTGTTACACTGTAACAGCTTTATGTTCTGAAACCCCTTTGTAACCACACTCCTGTCTATGTTTCAACACCCCATATGTTTTGACACCCCTATTAGGGATGTGGGAACATAGGTATGTAAATCATTACATGGATATACCATTTCCATGATAAGATGTAAATTAGGTACCATTTATTTTTCTTATGATGTTTTGCATTGATTCCAACTTCACACTTAGTGTATGTTATATCTTCTTTGTCTTTCTGAGTAGAATATGATTTTGCAATAACTTGCTAACTTGCTAATTTATTACTGCCGCAGAGTGATCTAGTCTTCGCCTCCGTAGATTGAGATGTTTGTCTTTTAGAAGTTTTTTTACTTGATTGATCAAATCCTTTTAAAGTTGTATTTTTATACTTTAATGATTATCTTTAATAAACATTATAGTATCTTCTTAAGATGCCAACTTTCCCTGATTCTGCAGAAAGTTCCCTGAAATTAAACCAATCTGTCCATGTTCTGATGAACAAATTTGAAAATCTCCCGAACTTAGCAAACTTTTTCCATGTGTTGAATGTTCATCGGAACTAGAAAGATTGGCTTATTTTCAGGGAACTGTCTGATTGGCAGGTCTGGTTTAACATCCTTCCTTTAGATTTCTGCGGGTCAGTATTTCCTTAAAGGCACTGTGTACATTTGGTATTTAATCGACGAATTAATGACCACAAAAACTTACTTGGTGAGGAGCACTGAAATGTATACCCTGTAACTCAGTTACATAATATCGGGGTCTCCAGCAAACAAGCTTGCTTGTAGGAGACTCTCACTGTATCCTATGTGTATTATTGTGGAAGCAAAATTATTGAGTTGAAATAAACTGAACTAAACCGAAATATAACCCTAAGTATTGTTGTAAAAAATCTCCCTGATTGCAAGACAATAAAGCTCTGCTGAATTGACGCTGCTATAGTTGTAGCCAAAACTACGAGTGAGTACTTTCTTATCAAGCAGACTTACATATATAAATATTAAAAGAGGTTTTCAGTAACATTTCAACCAGTCTCCTGGTAGTCTCCATGAGGTTGGCTTAATATTTCATGTTGTTTATACGTTGCTAACTTTGGAAGGAGTCTTCAATTTAGAGATAGCTGAGAAATGATACTAAAGACTGATTTGATGAGAATATTATAAACAGCATCTTGACTTTTGAAACATGAATTCGCTTGAACTTGTGATGAGAATATTGCATGACTAATAGGGCAATGGATGCAGCAGCAAATGTTGTACTTTTGTCTGTGGCAATAAAAATGACACATCATCAGTACCCGTTTGTCGTTTGCTGTTATCAAAATTTGGCTTAATCTCACAATTCACTTTTAGTTACCACACGAGAGCGAGTGGAATACGGAACTTTTGCGTCCCATATCCAATTGAATTTATTATACAACGGTAACAGATGGATTGTACATGACGTCATTGACCACCATCTTGGACGAAAAACAATTGAAACGTGCACGCGTGTACGCGCTCTTAGCCAATGATAGCTCTTCACGCGTGCACGTTTCATCAAAGATGGCGGCAAATGCAAGACTCTATAGATTGTGAATTTTGTATTGGTCGAGAACAATCACGTGATGTAATACAAAGACGCTTGTTATACCAACTTCGCCGTAAAAATTACCCGGTCGCCTTCAGGTCCATTGGTTTTGCACAAAATTATCAAAATTTGGCTTAATCTCACAAATAGTTTCATTTGGCAGAGAGACTATTATGCTTTACCGATTACATAACTCCCTTATCCTTTGCCCTATATACTATTATTCCTGCCTTCTGAGGAATGTTCAACTATCTTGAACAGGAGTATATAAGAGTCTCCTTGCCTTTGTCTATTCACTTCAGGCTCTAGCACGCATGCTGTACACTCTTTTCCTCTATTAGTTCATTTTAAGAGTACCTGTTCGCCATGTCAACTTCTGACACGTCGATAATTTTCGAAAAGTTTAAAGATTATTTCGATGAAAGATTCAACGCCATTGCTACGCCTAAACAAGACACAACTTCGGTGAAGGAGCTGAAGAACAAGCTCGAGTCCAAAGATCTCACCAAAAATGGCAATATTGCCTAATTCGAATTTTGCGGCAAGTTAGAAATAGCGCTGGACAAAGTAAAACTCGCCTTATTCAGCAATTCCGATACTGACTCGGCAATAGAAGCGGTGCAGGAGGCCAAAGACTTGATCACAGAAAGAAAGAGAAAGATCAGAATAGCCGACGGGAGCAAGGCCGGCTGGGCCACGGTGGGACAGTTAGACAAGAAGAGCGCGGACCATCTCTCTGCAGAGCAACTCAAAGGCGTCAGAGTCGCAGAGGAAGAGGCCCTAAAAGAAATTGACAGCCGTAAACGTAAGAGACGAGACAACCAGTATGGCGCAGGGTTCTACCAACAGTCTGCCCCGCAAGATCTTGCTACTCGTCGTCTTTTTCGAGGTATATTAAACCCATCGTTACATACTTTGTTATTTCAATCTGCATATCGTGCATGCAGCCCTATCCCATACTGTCTGATTAAAATTCTTGAAATGAATTTTCAGTACTCTGTGTGTCCTTTCCCCATGTCGTCCTATAATGTGAAACTGTTTTTCATGCGTATGAGCGCAGCGAAGTAGCATGAAAATGTAGTTTCATTTGGCAGAGAGACTATTATGCTTTACCGATTACATAACTCCCTTATCATTTGCCCGATATACTATTATTCCTGCCTTCTGAGGAATGTTCAAGCTTTCTTGAACAGGAGTATAAAAGAGTCTCCTTGCCTTTGTCCACTCACTTCAGGCTCTAGCACGCATGCTGTACACTCTTTTCCTCTATTAGTTCATTTTAAGAGTACCTGTACCTTCCCCGCCCGCCCCTCCCATTTTAGTTTTATTTCTGGATTATACTCGCTTTTTGCCGTTTTATTTGTTGTATTTATTCTTTATACAGGCTTGTCAAGCTCTAACTGCCACTAGACCGAGATCAAGATACACCACTCCCTTCAACTTGCAGTTCCCTCCTGGAAGAAACGCCTTCTGGCAAGCCCCTCTGCCTGAACGACCCCCATGCCCTCGATCGTCGCCACTACCACAGCATTGTCCAGAGATTCTGGACGTCCATCCACTTCATAAACGGGACAGCAGTGATCATCTTTGCCTAGGTATTACTGATAAATTCAGCGATATAATCAAGATTATTCAAGACCATTCCTTTTGGAAAGAGTTTCCTTCCGCGGTATCAGATCCAAAAGATCAATTGTTGTATCTCGCTATAAGGGCAAAAAAAAAAAAAAAAAAATAAAATAAAAATAAGGGACGATAAATGGTTATTTTTTACAAGTGTCGCCAATTTATGAATTGGTTGGGTCATCACAATATCCCTGTTTCCCTTCCAATTAGAGATGAAGTTGTGGCTTCATATTTAATGCACATCCACTCCAACTCAAATTCGGATAGTGTCATTGGGACTGCGGCTGCAGCCATTAAATGGTTGCATTCCCTCATAAATATCAAAACTAATCCAATTGACTCACCCATAGTGCAACAAATTTTGATCAGTTCTAGAAAAAGTCTTCACAAACCACCCATTCAAAAACGTCCGTTATCCCTGGAACAACTCAAGATAAATTTGCTAAAGTTGATTGTACGTTAATTCAGCTCAGAACAGCTTCTTATGTCTGCTTGAAGTATGCCTTGTTATTCAGGCACAAGGAAATAGCGGAAATCAAAGCTAATCACGTCACTAAATTACCGGATGAACAAGGTTTCAGAATTACAATCCCAAAATCGAAAACTGACGTTTTCAGAGAAGGCGATGTAGCCTTTCTTTCTGATCCAACTGGAAATTATTCCCCAGCTGCTATCTTGACCAGATTTATGGACATGTCTGGTATACACATTGGTGAGGATAAGTTTATTTTCACCCCCTTGACATTCTGTTCTAGCACCAAAACTTATAAACGTTGTCGTAACAGGCCTTTAAGCTATACCAGATGCAGAGAACTATTTTTTGACGCCTTGAAAAGCATTGGTATCAATGATGTGAAGAGTTTTGGGCTCCACAGCCTACGGTCTGGAGGAGCATCTCATCTAGCTAATGTTGGTATTTCTGAAGAATTGATTCTCCAACATGGCCGTTGGAAAACTGTTTCAGCAAAAAATCGTTATGCAAAATGGGATACAGCAAAAAAGGTATCCGATGCTTTGTTCACCTAATAAATCCCTCTCACTAATTTGATTGAAAGTTCTGAAGATGTGCATCCTAAAACTAAATATAAAATAATAAATTGAATGATTTCAATGACCGTACTGCCATTGCTA
Organism: Pycnopodia helianthoides; assembly: GCA_032158295.1. Lineage (NCBI taxonomy): Eukaryota > Metazoa > Echinodermata > Asteroidea > Forcipulatida > Asteriidae > Pycnopodia > Pycnopodia helianthoides. The sequence continues at coordinate 729,824 of CM063255.1, read as the reverse complement.
TTCTTCTGCTTATTAAACTGTGCCAACTTCGCCGTAAAAATTACCCGGTCGCCTTCAGGTCCATTGGTTTTGCACACCCTCGGGGGGAAAGTGGCACCCTTGGTTTCGCCGCGGGTGCCATTGTAGTGTTATAAAGTTAATAAACCAGTTTTACCTTTGGTTATTGCTTGTTCATGTGTACCGACTGTGAGAAACATAGTAAGGTTGCATGTCCAAGCAAAAGGATCCTGGTTGTTATTTTAAAAAGATATATAGAAGTTTTTAAAGCCTTTAAAAGGTCATAAATAAATTAGAGGAAATCCTTCTCGTAAAGGTTAAAATTTATCTCTGTCGGAATGGGGGTGTGATCAACCATCAACGGATAATCCTTTAAAAAAACAAGGATCTTCCTTTCAGTGTGCTGTACAAAAAAGTGAAACGACCAGACCCGACGCGTTTTGGCCTTGAGACATTTGATTGATCCATAACGATGCATCCTGTACAATGCATCCACAAGCGGTAAACAAAAGTGGTGAAAGGACTAGTTCAAGTCAAAACATGCTCCTCTGTAGCGTATTCTTCCACATAATTATAAATACATTTTGTTACCTTTAAACCCATTGTACATTTCCCTTGGAATAGTCCATTAGCTTAAAGATTGGACCCTCTGGTGCCAATCTCCCTAATTGATTGATTACTACTCTTTGTACCAAGGCCCACACTTTTATTACTTTGTCCATCTTACCACGTTTCTTCATCTCAGTAAAGAGCCCATTATTGTCTCTAGTTTGTATTGCTTTTAAATTAGATTGTCAGCCTTACAGCTGTGTTCATCAGTTCTTAACTCACTCTATTTCCAATCACCAAACCACTTAGCATTACTTATAAAATACTTATAGTTTATAACTAGTTGTTTCATCTTTATAATAACAGTCACCGTCAAACTAAGTATTTGTGTGGACCCCAATAATATTCCACCAACAAACCCTAAACCCATAGCCTGCACGAGTAAAAATGCACGAGTAGCTATCGACAATGCCCTATTTTTTGTGCAGGAATCTTCCTCTGTGCTGTACAAAACTGAAAGACCCCGACCAGACGCGTTTTGAAAGGAACCTTCAGGGCCAGGAAACTTCTTCATTGTGGTATAACAATAGCATCTATATAATTATTACCGTCCAATCCTGCTGCATGCACTAGGGCCTATACTCTGATTTGCTTGATGTCTGGCTGGAACCGTCCTCCTGCCCGCTGTAAGTATTCTTGTCTGCTTATCATTAGCTAGATGACAATTACTAAATTATTAACAGAACTAGAGAGCGTACAAAAACCATGACATGGCCCGACATGTATTATTTTGTTGCCATTGAGAAAATTGTGCTTACCGATCGTACAACACACGCACTAGCGACTGCACCCGTTCACCCATGGTTCACCTCTAACCAACATTTTGAAACAGAAAAGTTGTATGGAGCTATACCCACGGTTCAGTGGGCCAGCGCGGTTACATGTACATGTGTATATTAATGGTGGAAACAGGCTTCAGCTAACCCTGAGCCCGATTATACTCAGTCATTTAATGTCTACCTCCATGGTCATATCATGTATAGAGCTGCTCTAAAGTCAAAGCATTATAATTGGTTTCTTGAACCGTTCGATTAGTTTAATCCTACAAATGTAGATGTCTACAATAAAACTAACTTGCAAAAATAGTTAGTGGCTGACGTTTCGACCTAGCAGAGTCTTTCTCATTAGCTTCGAGAAAGACTCTGCTAGGTCGAAACGTCAGGCCACTAACTAATTTTTTGCATTTATACTACAGGTCCTTTTGGTTGGTAAGCATTTGCAACAGCTAATCTAATCTCTCATAAAACTAACTTGTCAAAATTACAGTTCTAAAGGTGGAAGCGTTTTTGAGATATCGCTGAAATCTGGGCGGTTTGTCCACGCAGGAAGAATAAATATCCGTAATTGGAATATACAAACTGAGACAAGTTTCTTGCAGCAACGATTTTCAGATTGAAATGTTTATGAATCCCTCTTTCTAAAACCACATTCCTTTGAAGGAAATTGTTTCTCAGAATGTTCTATATTATTAACAGCTGCATGCTTCTTACAAAGTCAGTTTGTAATGTATGATCATTATGTTATGGATATTACCAAAAGTATACTCCCTTTAAAGGAACATTACAGAATTGGTTTTTGCTAACAAAACAGTTGCTGGCAGTGTAAGCACTTTATGTAATCCAACATATACATAAACTTACAAACCTGTAGAAGTTTGAGATCGATCGGCCATCTGGGTCACGAGAAAATAGTGAAAAACCGATTACACATTTGCATGAAATCATATAGATTCAACAAATGAATAAAACGCTCATTGAGCGATAAACTCCAATCGGAAAATTAGTTTATTCATTTCTCATCAAATATGGCATTTTAGACAGAAATATTCCAAGGGATGTTTTCTACTATCATCATCATTAGACCGTGTAAGTTTTATGTAAATCTGTGGTCAAAAAGTATATTTTACAAGTTTTTTTTTTACCAATTCTGTAATGTTCCTTTAAGCACTAAAAGTAGCACAAACAAGTTTAGCTTACCACAGAAAAAGGTTACCAGAACAAAAAAACATCTCACGAGTACCCTCTGTGATGGTATCCTGATTATGTTTGCTTAGAAATATGTTAACACCAATTTTGGGGGATTAATGAGCTCTGTACAACTGGGCCCCTGGTAGGACGTCATTCTCCGTTGCATTGCCACTGAGACCACTAACGTCCTGCTAACTGGGGCCGGGCTAGCTGAAGTCTATAGCCCCTTAGTTCAAATACACTCGGTGTCCTTGTAGTTTTAGGAAACACTGGTGGTTTATGGGCTTCAGCGATGTGGGGAGTGTGGGTGAAAAATAAAATTGTTTTGAATATATAATTACGAAAAAAAATTGCCTCGTCAATTTTTACGAGTCGGATGTACAACAATGACTAGCAATCAATTTCAGTTGGCCTATGAAAAGTATACTGATAGGTGACTTGTTAAATTGATAGATTTTTATAAAACAAAATCATACTTTGATGGCCATTTGACCAAATTTGTTAATTTTAGCTGTTAATTTATTTGTAGTTGCTATATCCCAACAACCAGATCATAGAAGTCAACAAACATTGCAGGATGACAAAACACAAAATGGAAAATGGATCCGCAAATAAGAGTGAAGAGACTCCTCTCATCTTAGCATCATCATCACCTGTCAATCATAGCAGGAGCCAATCAGCACACAGTATCAAAGAAACACCACTCCTATCGACAGATGATGAGAATACACCAGACATCAACAGCCAATGGCAGGAGCCTCAAGTTGAAGGACCGCCCACATCATGTGACAGAAGTTATCAGAATAATGAAGACAGTGTTTCTGATCCTGTCAGAAATGAAGGAGAAAAAAAAACCTAAAATCACGTTTAGCCAGAAATGCACTTTTTTGACTATTACCACAGCATCACTTGCAAATCTGATGTCATTCTCAATCCTGACAGCCTTCTTTCCAATAGAGGTTTGTGCACTTTTAAAAAGGGTTTAAAATACCCACTGAACGGCAATATCAATCTTTAAGTGCAAAAACCTAAACAAGAGTCTTTTTTCCTCAAAATGGTATAAACCGGTGTTCCCCAACAGGTCACCAGTAAGAAAATGTAATACAGCACTTGGACATAAAGTTCAACAATTTTAAGGAAAAATCCATTTTTTTTGTCATGAAATGGAACAAATACTACACCTTAATAAGCCATGGCAAATTTTTGAGTTTGTATGCGACACCATGCTGAACTTATTAGTGAACTAAACATTTGTTGCAAGCTTCATAAAATTGGTCAATGACATTGGTCAATATGTGTCCCCCACTCCCCCCTACATAAGTAACAATAAAGTTCGGTCTATATAAGATTAGCGTGTGGACCTTATTCCCTGGCCGAAGAGAAATTGACCTCTTTTAATGCAGATTTAAGTCCTTCAAAACTTTCATCTCTGTAGTACTCTTCATACACAATTATATTGACAAATTTGTAAGTCAATCAATTTTCAAGTTCAATCTATATACATTTTTTGCTCTTTGTGGTAAAAAATTTAATTGGTTTGTCATTGTTTGTAGGCCCAAATCAAAGGAATGTCACAAACAGTTATTGGACTTGTATTCGCTGTTTATTCTTTCTCATCCACTGTGGGATCACCAATCTCCGGAAAATATGTAAGTTTCATCAACCACCGAACACTCCCGATGTACTTTGTTAAACGGGTTACAAAATCATCAATCCACTTCTTGGTTAATCACCCCTTCCATTCCCAACGATTCACCCGAATGTTTGGCTTAGATGTGTATGCCTGGCCTCATGCTAACAGTGGATGGCTCCAGGTTACAATACCAAATCCATCAAAACACCCCACTGTTTGGCAAAACAACATCCAAGTGGTTGGACTGGTATGCCTTGCCTCACGCTAGGAGTGAATGGTTTTGGGGTACAGTACCAAATCCATAAAAAAACTCCACTCTATGGCAACCCAACACCCGAATATTTGGTCTCTGATGAGGTTGGTATGCCTGGGGTCGATTTCACAAAGAGTTAGGACTAGTCCTAACTCGAGTTAGGACGAGTAACTCGTCCTAACTTGGGACGCGTCCTAGGAACGATTTCACAAAAGATAGGAAGGGTTCGACGTGTCCTAATTACCTTGGAAACGGCCCGGAACGCGTCCTAAGTTAGGACGGGTACGAGGGTCGTCCTAGCGGATGATTTTGCGTTGAGTTGTACGTGAACGATACGTTGCTTGATACAATAATGGCGCTGCTACTGTTGGCTGACCACGAAGAGAGACGGGAGCTACGAGAACGCCTTTTCCGTGACCACGGAATCCGTAAGATAGTCTGAACTAGACGAGGAAATCGTCCATAAATACAGATTAACGAGGCAGGGGATACCGACAGAAGTAGACAGGGTTGGTGGACAAATAAAACATGAAATATGGGCTGGGTGTACTGTGTAGGGCCAATGATTTTCCGCGATCACGGAAAATTGACAAACACAGCACTTTCTTTACATTTTTTTCACCCAAATTACATTTTCTCCCTCCTTTTAATCAACTAATTTACACAAACCAGCTTACCTCAGCTCTATATAAACACACACATTGATTGTTCACTCATAAAGGCCTAAAATCAACCGTAAACTGTAAACGTTTTTCGCCAAAGCGAAAACAAAATGGCTGACGATCTGTTTTTTCTGTTATGTGCAATTTGAAGGTTCAGACGGCCATTTCATTAGTGAAGCAATAGAGGCACAAAATAGCAGTTGCATTAGCAATTTCAGCCTCGTCCGAAAACTTGTTTGTGGTTTTATATTATTTACGACTCGTCCTGCTTAGGACGGGTTTTGTGAAATCGATCCTAGGATCGTTCTTAGCTAGGATCGGTCTTAAGGCTGGGACTCGTTCTAAATCCTAGGATCGATCCTAAGTTAGGAAGGGTTTTGTGAAATCGACCCCTGGCCTCATGCTAAGAATGACTGGTTTGGGGTACAATACCAAATCCATCAAAAGACTCCACTCTATGGCAACCAAACACCTAATAGTTTGGACTCTGATGAAAATGGTATGCCTGGCCTCGTGCTAAGAGTGAATGTTTTGGGGGTATAGTACCAAATCCATCAAAATTCCCACTGTTTGGCATAAAAACATCCAGGTGTTCGGACACTGATATGACTGGTATGCCTGGCCTCATGCTAAGAGTGAATGGTTTGGGTACAGTACCAAATCCATCAAAATACTCCACTCTATGGCAACCCAACACCCAAATGTTTGGACTGTGATAATTTTTTTTTTTATGAATGAATGATATTTCTTGGTCTGTTTACAGCTACCTCTAGTTGGGGCTCGGTTTATGTTCCTAGGTGGCTCCTTCCTGATTGGTGGATGCAATGTTTTGTTCGGGTAAGGTCTCCATTTTTTACCTTGGATAATAATTGAACCATGACTTTTATTTGTAGATAAGTCACAATTTACCAAAGTCCCGTTTTCGATCAATGCTATCCTACTTCAATGAGAATGCAAACCGGAAATCCATCGCTTTTGCGATGTCGCTGGTCATCGCAGTTGCAAAAAACTTGAAAATGAAAACAAACATTTTTGGTTGAGGCTAAAAGTTGTGAACTTTGACGAAACCCGACAGCAAAATCGTCGGATGTCGTATGGTTCGTATGGTGGACGTCGTAGAAGTCAAGATTTTGTTGCCTCGTTTCGATTAACAAAGAAATGCATAAATAGCAGTTTAAATGTAAATCGGTTTCATGCTGGTGCATAAAAAATAACAACAGGAGGACCATATTAATGCTTATTTCCTATGCAATCATTAAAAAAATCCACACAATGAAATATAGTTCAACTTGTTTAATTTGTAGTGTATATAATCAATTCTTTTATTAATTTCCTAATTACGCTGTCATGTTAAGATTGATGGAAATCTAACAAAACTTAGTTAAATTCTGGATAAATTAATGTATGAGAATGACTTTTTTGTTGAGATCTGTAAATGTCTGACACTGTCAAACAAATGATGAAAAGTTTCAAATAATTATATCTTAAGAGTTCATCTTTAAAAAGCCTATAGAATTATAACTCTCATACTTTACTAAGCTTACCAGCACATGTACACATTATTTACGTAAATATTTTTTTCGTTTCTGATATACTTTCAAGGTCAAAAGAAGGAAACAGTTTTTTAAACTACGCTTGTACAAAAAAATTGTATTAATTGCTAATTTGTTTACGTTCAAGAAACTTAGAAGCTTTCATTTAAAGGCAGGATACACTTTTAGTAATTGTTAAAGACTAGTATCCTCACTTGGATTATCCCAACAAGTGCATAAAATAACAAACCTGTGAAAATTTTGGCTCAATTGGTCATCAAAGTTGCAAGGAAATAATGAAAGAAAAAGACTCACCCTTGTTACATTGAATTGTTTGCTTTCAGATGCCTGAAAAAGGCTTCAAGGTGCAGATTCAAACACTTTTGTGAAAAATTACCTCTTTCTCAAAAACTATACATCACTTCAGAGGGAGTCGTTTCTCACAATGTTTTATACTATTTATCATACACAGTTGTAGGAAGAAACAAAACTTACACAAAATGTAAGTTATGGTGCACTATAGGCCTATCGGTCCTTTTCAAATAGCACCACCTTCCCTTCCACCCCCACCTTCATAACAAAGAGCTTTGTTATTAGAATGGATTTGTGTTAATGTATGCCTGGTCTGGGACTTCACTCGCATTGATAAAACTTTTTTACTTTTGACAGTTTTCTTGGTGAGATGCCTACAGAGACTACTTTTACATTCTTCTGTTTTCTTATACGGATTGTTGAAGGTCTAGGATATAGTGCTAGTTTAACAGCTGCATCTGCTATTTTGGCGCATACTTTCCCTGATAATGTGGGAACTGTAGTGGTAAGGATTTATCAAAAGAGTTAAACATTTAGTATCATAATCTAAAATATTTATATTGAAGAAAGAATCAAAGTTTATCTTATAAAATAGTATAAAGCTTGGACTTTCATAAGATAGTATACAAATATTGACTGCTTCGAGTGGCGTAGTAAAACTAGTCACCCTCGGTGATCCCGGAGCCGCCTATGAGGGAAGATAGGCAGCTCCGGGGATCACCGAGAGTGACTAGTTTTACTACGCCACGAGACAAAGCAGTCAATATTTGTTTTATAACATGTCTTCCTTTGATTCTGTCTGTATACTTTAATAAAATTAATCCATACTTACGTACGTGGCAATCAATCGTCAAACAAGAACTGTAAAATCTTACGTTGAAATACCGAGTTTTTACAAAATGAGAGAGTACCAGAGTACTGCTGTTGAAACGTTCGTTCAAAACCATATTTTAAATGCACATATTTTGTTCATTACACCGGGTTGAGGTTGTCAAGCAGCTCGTTTAAATCAATGTATGAAGTCAATGTAGTCAGGGTACCAGGGTATCCATTCACTAGTACATCGGTCGCTAGGCTATCGTTGAATACTTCTTTGAATAGTTCGTTTGGTTGGTGAACATGTTCAAGAGTGAAAATACACAACACCACGTGACACGCTCTCGGCCAATCAACAGATAGAATCAAAGGAAGGGGTGTTATAATAGCTTTTGTGCGTGCGGTCTCGAGTGGACTTTGTCTTGGTGGTCTCTGGTGGCCTTTGTCTGTGTTGTCTCCTGATAGTGCTAGGACTAATAAATGGTATGAATACTTTCTTGTTTTACACAGAGTATAAATGAGTTGATGATGGGCGTAGGGTATTCTCTTGGTCCAGCTGTCGGAGGTTTTCTGTATAATGTGAGTATGCATGCAGATTCTTCATGCAGCATTTAAGAAACAACAAAATCCAGCCCTGGTAGGTAATTGTCAGTCTCTGTTACACTCAGAGACCAGCGACCTACCAGGGCTAACATGGATGTTTGAAGCTCTTTATTGCTTTGAAATTACAAATCACAAAAGTCAAACAAAACCTTTAAAGGGGGGTTGCGTCACTGCGGAATTGACAGTTAGCTGACGTCATAGATACGGGGACTACTCATTACAGGCATTCCGATCGATATCGTTGGATTATTATTTGATTCATTGTCTGATGATGTGATAAATTAATGTTTCACCAACAGGCCGGAGGTTTTAGACTCCCCTTCTTCGTTCTTGGAGGCGTTAATTTGTTGATTTTTGCTCTCAACTTTATCGTAATGCCACAGCAAGGTAAGAGATTACTTCATACTTTAAATGTTCTACCTAAAGGTAGGGTCATTGTTTGCTTTTTGTCAACGTAATGCTGACTTTAAGGCACAATTATTAAGAAAGATACAATAAAAGTCACCCGTGAAATTTTCAGTTGAACACTGTGTCTACTTGTTGAGAAACCAGGTAAAAAAACTGTCACGTAATTTCATAAGAATGTCGAATCCGTCAACATTTATGGAGGTGGCAGCAGGTACCAACGCATTATTGGTCGCAGCATTTTCGAACAGACACCAACCCTCAGAAATCAGAGAAACTCCCCCCTTGACTCCATAATCCCTGCTTACCCCCTGCTTTTTCTGAATGCTTTGTGCTTTTCTTTCTCCACTCTCTCTATTCATGTATTTCCACTGGACTGCTCTTGTTGTAGTGAGTATTTGATTTTAGTAATGATCGAGACCTGCGCCGTCATAGAGAGGACCAGCACTTGTTGTAGTGTGGCGGTGAGTTTAGTAATGATCGAGACCTGCGCCGTCACAGAGAGGACCAGCACTTGTTGTAGTGTGGCGGTGATTTTAGCAATAATCGAGACCTGCGCCGTCACAGAGAGGACCAGCACTTGTTGTAGTGTGGCGGTGATTTTAGTAATGATCGAGACCTGCGCCGTCATAGAGAGGACCAGCACTTGTTGTAGTGAGGCTGTGATTTTAGCAATAATCGAGACCTGCGCCGTCACGAAAGAGGATCAGCACTTGTTGTAGTGTGGCGGTGATTTTAGTAATGATCGAGACCTGCGCCGTCACAGAGAGGACCAGCACTTGTTGTAGTGTGGCGGTGATTTTAGTAGTGATCGAGACCTGCGCCGTCATAGAGAGGACCAGCACTTGTTGTAGTGTGGCGGTAATTTTAGTAATGATCGAGACCTGCGCCGTCACAGAGAGGACCAGCACTTGTTGTAGTGTGGCGGTGATTTTAGTAATGATCGAGACCTGCGCCGTCATAGAGAGGACCAGCACTTGTTGTAGTGTGGCGGTGATTTTAGTAATGATCGAGACCTGCGCCGTCACAGAGAGGACCAGCACTTGTTGTAGTGTGGCGGTGATTTTAGCAATAATCGAGACCTGCGCCGTCACGAAAGAGGATCAGCACTTGTTGTAGTGTGGCGGTGATTTTAGTAATGATCGAGACCTGCGCCGTCACAGAGAGGACCAGCACTTGTTGTAGTGTGGCGGTGATTTTAGTAATGATCGAGACCTGCACCGTCACAGAGAGGACCAGCACTTGTTGTAGTGTGGCGGTGATTTTAGTAATGATCGAGACCTGCACCGTCACAGAGAGGACCAGAACTTGTAGTAGTGTGGCGGTGAGTTTAGTAATGATCGAGACCTGCGCCGTCACAGAGAGGACCAGCACTTGTTGTAGTGTGGCGGTGATTTTAGTAATGATCGAGACCTGCACCGTCACAGAGAGGACCAGCACTTGTTGTAGTGTGGCGGTGAGTTTAGTAATGATCGAGACCTGCGCCGTCACAGAGAGGAATAGCACTTGTTGTTGTGTGGCGGTGATTTTAGCAATAATCGAGACCTGCGCCGTCACAGAGAGGACCAGCACTTGTTGTAGTGTGGCGGTGATTTTAGTAATGATCGAGACCTGCGCCGTCATAGAGAGGACCAGCACTTGTTGTAGTGTGGCGGTGAGTTTAGTAATGATCGAGACCTGCGCCGTCACAGAGAGGACCAGCACTTGTTGTAGTGTGGCGGTGATTTTAGCAATAATCGAGACCTGCGCCGTCACAGAGAGGACCAGCACTTGTTGTAGTGTGGCGGTGATTTTAGTAATGATCGAGACCTGCGCCGTCATAGAGAGGACCAGCACTTGTTGTAGTGAGGCTGTGATTTTAGTAATGACCGAGACCTGCGCCGTCACAGAGAGGACCAGCACTTGTTGTAGTGTGGCGGTGATTTTAGTAATGATCGAGACCTGCACCGTCACAGAGAGGACCAGCACTTGTTGTAGTGTGGCGGTGATTTTAGTAATGATCGAGACCTGCACCGTCACAGAGAGGACCAGCACTTGTAGTAGTGTGGCGGTGAGTTTAGTAATGATCGAGACCTGCGCCGTCACAGAGAGGACCAGCACATGTTGTAGTGTGGTGGTGATTTTAGTAATGATCGAGACCTGCACCGTCACAGAGAGGACCAGCACTTGTTGTAGTGTGGCGGTGAGTTTAGTAATGATCGAGACCTGTGCCGTCACAGAGAGGACCAGCACTTGTTGTAGTGTGGCGGTGATTTTAGTAATGATCGAGACCTGCACCGTCACAGAGAGGACCAGCACTTGTTGTAGTGTGGCGGTGAGTTTAGTAATGATCGAGACCTGCGCCGTCACAGAGAGGACCAGCACTTGTTGTAGTGTGGCGGTGAGTTTAGTAATGATCGAGACCTGCGCCGTAACAGAGAGGACCAGCACTTGTTGTAGTGTGGCGGTGATTTTAGCAATGATCGAGACCTGCGCCGTCACAGAGAGGACCAGCACTTGTTGTAGTGTGGCGGTGATTTTAGTAATGATCGAGACCTGCGCCGTCACAGAGAGGACCAGCACTTGTTGTAGTGTGGCGGTGAGTTTAGTAATGATCGAGACCTGCGCCGTCACAGAGAGGACCAGCACTTGTTGTAGTGTGGCGGTGATTTTAGTAATGATCGAGACCTGCGCCGTCACAGAGAGGACCAGCACTTGTTGTAGTGTGGCGGTGATTTTAGTAATGATCGAGACCTGCGCCGTCATAGAGAGGACCAGCACTTGTTGTAGTGTGGCGGTGAGTTTAGTAATGATCGAGACCTGCGCCGTCACAGAGAGGACCAGCACTTGTTGTAGTGTGGCGGTGATTTTAGCAATAATCGAGACCTGCGCCGTCACAGAGAGGACCAGCACTTGTTGTAGTGTGGCGGTGATTTTAGTAATGATCGAGACCTGCGCCGTCATAGAGAGGACCAGCACTTGTTGTAGTGAGGCTGTGATTTTAGTAATGACCGAGACCTGCGCCGTCACAGAGAGGACCAGCACTTGTTGTAGTGTGGCGGTGATTTTAGTAATGATCGAGACCTGCACCGTCACAGAGAGGACCAGCACTTGTTGTAGTGTGGCGGTGATTTTAGTAATGATCGAGACCTGCACCGTCACAGAGAGGACCAGCACTTGTAGTAGTGTGGCGGTGAGTTTAGTAATGATCGAGACCTGCGCCGTCACAGAGAGGACCAGCACATGTTGTAGTGTGGTGGTGATTTTAGTAATGATCGAGACCTGCACCGTCACAGAGAGGACCAGCACTTGTTGTAGTGTGGCGGTGAGTTTAGTAATGATCGAGACCTGTGCCGTCACAGAGAGGACCAGCACTTGTTGTAGTGTGGCGGTGATTTTAGTAATGATCGAGACCTGCACCGTCACAGAGAGGACCAGCACTTGTTGTAGTGTGGCGGTGAGTTTAGTAATGATCGAGACCTGCGCCGTCACAGAGAGGACCAGCACTTGTTGTAGTGTGGCGGTGATTTTAGCAATAATCGAGACCTGCGCCGTCACAGAGAGGACCAGCACTTGTTGTAGTGTGGCGGTGATTTTAGTAATGATCGAGACCTGCGCCGTCATAGAGAGGACCAGCACTTGTTGTAGTGAGGCTGTGATTTTAGTAATTCCATGGTACGAATTAATCGTAACTGTTATCAAAGCAAAGTGTGATCTCACACTCTACAAATTACTATTGTGATACTGACAATAAACTCATCTTAAGATGAATCTTTGTGCTTTGTGAAACCAAGCCCAGGTCATCTTATCACTCTCACTCTCTCAATATAACATCTAATTGATATTCTTTTTATTTCTATGCAGCTGTTAAATCTCAGAAGATGGGTTCAATTATGAGAGTCTTGTCCATTCCAGCCATGTGGGTTGCATTGTCTGCATCCGTAATGGGGTCATGTGCATTTGGCGTTATTAATCCCACTTTGTCAATTCATCTTAAAGAGGTAAGTTGATTTAAAACTTCTCATTTGGGTTCCTTGGTCCCACTATGTCACTTAATCTTAAAGTGGTCAGTTGAATGGTTCCAGTCTGGTTCCTTGGTCCCACTATGTAACTTCATCTTAAAGAGGTCAGTTGAATGGTTCCAGTCTGGTTCCTTGGTCCCACTATGTCACTTCATCTTAAAGAGGTCAGTTGAATGATTCTCATTTGGGTTTCTTGGTCCCACTATTACACTTCATCTTAAAGAGGTCAGTTGAATGATTCTCATTTGGGTTCCTTGATCCCACTATGTCACTTCATCTTAAAGAGGTCAGTTGAATGATTCTCCTTTGGGTTCCTAGATCCCACTGTGTCACTTCATCTTAAAGAGGTCAGTTGGTGATTCCCATTTTGGGTTCCTTGCTCCCACTATGTCACTTCATCTTAAAGAGGTCAGTTGAATGATTCCCATTTGATTCCCCAAGACGAACACGATCCCGGGGAGAGGGTTAGCTCCGGAGTTCCGCAGGGTTCTGTCCTAGATCCTATCTTGTTCAATTTATTTGTCTTTGATCTACCCCTTTGCGTTCAATCACCTTGGTCCCACTATGTCACTTCATCTTAAAGTTGAATGAGTCTCATTTGGGTTCCTTGCTCCCACTATGTCACTTCATCTTAAAGAGGTCAGTTGAATGATTCTCATTTGGGTTTCCTGGTCCCACTGTGTCACTTCATCTTAAAGAGGTCAGTTAAATGATTCTCATTTGGGTTCCTTGGTTCCACTATGTCACTTCATCTTAAAGAGGTCAGTTGAATGATTTTGAGAAGGGAATAAAAGGGTGATGAGGAGGTCTTATTTAATCTCTTTATATCGGTTTAAAAAATTGACTGTGCTTTTGCGTAGTTTTATTTTGCTAAACTTTTCAGACCTTGCAAAATAGATTTATTTTAAGAACATAATTGGTACAGTTAAACCCTGACTAAAAAAATGTAAAGACAACAAAATATGTTCTCATAAAATGTATTAGGATTTTGGGTTCTCTGTTGAGAAATCATTGAATGTCTTTCGTGATATGACCATGGTATGCTTGAATCTCGGACTTGCCTACCATTTGCCAAATACAATGATAAACAATGGTGGCCAATTACAATGATAAACAATGATGGCCAAATACAACGATGAACTAGAATTAAGTATATGTCAAAACAACACTAGGTGTTCGGGTATCATTGTGGTCAGCGTTGTGTTAATTGTGTGTACTATTTTATTAAAACAATGAAAAGATTGTCAATTGCATCGAAGTTTAACAGAAAGTACAGCGTAATTCTGTTAAATTTATACCTTAAGTTTACACAGGACACAAATGCTAACATTAATACATAAGACTGCACTGACGCTCTACAGCGTGCATTCATTGAACATCTATGACAATTTTGAATATTTGTTTTACTTCAACTTCTGGTTTCGACCGGAAGACAAAGTCAAAAGAGGACACCCTCCTTGTAGCGTTTGTTCATTTTTTAGAGCCCTCTGATGATGTCTGGATTAGAAAAAATACATTGCACGGTTAATGAGTTATGATTTTTTTTCAAATATGAAACTTTAAATTAACTCAATTCAACACCAGATGACGTCACAATGACGACAATAGAGCGGTGTCTCCTACTTATAAAGAACTAAGTGCGAGGTTTGCAGGTTGTGTGAGCTTGGGAAGTGTGTCTTTGGTGCTCACATTTGGCGTTTGCATGGATTAGACTAAAACGGCCTAATGCCAAATCAGGCTTTGTGGACCTTGGACCTTGAAATCAGTGGAGCGGAACAGTCAGCCACAGTGATTTTGCATTATACACAGTTTAACTGCGGATTGTATTTACCAGTCTTCTTCCATTTGTTACTTTTACAGCTAAATTTTGATTTGATTGAAACCAGTTTAATGTTTACTCTTCTGGGTGCAGTGTATGGGATTACTTCGATCTTCTGGGGATACATCGCAGATAAAAAGGTAGGGTGGAACTCACTATTAGCAGATATAATTTTGTCATGAATTCTATTGGTCTTGTTGTTACTTTAAGAATTGTATTGCGTAAAGGCAGTTTGCTGATTGTTGCTGATATTATAGAGAGCAATATTTAGTCACAAAATGTAAATTTATAAACGCTTAACCAAAATATTTGGGGGCATTTATGACAGGCTTTATGTGAAAGAGAGTTCGTTTTGTTGTACCTGTGGGTACACCTCCATCATGCCTGGATCTTCATATTTGAGAGGGCAAGTTCAAGACCAGGAGAAACAGAGGCTAGGGCCTCTATGGCCTTCGTTTAATTCCAGGCCTGCACCTCAATTGACACTCATCCACACTCTTTACAATCACATCTCTTAATTCATTTATTACTTGTTATGAGTCTGAGTTTTTGGTACATGTATCCGTGTGTACCATACTGTGTGACTACTTGAAAGCATTAATTTTCATTTCAGAAAACAACCAGGTCCATGCCTGCATTCGGAGCTTTCGGTACTGCCCTATTTTTCTTGTTCATCGGACCATCCCCATTTCTAAAAATAACTCCGTAAGTTATATGACTGATTCTCCTGTTTTGTGTTTCTTACATGCCAAGTTTCAATCATGTTTGTAAGTAAGCCGTAATTCTAATGTAAGCCACGCCCACTTCACACAAACTGGCTCCACTGATTACCAGAAGCCCATGTAGGAGTTGCACTGAGATAGCTTTTCTTTGTTTGTTTATGCAAGAAAAGTTCAATAATTAGACTTGGCTTTTACATACGTTCTTCAAAGACTAAAGGTCCTCTCAGAATTGGAAGTTCCTGCCATAAAAAATGCTCTTGAATAATAAATTTGCCGCATCAGTGCAACAAGGTCGTAATTACAATTTTGGTTGATTTGCGTGAGTCAGTTTTTAAGGTTTTAAACAATTACTGTTTGTTTAAAACAAATCCCTTTGTACATATGAATTATGAAGATTCTTGTAATAAACAAATATCTACATATCTTGATATCTACACTTAATTACCTTTAAATCAAGTTTAATGCCTTAATTACCATGAACATTTTTGATACGACCTTGCTGCACGGAAACTGCACGCGGTTTTACACTGGTCAAATCAGGAGAACCAGGTTTTAGACTGGTCAAAAGGTCGAATCTTGGGATACGACCTTGTTGTACAAACCTGCATTGCGTGCATATAATAAGGATTACTGATTGGGGATAAACAAAGAAAAATTCACTAGAGCCGAGTTTGAATTAACAACCTCCGGATTAACTTGCCAGTGCATGCTCAACCAACTGAGCTATCTAGCCCTTTGTTTGTGGTCTCCCTATTTTGTCAATATCTTTGTTGGGGTGCCACATCCTTCGCAATTCAGGTTCTCAGCTGTGAGTAAGGATGATTAGCCTCCCAAACTATTGTTAGTATTATTCTTCATTTGATTACTTAAAACCTTGTAGATCCACAGACAGTGTTCTACCTTAAAGAACGGTGGTGGGCTAAAATTGGATTAGTAGAGGGGTTAGTATGATATATCAAGTGAACTTTCACACAAAAGTCTCCGTTTTACATTGAGCTAAGATTGACCTTAAGATTTGCATCAGTCTAATAATTGCTATGGTGATAGTGAATCCTCGATTCTGATTGGTTGACCCATAGCAACCAGAGGTGTGATATAAACCGAGATTGGACGGCCCATACCACACCTTGAGTGTTGCGCTGTTCTAACTCAGCGTATTGCGTTTTTTAAGCTCGGCGACAAGTTTGCTTGAAGATTAATTTATTATTAAACACACTCATGAAAATGGACAAATATGTGCTATGCATTCCACTATTCAACTGGATATGGGTTGCATAAGTGCTATACTTTACCGCAACCGACAGCTACTCATAATGTGTTATTACTTTTATGACCACAGGCAAAAGTACATAGCTTGTATTTCAATAGCTGTTGGTGCTGCATCCTTTGCCCTGTTAATCATGCCTACACTTGTCGATATGTTCATCACATCTGAGTAAGTTCAAGCAAATTCATATGTCACAAGTCAAGATTCTATTATAACTTTCTTATCAAACCAGTCTTATTTATAAAGTTCTGGATCTTTAAATCAGAATCCTTAGTATTTAGTCGGAGTTTGGAGTCAGGAGTCCCTTAAGAGTGAAAAAATTTCACAACAAATAAATTAGCTAAAACCCGACAGATAAGTATATCAAGGTTAAAAATTAAATGCAGGGAACAAACAGGTGCTTTATTTCTCAGCTAATGTTATTAAATTGAAAACTCCTTCAAAAGTAAGCAACGTATAAACAACAAGAAATAAAAAGTCACCTCATGGAGTCTGCCAGGAGACTGGTTCAAATGTTACTGAAAACCCTCTCTTATTATTATATATGTAAGTCTGCTTGATAATTAGTTTACACTTAATTTTTACTAAATTTCCCCCTTTTATAGATGGTATGGACTACCCCAAGGTTTGGGAGAAACAAGTGTTATATCAGGACTTTGGATCTCTGCATTCTCATGTGGGTAAGTAGTTTTTTTGTAAATCTGTAAATTGTTGTGAAATGTTATCTCTGCGGTAAAACTTCTGGTTGTAGTGTTATTCTCTTTGAAATAAGATAATGTAAACAGCGTTGGTTCTTTGTATGGGGTTCAAACAGGTATGTTTAATCTCTGTATGAGTCAAAATAAGGTACAACTAAGTAATTTTTGTAAATTTCTGCCACTGCCGGCAGATATAAAAGCAAAGATGCTTGATATTTTCATGGTAACCATGCTCTTTGTTTATTTGACAGATCGATGCTTGGTCCACTCATTGGGGGTGCACTAACCGACTATCTTGGATTTGACAATGCAGGAACCGTCCTGGCTGGTTTTTACATAGCAGGCATGCTCGGTATTTGTTTCTTTGGAGTTTGGGAATTTCGCTGTGGAAAGGGGTACGTAACTTTGTCTAGTTGAAATAACTTCATCATTTGGCAAATTTGGTTCCTACATATAGCTGTTGAAGATTAATTTATGCATTGATTTTATCTCAGAAAATTATTGTCTGACTGTTGGAACAACCTTGTTTTTATAGGATACAGTTATCTGGACCAACCTGCCATGTTCATTCCAAACCTCTGTGTTTACACTATATTTACACTTCTCCGGACTTTGGAAGAGTCGTTTATTCCAATCCATTGTTCTCACAGAGTTGGCTGTAAATGGTTTTTGGTTTTTGTTTTTTAAAAGCTTGGGCTCTCTTTAGTGGCACTTATACATGTTTGATTTATTTTTGGGGGGTTTTCGTTTTTTTTTTTAAAGCTTGCATGCTCTCTTTAGTGACACTTACAAACCATGAGGATACTTTCGGCATTGTTTTCATTCAGAAATGTTTATCTCAGATACTCTGGTAATAGTTCTGACTCTTACTTTTTCTTCTTAAATAAAATCATCGTTCGTTAATTTATGTTTTTTTTGTTTAGGAGGCGTGTTCCCTTGGCACGTCGGTACGTAGAGGTAGAACCCCCGATGCCCACCATCACCACTGAATAAGGACAGGTGAAGAAATCGTCTAGAGAGAATATCCCGGTCTAGGGAGAGACCTGGTCATGACACTAGTAGTGTCCTTAAAGTAGTAGGGTCATCATAGATTGTTTCTGTTTTCAAAGTTTCAGCTGAACACAAAGTGTTTACTTGTTGAGAAAACATTAAACTGAAAACTATCTCGGTATTTTCACAAGAACATCAAATCTATCCACATTTAGCAAAGAGACAGCCGCATCTCTGGCCGCAGTGCACTTATCGTTTAAGAGAAGGGGTTCCCCCAGTGTTTTCTGGTATGGTTGTCAGATTGTGACACAGCACTTTGTAAAGTGTTACATGGTGCTCTGTAAATAAATGGATCTTACATTTCAAACATAGCTCTGCATACCTTATTGAAACAATACTGGGCACTTGGGTGTGGTAAAGCATTGACAAAAATTGTCTATTATTCTAATGTATAATATTCATCAAATGATTAAAAAAAAGTTAATGAGTTATTTTAATGATTTACTGCTTTAATTTGGTGTAAAGAAGAATCTGTGATTTTTACCTGTGCTAACAATATATATTTATTAAGTATTTCTACTGGACAATATCTAGTATAAGATTTACTGATGACAACAGACCTTCCCCCATGATATATATCAGTTTTACTAGATGGGATTAACAGTTTTAAACCTTGCTGGTTAAATGTGATATGACTCAGTCTTATTGACACTAGCTCGTTGAACCTAAGAAAACCTGTATAAGCTAGAAGACACATAGCCGCGGTCCTCAGACTTGAAAAGGTTGCTATTGTGATTTCGGAAAACTGTTTTAATTGCATATCTTCAATGTCCCTCAGAATAGTTGGGGTAATTGGCTCTTTTTCTCTCTGGGCTTTGCAAGTGATCTTTTCAGACCCTCGCTGGTATATTTTACCAGAGGCATCTGAGTAGGGTCATTAGACCCAGTTATGTGAGCCCATGATATAGCTGAGACGGCACTGGTTATTGGGGAAGATGAACTACACGTATGACTGAGGTAGACTAAATACAATGAAATGTGGTAAGGATCTGCCTCAATGGGTTTCATATCATATTTTGTTGCCAATGTTGCCCATTTATTGAAGGCATACGAATAAGACTTAACTGTGGAATCTGCTCTAGACTTTAAAATAATATCCGGTAGTTCCTCGGCAAGTTTCCCCAGGTCCTTGTTTGTGTCTTGTCTCTTTTCAGCCCACACACCGCTGTTGAAGATTATCTATATAGATAAGGGGATAATTGGATCTTAATTGGTGTTAATATTGTGTTGCATAGGATATTCTTCTTTACTCTCTTCTAAAGTCTAGCCTCACCGCTAGGATTCTACTTCTGACAATATTGTCAATGAATTCCTTATTTCCTCCTCTGCCTGGAATAAATATTCCCCATTCCTTGGGAAGATCATAAACTTCCACCACTGCTCCTGCTGGATTATAACCATCTGGATAGAGCATGGGCCAAAAAGGCGCCGAGTACCAACATGGACATATCAATGTACCAACCGCTTTTATGTTGTGCATATGCTTCAAAACTCTGGGTATCAGTGAGATAGGTGGTACAACCCAATTGTTTTCCAAAACCCAATCAACCGTGAATGTATCTATTGCTTCACAACCCGGATTCCAATATCTGGAGTTGAACCTGGGAGTTTTGTTGTTATAATAACTGGCAAATCTGTCCACAGTGTGAGGACCCCATAATTCATCAAGATACGAAAAAGTATAAGCTGAAACAGCCCAATCATCTTGATCTAAAATTCTGCTGAGATTATCTGCTCTCTCATTCTCTGACCTTGGAATCCATTCCATTTCAATATGTATATTGTGGACCAAACATGTCTGGCAAATACTCAAGGCAATGTCTTGTAAACCTCTCGTCATACTTCCTCTGGTTGATATTCTGGAAACAGCCTGGTTATCTGTAAACCACTTGGTCCTTCGGCAGGACAGCTTTTTTACAAGCGACTTCAGGACTATATCTACCGCTTTAAGCTCTCTTCAAGTAGAGCTCTTTATGGAATCTATTCAATTCCACATACCTTGTACGGTTCCTTCACATGTATCTACTAAATACCCACCATAACCTGTGGAGCTTGCATCTGAATACACAATTTGTGAGCATTCTTTGCGTACTCCAATCACACCTACATTCATTTTTTCAACATTACTGTTCCAGAAAATTAACTCTTCTCTTGCCTCTGGTTGAATTCTAACTGGTGCGTCCCATGTTGACCTGGATTCAATACAAATATGTAAATATTTGGTCATTAAGTTTGCCACGTTACCTATCACCAAATTACACGACATAATCTTTCCAACAAGTTTTGCGAGAACCCTTGCTGTTGTTGGACCTGGACCCATGGATTGAATGTCCCTTTTTATGCTCAAAATGCGTCTCTGTGGTACGCAGAAGGTACCTGAATCTAGGTTTATTTCGAATCCTAACCATTCTATTGTTTTGGCTGGCATCCAAACACTTTTTTTGAACATTAGGAATGAACCTTGAGCGGAGAATGTCCCTTTTCACCGCTTCACTAGCTGCCACCGCCTCCGATAAGGTTGGTGCAAAACCAAGTCCATCATCTAAGTATACCACGATTGACTTTCCTTCACCCCTCCACTTCTTTACCAGTGGTCTTATAAGTTTGGTGAATATATGGGGTGCAGATGAAAGACCGAAGGGAGCTGTTTAAACCTATAAAACGATTGAATACCTTTATTTTCCCATGAAACCCCAAGTATTTTACGTGTTCTTGGCATATGCCAACGTGGTGATATCCGGATTTCAGATCAAATTTAAAGACATAACCAACCTTCTGTAGGAACATTAATGCAGTACGCATGTCTTCAAACTTTACGTGCACTTTCTCTATATACTCGTTGACCTGCCTCAGGTCTAGAATAAGGCGCTTTTTGCAACTGCTTTGGGCCGAAACTGTCAATGGATTAACAACGAACGGCTTAGATTGTGTTACTTCTATTGTGTCTAGTTTATATAACTCTTGGATGGCTTTGGTTACGAAAACTGTTTGATTCAAGGCGGATTTATTGTTTTTGCTGAACATTGTTGGGGGTTCTGAAACAAGAGGTATAACATATCCATGTTCAATGACATTCAAGATATGATCTGTTGGGGAAATTGACCGCCAAAAAGCAGAATGACTTTTTAATCTACCCCCAACTTTGATACTTGGTATCCCTGCGTTTTGTTCATATTCGAAATAGTTATGCACAATATCAATTTTGAGAGGATATTTATCTTCACTACACAGAACATTAGTTGACTTAACTTTACTGGCCAGTTGTTGTGGTTGCTGGCTTGTTGAAGCTGTAACGTCTTGGGCATGTAGCCTCCTGAAGCTGGTGTTGTATGCAGAAAACTGTGTTGGGCGACGAAAAGAGCTATTGCCAGTAGTCTCCACATTCTGACTGCTATCCCACTTGAACTTCTTTGGCTGTTGTTGTGTAGCTGTGCCGCTTTCTTCTGCTTAATCTTTCTTCCAGTACGGTTCTCTGCTCTTGTGATTTTGTTGTCATTTTTTGCTGCCAACTGATGTGCCTCATATTCGCTGACGGTTGCCCAGCCATAAGAACTCGAGTCTGCAAGACGTATCAGCTTTTGACGCTTGTCGATGGTTTCGGATGCCTTCTTTAAGCTGTCCTTTAACTCTAGTTGTGCCGCTTCGGTGCAGTCTTCTGCTTTCTCCAATGCAGATTGTATGAACTGCTCTTACTTCCCTAAGAAAAAAAGGGGATATACAAACAAGCTGTAAGCAGTTTGTTGTTGTTTGTTGTTGTTGTTGTTGTTGTTTGTTTGTTTGTTTGTTTGTTTGTTTGTTTGTTTTTTCAAATAGCTGTTTACTTTGTGCCGAACCAACGTGAAGTGACCTTGCTACGCCACACCCTAAAACACAGTGCCTCGCATTCCATAGCACGCCCTCAACCTTAGTGCGTGCCCATACACCGTGAAGAAAACCAATATGTTCTAATTCACACATGGTTGTTCAACCGAACATATTTGAATTTCTTCCCTATAAGGACACCATAAATAATAACAGACATACACAATTCTTGGATTTGTGTTGCTGTATTGTGGCACAAGCGGCTGCCTGTCTAAAACCAGGTGCCCTCTGAAGGTTAAAGAGGCCGGACGAATTTACCGGTGCTGTTGTAATGAGCAATTATTTATCTCAAAAATATTAGTAATAATTAAAAAGAAAAGAAACTTAGCTGTCACTTGCAGGTTGAACTCGAACTGCCTTTGTTTCCTTCTCTTCGCCACTTGGTATTTTTGGAATCCTTCAGCTTTTGAGTAACGGATGATGTGGTCTTGGAATGAAGTTCCAAGACCTCCGCTTTGGTATCACTCAATTTTTGCTCGAAAGCGTAGGAAAACTCCGCTAACATAGCCTTGATGTCTTCTTTGGTTGCCGGTTGCTCGTCACCCGGCATGACGCAACGGTGTAAGAATAAGGAGAATTTTTAAACAGCTGTTTGCTTTGTGCCGAACCAACGTGAAGTGACCTTGCTACGCCACACCCTAAAACACAGTGCCTCGCATTCCATAGCACGCCCTCAACCTTAATGCGTGCCCATGCACCGTGAAGAAAACCAATATGTTGTAATTCACACATGGTTGTTCAACCGAACATATTTGAATTTCTATTGCAACGTCACAGCCCGAGTTTTTGCCAACCGAGGTTGGAAAACTATGGAAAGCCATAAGTGCAAATAAAAAAACAGAGAGCCACAGTTTGTAGCAATGTTACACAAATTTTCAAAAATAGTGTTGAATTTTTTGGAAACAAAGCAACCAATCATGAGAGGTACTTTACTTAATTTAAAGTTTGCAGAAAATGTTGGATTTTGTTGAAACATCTGTTAACACGAGTGTTTTGCTAACATTCGGCCTTCCATGCCAACCAGCGCGGTTTGTTTATCAACAATGGAAAGGTCTATTGCGTGAACGGACGTGTGTAGTGACGATCCGTTACTGATCCAAAATGTTGTTTTCGATTTTGCCGACGGGAGACCTGTCAGTGCGATTGCGAGATATAGACAAAGGAATTCAAGAACAAGTTGAACAAGTTCCCATGAAACTGGTTGGAAGAAAGTGTCAGTGACAGCCCGCTTGGCACGTAAGGCACAACAGTTTTGCTGTGCTTTGTTATGTGTGTGGTTTTTGTTGCAATTTTGTGTGTAAAGCTGTTGCAACAATCAGCTGTCACTAGTTGTGTCGACTGTAGTCAGCAACAAATCATCTTGAATGTACATTTTTTATGGATTAAAATTATCTAACCAGGGTTCTCTATAAACATGCACAAGCTACCGTATCGGGCCGTTTCGCGCAAATTGCGGCTCCATGTAGCGATGCGGCCTGGACGATTTTTTTTTTTTTTTTTTAAACTCGAGAGCAAGTTCACAAAAACAGGATGATAAAACCAAATATAACGTCCCAGATTGCATAGTTGCGCCTTTTTGACCAAAGATAACATCAAGTAAAAAAAGACAAAGACTTTTCTTTCTACATGTAGGTAACCATTTGTGAATCAAGTGAAATGAAACTAATCTGAAATTGATTTAGCTGAAATAGAAAAAAACTTTATTGTTTAGGTAGAAACAACTATTGATTGGGTAATTATTTCTATCATAGAAAAGCTGACTGATATTGATATATATTTTTTCACTTATTTGCGATATCGTGATCCGAATGAAATGAGACTATTAGCTGCCAAACCAGTCCTTATGTATAGATAACAATTTCAATGTTTATATTTATTTAAACAATATTTCCAATAGTATTGTTTATTCACTGTAATTGTCATCGTCAAAAGTATACAGTCAATTGTTAAATATTCTGTAAAGCGTGTGATTATTATCCTTCCAATTTCACAAAATTCATTCATAAATACTCGCCCTTTTTCAAGAGTGTATAAAAACGTGTGTAAATAAGAAAATTGTTTTCATAAACCCTTCTACCAATTACCAAGCATCCTTCCTTTGTATTTCCCCAACGTTCACTACTGCTTTAGTATTTATCAGGAGTTGTTATAGTCCACTTTCCTTTTATTGTCCACCGATTACGGAATTTACTCTCACTTTTATACCCATTTCGTCACTAGTGATGGCGACAACAGTTTAACACGCTCTTCGCGTTGCACACAAATGCTTCACAAAGCAACATCACAATTGTTTCTTTAACTTCGTATTGATGTTTTTTGTAATACTTGTTTATACTATTCTCCATGTTAATGACATGTTGCACCTGTTAGTAGGCCAGCCTAAGTGTAAACTTACACTTTGGACGGCATAGTTTGTTAATGGCCGGCATCCATGCTAGATCATTGTTGTAAATGGGTAGGACGATTAGGGTGGATGCCACCCTCAATTTTGAATGTTAAGGTAATTTTGAGGTCAAAAAGGTCAAATAAGGTCAAAATTTGGATTTTTGGATTTTGCACCAAATTTGACCCCAAGTGGTAGTTCTATCTATAAAATGTATTTTTATCATCATATTGGCATACCAAGACTGTAAAACTAAGTGTTAATCTTTTATCTTGTACACACATATATAGTAAAATGAAATCTAAAAGTGTGATTTTCTCAAAAAGTGCATATTTTGAGTATACCGAATAAGTTTTCACTCCTTATCTCAAGGTGCATATATTTGTTTCAAACAACTTTTTTTCTGAAGGTTAATATACCCAGGCAGTTTTTAATAAAAATAAAAAAAATCAATTTCTCACCTTTTTGTATGGTGTAATGAGACAAGAAGGTATGTTCTTCACGCAGTACATTTGAATGCATACACTGTAGTGGGTTTATAGTTTGACATTGTGCACAAAAACTGTATGTCTGATATCAAAGTTGTTTGTACTCCCAATCTTTCAAAGTGAACATTTTCAGACTCCTACACAGTCATCAAACTCAAAGGACAATGATGAATTAAAATGTTGAACATTTTTGCAATAAACAGTTGCTTTATCCCATGTTATAGCTGTTTCATACACCATGGGGTATCGTGCAGTTAAACATTTTAGGCTTTTAAGCTACATGTTGTAACGTAATGTGGCTTGCCATGATTCAAAGCCAGCTCAAGAGTTAGTGACCAGGCACTCAGAGGCCACTTCTCTTACATAAACTGGACAACCTTAGTACTTCTGTTGCCTAGCAACTGCCCAGACCAGTCGCCTTCGAGTGTCCGATTAGCACAGACATTAAGGGCCACATTGCCACATATAAATCCATTCTTTTGATCAGAGTACTATAATGAGCACCCTCTGACATATGTGCATGGCTAAATCGGAAGACATCAGCCCTCGGTTTCTTTGATGAAAGAATTCTCACATCTGTTAGACTGTGTAGACTCAAGTTGTTAGTAACTATTGAGACACTATACAGCAAAAAGGAACTGATATGGGCAAATCCGAAGTATGAGAACGTAATTTTTCTCAAGGGAGGACTCCATGTCTGCTTCAACTTCCTGAAGGCTAGTGGCCAACACAAGGAAATTGCTGGGCTTGATGACCTGTGGACAGATGCATGTGTTTATGCAGCCAACACGATTGAGACCATGCTTCCAGTCAAAGCCTATTATCATGCTGTTAGAGGACACCAACTGATCTACGGAGGCTCTGTGGCGCTCGAATGGTCTATGCCTGAATCTTGGCATCCACCCTAATCGTCTTCCTGATCCCATGAACAATAGATCTAGCATGGATGCCAGCCATTAACAAACTATGACGTGGATTTTTTTTTCTAGAGGACTTTTTCAAGTTTGGCTGGTCTACTATGTTATTTACTCCGATACCACACCGCCCTCTTGGTTACAATTCACCACCACTATGCTTCATTCTTGCAGTTCCCACCCACCTTTCGTAACCCTACACCCTAAACTTAGACCCCTTTACAAAATAACCCCGCCCCTCCCATCAACCCCTCCTTTACACACCACGTCCCAACTCTAACCATCCCCATCCCCCACTCTCCATTAATGTTCTCATGTTCAGTCACAGGTCCTTATTATTTCATACCTGATATTTCATATTTCTAAAATGTCCTTCAGAACTTCAGGTTCCGTGTGGTTATCAGGCTCTTTATGTTTATCCGTGCAGTTAGTTAGGTTCTTTGTCTTAGTCAGGTTCCAAGTACCAAATTCGGCCACAGTTTCTTTTTTCCCGCACTTCATATTTCCCTTTTCTTTATTGTCCCTCAGAACCTCAGGATCCGTGTAGTTAGTCAGGTTATTTATGTTGGTCAGGTTCCAAGAACCTTTTCGGTCACAGTTTCTTTGTATTTCGCACTTCTCATTTCCCTTTCCTAAAGTGTCGTTCAAAACCTAAGGTTCTGTGTAGTAAGTCAGATTCATTGTGTAAGTCAGGTTTCAAGAACCAAATTCGGTCACAGTTTCTTAGTGTTTCGCACTTCATAGTTTTCTTTCCTTAAAATGTCCTTCAGAACCTCAGGTTCCGTGTAGTTTATCAGGTCCAAAGTATTTGTCAAAAAATAAAATAAAATAAAATAAAAAATAAACAAAAAATGTTCAGCAACAAATCCCTTTTATAAAAATAGTCATTCAAAGCCTCATTTTTAGTTCTATAAGTAGTATACCACTCCCCCTTCACCACTCACCCTTTACCAATTCCCCACCCCAACCATCACCCCCTTTCCCCACTCTCCTCCACTATTCTCATGTCCCTTCCCTAGCCTTCCTTCCCTCTACTCCACCACACCCCTTATACCACCCAGATACACCCCCTCCCCACATCACTAACCCCTTCCCATACTCCCATACCCCCACTAACCCATATCTCTTCTTTTAACCCATACATTACCTTCATCACCCTCCTCCCACACCCTCCCTTATACCACCTTCAACCACTTTCATCCTTCTCCCTCTCCTAACCCCTAACACTACCCCTCATTTACATTCCTAACATTAACCCCACCTCCGTCGCCCTCCATTTTTCCAAACACCCCCTCCCTTACTTCCCTTCCACTTCTACTACTCCTATACTACTCCTTTTTCAAGAAACATCTCAAAACTTTCCTGTTCAATGACTGATTGCTTTGACTGTTTTCCCATTATCAGTGCCATTATTTATTTGCTTATTGTATAGTTTCTTGTAAAGCGCTGTGGTACCTCGTGTAAGAGCGCTATATAAATGTCTCTTATTATTATTATTATTATTATTATTATACAACTACGTCTCACATTCACCTAGCAACTCACCCTCCCCTTGCCTGCACGCCAGTCATAATACACTGCAAAACTTGCAATATTTAAATCGTTTTTCCAATCATGCCGAATGTATTCAATGTCTATATCTTTTATAATTAGTCGGTACACTCATTCTACGCATAGTATTGTTTAGTGAAATCCTTTATTCCACGGTGGTGTCTTAAAAGTTTACTCTATACCGTGAGGTAAAGACCATGTTATATTTGTTTACAGAGTGGTCACCTCGTACATTACAATGCTATTCCTGACGGGCAAGATGCTACACAGGCTCAATGGGAAAATTTATATTTTGGGTCATAATTTTCACATAAATTCAAAATTTACAAAAGCAACAGCTGTACAGCTTTTGAGATGTCCCCCCTTTCTTCATATCAAAAGTTAAGGAAAATCAGACATTGCGATCTCCATAAAACATAAAGAGGTTGGGTCACGCTAAAGGTCACTCTTAAAAAAGTTTTATATCCCTAAATACACTTATAACTACCAAGAAAACACTGTGACAGAGTTATAGAATGAATGGTATTCGTTTACAACGCAGTTTCCAAGCCTCTTTTCACCCCCGCCTTCAGGCAAAATCGGAACAACAGCAGTCGGTGCCAGAAAGCTGTCTCCAAAAATTCAAAAAAATAGTGATGTCGCAGTACGTACCCCTCAGTCAAACGGCTGTTTGTTGTTACTCATTGAGCATTGCTCAGTACAGACCATCCGGGCATTCAGTACGTATAGTGACGTCATGTTTGTTTGCTGCCCTAATTTAGGCGGCGGGCTAGTGAACGGAGTAAAACTCACTGCAAATATCACTCCTTTTGTTAATGTAATGTTACAAAAGATACAACAAATTATAGACAGCAGAAAACTAAAAAGCTACGTAAACTTGATTCACCATGGCCCATCCTCTTTAAGATTTGTTGTATTCTTCCATTGAGCTGTGTACAAATGTGCCCGACGGAAGTCCAGGCTCTGTGGTTCTTTTGTAAACATGTGATGTCACGGGTAACATCGTCTATAGGGCAGTTCGACAAATGTCTTTTTTTCATCCAACACGGAATTTTCTGTACTGTGAAATTACGTCAGACGGACACAGCAGGAGCGCTAAATGAAATTCGGTTTCTAGTCATAAAGGCATCAGTACTTTTTGTACACGTTTACTGTAGGCATAGCCTTGAGGCAGTGCTCCCATTTTCATTTATTTTTTCTGAATCTTCAGGAGATCTTGATCCGAAGATTGATTTAAAAGAAATGATGATTAGACCTACTAGGAAATCCCTGAAATAATTAAATTCACGGAAAATTCAATTGCAAGCAAATAAACTACATTTCTCACTTCAAAACATGATTTTATTTTGATTAAAGAAAACTGGAGAGTTACAAAAGTAGGAAAGAACTATAAATAGTAAACTTGCGGGTACAACCATGTGTAAATCTCTTTTGTGAGAGTGTTGGCTCTGAAAAGAGCCGGTGCGTTTTCGCAGCCGTAACCAAGAACTGTATCGGCCAAGTCTACCGAAACAGTTATTGTTTGCGACCACGAAAACGCACTCCTGACAGGTATGTACGAAAGTGGTGAAAGGCCATAGAGTTTAAGGCCACTCTTCCACGTCAACGTACGTCTCGCACCGAGCTGATTGCTAATTATAATGAAAAGGGGCTGTATGTGGTGGTGTTTGGTGTGTATTCAATTTCCGCCGCTGCTGCTGCACTCTTATCTTCTACTTCTAGGTTATAGGCCTACTCTGGTTCTTGGTTGTGTCTTCTTCTGTTCTACTTTGGTACTCGGTTAATTGGGTAACGCCGATATAACTCTGGAACTCTGACTGGACTGGAAATGGAACCCAATCTATCCGCCGTAAGTCTAGTTTCGCTCATTGTACTGATTGTTAAACCTAAATGGTAGGTGGTATGCCAGTGTTTTCGACTTCAGCTAGCCCTGCCTGGCCTGCCACTGATGATGAGACTAATGTCTTACCACCACAAGGGACGGGCTTGCTGAAGTAGCGCGTTAGTTCCAATCCACTTTGTATAATTTTTTAGTTTAAAAAAACCCTCCGGTAACTACTATGACTCAGCTAGAGGGAGGTTAAAAAAAATTTGCTAATTTTTTTCTTTCTTAGTAAGGCAAAAATTATTTTTAGCGTTCTGCGATTTTGAAAAAGGAAGGAGGTGGGCCTTGTTTAATATATATATTTTTTTAAATGGCCGCCCGACACATTTTTCAAGACGACCGACCGCGCTATTTTTCAAGATGGTTGCCAGGTTTTTTTCTGTGTGTTTTTATCGATGTGTTAAAGTCTCAAATATGATCTCATAATATTGTAAAAAAAAAAAAAAAATGTTTCGTCAGAGATCGTTAACATTTATCCTTAAAAAAAGAGGAAGCAGCCTCTAAAAAGTAAAGGGGCTGGGACGCTAAACATGTTTTAATTTGTTTTATTTGGCCTAATGTTTGTGTAAAACTTTTAGTGTTGATACTGACACCCCTACCTATGGACCTCGGTGGTTGAAGGGGGGGGGGGTTGAACAATATCGGTTTAACTTAATGAATATTCATTAACAACAATTTGTCTCAGCATTTTTTGAGTTCGGTTGACAAAATACCATTAACAATCAATAGGTGACCCATTAGATTAATAATAGTATTTACTACAAATTCAGTAACTGTTAAAATTTACAAACGACGTGTTCCGTGAGTGATGTCATCAAATTATGATTGAATGAATTGTTGATGATATTTACCTTATCAATCCAAATATGTGATTCAAGAGTTTTTTCAAATATAAAACTTCAACTTCCGGTTTTGAACTGAAAGTTAAAGATGGATATGAACGAAATAATAAAATACGCTGCATGTTTAAATTCATGTTTGCTGGAGTGTAATAAAGACCTTAGTTTCACTTACGCAAAGTTTCAAAATTTCAGACATGATTTTAAAAAGACAATAATTTGACGTGAATCTGTAATGTATAGAAATAATAACAATTTCAATGTTTATATTTATTAAAATACTTTTTCCAATAGTAATGTTTATTCACTTTTAATGTCATCGTCAAAACTATACAGTAGTAGTTTTTATAAATTGTTAGATTTTCTGTAAAGCGTGTGATTATTTATCCTTCCAACTTCACATAATTTAGTCATAAGTACCCTTTTCAACAGTCAATATAAACGTGTGTACATAACAAATTATTTTCTTAAACATTTCTATTACCAAGCATCCTTCCTTTGTATTTCCCCAACGTTCACTACTGCTTTGGAACTTATCCGGAGTTGTTATGGTCCACTTTCCTTTTATTGTCCACCGATTACGGAATTTACTCTCACTTTATAACCCATTTCGTCACTAGTGACGGCGACAACAGTTTAACCTGTTATTTACTCCGATACCATACTGTCCTCTTGGATACAATTCACCACCACTATGCTTTATTCTTGCAGTTCCCACCTACATGTTATTCCATCTTTTGTAACCATACACCCCTCCTTTTAGTCACAGGTCCTTATTATTTCAAACTCGATGTTTCCCTTTTCTAAAATGTCCTTCAGAACCTTAGGTTCCGTGTAGTTAGTCAGGTTCATTGTGTTAGTCAGGTTCCAAGTACCAAATTCGGTCACAGTTTCTATGTGTTTCGCACTTCATTTTTCATATTTCTAAAATGTCCTTCAGAACCTCAGGTCCCGTGTGGTAGGTCAGGTTCTTTGTGTTAGTCAGGTTCCAAGTACCAAATTCGGTCACGTTTTCTATGTATTTTGCCTTTCATATTTCCCTATATGTAAAATGTCCTTCAGAACCTCAGGTTCCGTGTAGTTAGTCAGCTTCTTTGTGTTATTCAGGTTTCAAGTACCAAATTCGGTCACCGTTCCTTTTTATTTCGCACTTCATTTTTCCCTTTGCTAAAAATGTCCTTCAGATTCCCAGGTTCCGTGTGGTAAGTCAGGTTCTTTGTGTTAGTCAGGTTCCAAGTACCAAATTCGGTCACAGTTTCTTTTTGTATTTCGTACTTCATATTTCCCTATTTCTAAAATGTCACCCACCCTCCATTTTTTCAATCACCCCCTCTCTTAGTCCCGTACATCACTCGGTCACAATTCGGTTACAGTTTCTTTGTATTTCGCTCTTCATATTTCCCCTTCCTAAAATGTCCTTCGGAACCTCAGGTACCGCATGCATGGCCGGAAACAATAATCCTCCTACTTTATTCGCTTTGCAGGTTATGTAGAAAGATTAGAAGAAAGCAGAAAAATAGCAAACAAGTTGCGTTTTCGCAAATTGAGTGAGTCTTTATGAGTAGTTTTACATCTCACCTTATGATACAAAAATGTCTAGGCCCTATTATTAGTATTACCCCCCTGCCTTCAACTCTTCCATTGATTTACACGTGTTGTTTCGCTTGCATTTTCACGCAGTGATTTGCCCATGATTTTGAGTATAGTCGGGTGTTGTCAAAGTTGCGGTATCCAGACAGAGATCCCTTGACGTTGAGAGAGGCCTTTCAACTCTATGCCCTTTGAAATTTTCATACACACTCTGTCAGTGGTGCGTTTTCATGGGCGCATAACCAATAACTGTAATGGCCAAGTCATCCGAAACAGTTATTGTTTGCGACCAGAAAAAATGCACTCATTTTAGAGTGTGTGCGAAATTGCTGCAAAGCTTAGGAGTTTAAAGGCCAATCGTCCATGTCAATGTATTGTGTTTTTTTTTACATGTACATACAGCTAGCAAAGAGCTGAGTGGTACTAATTATAATAAAAAGGGGCTGTCTGTGGTGGTGTGGGTGTGTATTCAATTTCCGCCGCTGCTGCTGCAT
Source organism: Pycnopodia helianthoides (assembly GCA_032158295.1). Lineage (NCBI taxonomy): Eukaryota > Metazoa > Echinodermata > Asteroidea > Forcipulatida > Asteriidae > Pycnopodia > Pycnopodia helianthoides. The sequence continues at coordinate 697,473 of CM063255.1, read as the reverse complement.
GCACTTTTCTCTTCTACTTCTAGGAGGCCTACTCTGGTTCTTGGTTGTTTCTACTTCTGTTCTACTCTGGTACTCGGTTGTGTAACGCCGATATAACTTTGGAACTCTAGCTGGACTGGAACTGGAAGCTAATCTGCCTGCCGTATGTCTAGTCTGCTCACTTTATTGCTTCCCAGGAAAAATTCACATTCGGTCCCATTGAATGGCTGAGTCCATGTAGTTACCAGTGCTTTTTAAAAACTAAAACACGATACAAAGTGGATTGGAACTAATACTACTCAAAATCAGTGTCCACATTTTGTGTGATTCAACATATGCATGAACAAACAAACCTGTGAACGTTTGAGCTCAGTTGGTCATCGAGGTCACGAGAAAATAGTGAAAGAGACCTTATGTGTTTTCTGTTTTTTCAAACATCGAGTTTTTATCATGCGTGATAAAAACTGTTGTTTTAATCATTTCTAAGAAACGATATCATTTTAGGCAGAAATATTTTAAAGAACCCTTTCTACCATTACTTACTTTCAATCATGTAAGTTATGTGTGAATCTGTGAACATTGTGTTTTTCGATCTTACCAATAGTGTACAGGGCCTTTAAGGCGCTACTTCAGCAAGCCCGTCCCTTGTTGTGGTAAGCCATTAGTCTCATCATCAGTGGCAGGCCAGGCATGACTAGCTGAAGCGCAAAGCCGAAAACATTGGCATACTACCTAAATACCATTTAGGTTTTAACAACCAAGGAAAAAGTTCTCACTGAATCCCATTGAGTCCTATTGATATTTTCAATGTGACCAATGACTGGTGTGATTGGGATCCAATTATTTCAATGAGATTCTTATGGGATACCCACTTTGGCACAATGGGATTCTGAAAAGGGACAATATATGTGGTCCAATTAGAAATGTACTGGGTTAAATGGGATACTTTATAATTCCCACTGTTTCCAATGGGAAAATATGTGGTCCAATTAGAAATGTACTGGGTTAAATGGGATACTTTATAATTCCCAATGTTTCCAATGGGACTACAAGTGGTCCCAATATAGTACTAGGTTGAACGGGATACTTTATAATTACCAATATTTTCAATGGGACTACAAGTGGTCCCATTATAGTACTGGGTTGAATGGGATACTTTATAATTACCAATGTTTCCAATGGGACTACAAGTGGTCCCATTATAGTACTGGGTTGAATGGGATACTTTATAATTACCAATGTTTCCAATGGGACTACAAGTGGTCCCATTATAGTACTGGGTTGAATGGGATACTTTATAATTACCATTGTTTCTAATGGTACAATATTGGAAATGGGCTGGGTTAAATTGGATACTTTATCATTCCCATTGTTTCCAAAAGGACTTGGTCCCATTAAAAATGTGCTGGGTTTGTACTGGGACAATATGCGGTCCCGGTTTAATTTATAAATCCTACTTTGCGCGTACCTCTAAGACATAACTGTCATGGAATACTAATCATGCAAACTTGTAAAACTTTGATAAAGCCTATAGCTGCCTGCATTATTCGTATATTAATGATTCGTAAATCTACATTGGGCTTATAGAATATGTTTGAAATATGGCAGCTAATCAATTGATATTGCTCTTATTTATATTACAGATTTATACAAGGGGTCTACAAAAAAGGTTGATCATTTCACATAAAAGAAGAAAAACCTTTTCAAGAATAAAACCATTTAAAATTAAAAAAGTTGCATCCCCTCATGGTGATCCCGTGGCTGCCGCTTCCCAGGTTTTATCGTAAACTTGGGTGTGATCCCTGGCTACACGGCAGTTAACGGTTGCATGGCTTCTGACTGGCACCCCTGAACAAAGATATTGACAAAATAGGGAGACCACCAACATAGGGCTAGATAGCTCAGTTGGTAGAGCGCCGGTACGTTAATCCGGATGTTGTTGGTTCAAATCCCGCTCTAGTCAATTTTTCTTTGTTTAACCCAAAACCATTTGAAATGTACCCACTCACTTTCCCTTTTGGTTCATTACAATTTAATTAAAATGTTCATTACAACGTGTAAGTTTTTTAGATAATTTTTTTCATGGTAAGGCAAAAAACAAAACATTTTTTTTTTTAGCGTCCTGCGTTAAATATATATGTTTTATAAATGGCCGCCCATTTTCAAGATGGTTGCCAGCTTTTTTCTGTGTGTTTTTATTGGTGTGCTATTAGTCTAAAAATATGCGATTATAATATTATTAATAAAAAAAAAACTGTTTCGTCAGCGTAAATTTTTTTCCTAAAAACAAAGGGGAAAAAAGGGGGCAGCCTCTGAAAAAGGAAGCGGGCTGGGACGCTAAGCATGTTTTTTATTGTTATTGGCCTAAGGTTTTTGTAAAACTTTTAGTAGTGTTTATCTTGACACCCCTACCTATGGACCTCGGCGGTGGATAAAAGCGGGGGGGGGGGTGAACAATAATGGTTTAACTTTATGAATAATTATTGACAACAATTTGTCTCATCAATTTTTTGAGTTCGGTTTACAAGATACTAACAACAATCAAAAGGTGACCAATTAGATTAATAATAGTATTTACTAGAATTTCAGCTTATATTTAAAATTACAAAACGAGGTGTTCTGTGAGTGATATCATCAAATATGATTGAATGAATTGAAGATGAACATTACCTTATCAATCCAATGTGTGGTTCAGGAGGTTTGTTTCGAATATAAAACTTCAACTTCCGGTTTGAACTGAAAGTTAAGGTCAAATGTGGTCACACTCTGTGTAGCATTTGTTAAGTTTTTGAAGGCATTTTTGATGATTTATAGGTTGTAAAAATCCAATGCTTGGTGATCAGGAGTTATGAATTTTTCAAATATTAAAGTTCAACCGTCAGTTTGAACAGGAAAGGTCAAATGAGGTGAAACTTTGTTGTGTAGCGTTTGGTAAGTCTTTGAAGACCTTTCTGATGATGTATAGATTATACAAAATGCAATGTGTGGTTCAAAAGTTAGGATGTGGTTCAGAAATATTTTGCCACCCCGTCCTACCGGACTCGGCCATCGCCAAGCTTGCCCTAGACAAGGGATCAACATCCTCCAAGTTCCCCTTTGCAGACAAGATCCGCGGGAAGCTGGAGAATATTGCCCGCAAGATGGATTCATCTGCACGCATGGGGATGCGTGCAACGTCGTTCCTCCTACTCCCTTTGGAATACTTGGAGCAGGGGTGCGACGAGAACTCAATGGTGCCAGCCGATATGATGGTGGCTGCCCTCCATCGCTTGGACATCGAGCTATGTTCCGTCCTAGACTAGTTCACAAAATTAACGACCCTGGCAACGACGCCGCTTTGCGTCAATGTACTGGACGCACTTTTTCTGCCGTCAACTGGGGCGCGTAAGCACTTGGACAACCTCCCGCTCACAGGGTTGGACTTGTTTGCTGGTCAGTTCCAGAAATCCATGGATGCTGAGGTTAAACACCTCAAGGCCACAGACAAGATTAACAAGAAACAGGCGTCTTTTGTCATCCACGGATCGCACACCGGCTCACGTTATCCACAACCCCAACATGTACAACAGCGCGCCCAGTCAGGCCGCGGTTTTCGAGCGCCCACCCCCCGATATACCAAGGCATGATGCAAGTGACCTGACTGCCTCCGGGCGACCTCCCACAGACAGACCTGTGGGAGCCCACTTCCGGAAATTCTTGGGGTCCTGGGGTCCTCGGATTTATTATCAACACCGAGAAATCCCGTCCTATTCCCTCGCAGGTTCCCACCTTACTCGATGGGTCCCTGCACCTGCGCAAGGGATTTTGGCCCGCCCATCAGAGGAGCGCCTGGTGAACCTTCAACAGTGCGTGTCCCTCTTCCTTTCAGCAGTAGTGGCTCCGGATCTCCTCTATCAACCTAGCTCGGGTGATTCACTCGGCTCCTGGAGGATCTGACGTGCTGGGTACTGTCACGTGATCCTTCTGCTTAGCAGGCCTTTCGCGACGGGCTGCAACAATCGCAGCCCAGTCGCGCAGAGCCTCTACCAACAAGGTGTAGACGGAAATCCCTACTTCCTCATAATACTTCTGTTGGGGAGGTGGGGGATATTTTGGTCTACCTCCTTATTTAACCTTTTGGTAAGACTGGAAGTACAGGTCATACGATGTTGGCGCTCTTACACTGGGTACAACAGCGCCTTACAAGAAATAAAGACACAATTAATGGAAAAAGACATTTGGTCCTGAGCAATCAACCAGTTTAATAGGAAAGTTTTCAGATGTTTTGTTTGAAATTTCAAGTGACTTTGCTGATTGGATTCAATGAGCGAGCCGTTCTAAAGGGGTGGGGCATGTGCGTAAAATGCACGATCCGCAGTCAGCAGAATGTACCTTCGGAACTGCCAAGATTTATACAAAAAGATCACACATTGGCTATCTGAAGGATGTTATTTTGTTAGTTTAAGCTTGTTATTTGGCTTTAACCATATACCTGATATGTGTAAAGCATTGTATACTGAGTACTTCTCTGAGTCATGTGAAAAAAATCCAGTATTCATATTACTCGGGTGGGATTCTAAACGCTGACCTTTGCCATTCTAGAATGTCTTCCAGTAAATGCAAATTTAACATCTATTAATTTTCGTGTTTTTATTATTTGTAGTTGCTATATATCCCTACACCCAGATCATAGAAGACAACATACCTTGTAGAAAGAGAAAACACAAAATGGAAAATGGATCCGCAAATCAGAGTGAAGAAACTCCTCTCATCTTAGCATCATCATCACCTGTCAATCATAGCAGGAGCCAATCAGCACACAGTTTCAAGGAAACACCACTCCAATCGACAGATGATGAGAATGCACCAGAAATCAACAGCCAATGGCAGGAGCCTAAAGTTGAAGGACCGCCCACATCATGTGACAGAAGTTATCAAAATGATGAATACAGTGTCGCTGATCCTGTCGGAAATGAAGGAGAAGAAAAACCTAAAATCACGTTTAGCCAGAAATGCACTTTTTTGACTATTACCATAGCATCACTTGCAAATCTGATGTCATTCTCCATCCTGACAGCCTTCTTTCCAATAGAGGTTTGTGTCTTTTTATAAAGAGCTTAAAATACTCACTGAACAGCAATATCAATCTTTAAGTGCAAAAACCTAAACAATAGTTGTTTTCCTCAAAATGGTACAAACCAATGATTAAAAGTGCCCCCAAAGGTCACAAGTAATAAAATGTAATAATGGCACTTGGACATAAAGTTCAAATGTTTTAAGAAAAAATGCACATTTTTGCATAAAATAGAACAAAAACTACACCCCCCAAAAGCCATCTAATGTCAATTGTTTTGAATGTGTATGCGACACAATGCAGAACTTAGTGAACTAAACATTTATTGCAAGCTTCATGAAAGTTGGTCGAGGACATTGGTCAATATGCGCCCCCACTCTCCCCCCTACATAATATAAGTAACAATAAAGTTCGGTCTAGATAAGGTTAGGGTGTGAACCTTACTCACTTGAAAACTGTGATGTCTGTAGTACTCTACATACACAAGTATATTGACAAACTTTGTAAGTCATTCAAATTTCAAGTTACAAAATTTACATAAACTTGTGCTTTGTTGTATACATTTCATTGGTTTGTCTTTGTTTGCAGGCCCAAGTCAAAGGAATGTCACAAACAGTTATTGGACTTGTATTCGCTGTTTATGCTTTCTCATCCAGTGTGGGATCACCAATCTGTGGAAAATATGTAAGTTTCTTTAAACCCTCGATCACTTCCGAGGTACTTTGTTAAACGAGTTACAAATCCATCGACCCACTCCTATGTTAATCGATTCACCCAAATGTTTGGCTAAGATTTGTATGCATGGCCTCATGCTAAAGGTGAATTGCTTCATGTTACAGTACCAAATCCATGATGTCAAATAACCGAAATGCTGAAGAGCAGAGAGAAAGTCTGGCTGTTTCTTATTCGATTTCTCAAGATATATTTGGTAGATTTTTATGATTCAATGTTGCTTTCATGATAACATTTAACTCTGTTTCCGAATACTTCACATTGTCAACAAAAACCTGTGAAGTTTTGTCGATATTTGTGTCAGTAAACTCACAGGCAGTGACACCCTAAACCAAATGTTTACGCTTCATGAACGTTTGATCAAATTAGAAAGATCTGCGGTCTCAAAGATTGAAAAACTACTCATTCCCAAACCGGTGAGTATCGACCCGAGTTTGTTATAGGCAAACTTGGGTCTGCTTTTAATTGGTGATTCACGTAATGTGGATGGTTTGGGGCTTTAGTATAGATTCCATCAAAATACTTCACATTACGGCAACCCAACACCCAAATGTTTGGACTGTGATAAGATTTGTATGAATGGATGATATTTCTTGGTCTGTTTACAGCTACCTCTCATTGGAGCTAAGTTTATGTTCCTAGGTGGCTCCTTCCTAGCTGGTGGATCCAATTTTTTGTTCGGGTAAGTTCTCTATTTTGACCTTGGATAATAATTCAACCATGACTTTAATTTGTAGATAAGTCACAATTTAAAGATGTAAGGGGCTGATTTGACTAAAGTCCCGTTTTCGATCAATACTATATCATACTTCAATGAGATTGCAAACCGCAAATCAATCGCTTTTGCAATGTCGCTGATTTTGCGTTTCACTAAGGTCATCGCAGTTGCAAAAAAAATGTAAATGAAAATAAACGTTTTGGTTGGGGCTAAAAGTTGTGACCTGTGACATAACCCGACGGCAAAATCGTCGGATGTCGTATGGTGGACGTCGTAGAAGTCAAGATTGTGTTGCCTCGGTTTGGTGATCAAAGAAATGCATAAATAGCAGTTTTAATGTAAATCGGTTTCATGCTGGTGCATCAAAAATAACAACAGGAGGACCATATTAATGTTTATTAATAATGTTTATCTCATACTATACTAAGCTTACCAGCACATAAACATTATTTACGTAATTATTGTTGCCTTTCTGACATACTTTCAAGGTCAAAAGGAGGAAATATTTTTTTCACTATACTTGCGCAGCAAATTATGATGTTAACTTCTAATTGCCTCAAATATTCGTCAAAACGGTTGTCACTGAAAAGTTTGTGCCATGGTACTTGATATCAAATTAGAAAAGACGTTTTGTGGATGGATATCATTACATTAATTTGAGGCCAAATGCTGGTTGAAATAACTGAACCCAATGGCTTGATGTCTCCTCTTTTTTTACCAATTGTAAGCTTTCTGGGCAGCAGTTTTAAGTTAGCTGAAAAGATGTCATCAGCCAACTGCGTTGTGAATATCCCAAGTCTCCTAGTAGAAGACCGCAAAGACTAAAACCGTCATTTTACTCTTAAATTCACATACTAATTATGTCAAGACGTACACCGCTAATAAAATCTAAACACAAAATGGCGCAATTTGTCAGAAATTTGCAATAAACTTTACTTTGCGGCCATTGTTTAGTTAAAGCATAGTTGTCATGGCTAATACTTTTCATGTGATGAGTAAATTCAACACAATGATTTAGTAAAATCGTTGTCCAATATCCATCAATGCGCTGCAGTTTGCCTTTTTACAGAATCCATATACTGGTGGCACAGTGCGCTGCTGTACCGTGTAAAATTGCATGTAAAACTAATTTTGCCCGCTCACAAACTCTTCTAACATGGTATCATTACACTCAGAAACGTTCACTGAATCCCCAGAACAAAGAAAAATGCCAACAAATATTCATAGGGTGAGCACACTCAGATGTAAAAACAATTGTTACAAAAATCATCCTTTTTTTCTTTTTTCTTTTCGCACTGCTTTCCATTGCTTACCAGTCTTCTGAGAAACAACGTATCTCATTTACTTGGCCAACCCTGAAAGCACAAGCTGCAGCTATTTGTCCTGTGTTTGTCTAATGTCTGCAACAGTGACCGGATGAATGAGTGCCTGGTAATAAGAGCTACTAAGATCTAATACCTTGGAGTGTATCCAATGTCAATGGGGCTTCGAAATTCTATGGGGAATTCTATGGGGCTTCGAAGTTAAAGGTGACTGTTGATTGAAGACTCACCCCAAGCCAATTCTGCTGGTACTAGTGTTATCTGGCTATGTTCCATTATGGATATTAAAAACAAATGCGATTTTTGACTGTACCGTTAATGAGTAAACACAATTTGCGCAATGCAACAGTGCAGGGTATTAATAGCAACCGGTTTCAGCGTTTGGGATTATCCCAAAGTGTTAGTGAAATCAACCGAGGTCTGATTTTTTGAAGATTGTACCCCAAAATTTAGATTTAATTTTGAAATAGCTATTTGTTTAGGTTCAAGAAACGTATAAGCTTTTATTTAAAGGCAGGGTACACTTTTGGTGACTGTCAAAGACTAGTATACTTGGTGTATCCCAGCATGTGCATTAAATTATAGACCTGTGAAAATTTGGGCTCAAATGGTCATCAAAGTTGCAAGAAAACAATGAAAAAAAACACACACACCCTTGTTGCATAGAATTGTGTGCTTTCAGATGCCTGAAAAAAGGTTCATGCCTGAAGCCTTTTTCAGATTCAAATATTTTAGTGAGAAATTACCTCTTTCTCAAAAACTACATCAGTCAGAGGGAGTCAACCAAGTACATTTTTATGGTAATTCTTGTGTAACCACTGCATCCTTTAAGGTAGGGTCATACTTTGCTAATGACACTGAAAAGAAAGCAATGGCAGAATATGGTAAATACAAAGGGATTTATGTGCAAATGAGTGGACAGCATAAATGGGAAAGGTCTGTATTAGTGTAAATACTTATTATCATAAACAGTTGTATTAAGAAAACAAAAATTTCAAAAATTTTAAGGATATCAGCACTTCAACACTTATTAAGTTTGTTAATCATTAGATTTTTATGGTGCACTATATCGGTACTTTTCAAATAACACCATATCCTTCCCTCCAACCCCACCTTCATAACAAAGAGCTTTGTCATTATAATGGATTTGTGTTAATATATGCCTGGTCTGGGACTTCACTCGCATTGATTGACTATTTTTTACTTTTGACAGTTTTCTTGGTGAGATGCCTACAGAGACTTATTTTACAGTCTTCTGTTTTATTCTACGGATTGTTGAAGGTCTAGGATTTGGTGCTAGTTTAACAGCTGCATCTGCTATTTTGGCGCATACTTTCCCTGATAATGTGGGAACTGTAGTGGTAAGGATTTATCAAAAGAGTTAAAACTTTAGTATCATAATCTAAAATATTTATATTGAAGAAAGAATCAAAGTTTATCTTATAAAATAGTTTTTAAAGATTGAACTTTCATAAGATAGTATCAACTATAAGCTATGTGGCCATTTTTGTGGTGTGCAGTGGTTATTGTCCTTGCGGTTTCTATTGATGGCTATTGTCTCCGTGGTCTCCAGTGACCAAATTGTTTCTGTGGTCTTAACTGGCAATGTTCTGTCTCTGTGCATGGTCTCTGTGGTCTCTAGTAGATGTTGTGTCTGCGGTCTCAAGTGGCCTATGTCTCTGTGGTCTCCTGATAGTGCTAGAACTAATAACTGAAATGAATACTTTCTTTTTTCACAGAGTATGAATGAGTTGATGAGTGGGATAGGGTTTTCAGTTGGTCCAGCTATTGGAGGTTTTCTGTATAATGTGAGTATGCATGCAGATTCTTCTTGCAGCGTTTAACAACAAAATCCATTTCCCCCCACTCATCGACATCAGCCCTGGTGGGTAATTCCCAGTCTCTGTTGCACTGTCACTGACAGTGCAACAGAGACCAGCAACCTACCAGGGCTAACATCGTTGTTTGAAGCTGTACATTGCTTTGAAATTACAATTCACAAAAGCAAACAAAACTTTTAAAGGGGGGCTGCGTCACTGCGGAATTGACAGTTAGCTGACGTCATAGATACAGGGACTACTCATTACAGGCATTACAATCGCTATCGTTGGATTATTATTTGATTCATTGTCTGGTGATTTGAAATAAATTAATGTTTCACCAACAGGCTGGAGGTTTTAGACTTCCCTTCTTCGTTCTTGGAGGCGTTGATTTATTGATTGTTGCTCTCAACATGGTCATAATGCCACAGCAAGGTAAGAGATTACTTCTTGTTTTAAATGTTCTACCTAAGGTAGGGTCATTGTTTGTTTTTGTCAACGTAATTTTGACCTTAAGGCAAAATTATTAAGAAAGGTACAATCAAAGTCACCCGTAAAAGTATCAGTTGAATACGGTGTCTACTTGTTGAGAAAGCAGGAAACCAGGAAACCACAAGAATGTCGACTGCATCAACGTTTAGGGAGGTGGCAGCAGGTACCAACGCATCATTGGCCGCAGCATTCTCAAACAATCATCAACCCTCAGAAATCTGCTTGAATCGTTTCTCAGATTCAAATGTTTGGTGATTTCTATAAATCAACACGGTCATTTCAGACGTAATCATGTTATCTTTATAGCAAGTAAACTTTTAGAAATAATTGTTTTTATCCAAGTTCATCACAAAGTATGACAAACAAGACTTTCCACCATTGCTTAAATAAGTACTGCATGGATTATTTTGCCAACCATTAAATATTTATAACCGGACATAAAGACCTGGTTATATTTCACAAAGAACTAGGTTTTATGAGTAAGTTGGCACTAATTGAATCCATCTTAAATGCTAAGCAAAGCGTGATGTCACAACACAAATCACTATGATGTCCTCCCTGACAGGTCATCTTAAAGATGATTCTTGAAGCTTTGAATCCAAGCTCTGCAATTACAGGGCTTTGTTTATTTTATTAAGCAAGAGTTGGCGCTTATGATAACCAAAAAAATTGCACTTGGCGAAAAAACATACTTTACGATTAGAAAGACTTTTTACTCTGTGCTGGATATTCTGTGTTTATGAGCATTCTTGGATTCCACGGATGATATGAAAAATGTCGCCTTAACCCTGTAGGGAAGAGTGGTGAACAAACGCGCAAAAGTAGTGTGGCGGTGATTTAACTAATGATCAAGACCTGTATCGTCACGAGGATGACCAGCACTTGTTGTAGTGTGGCGGTGATTTTTAGTAATGATCGAGACCTGAGCCGTCACAGAGAGGACCAGCACTTGTTGTAGTGTGGCGGTGATTTGAGTAATTCCATGGTAAGCACAGAGCAATAAAATTAATGCCATGGCTCGATTACACAAAGAGCTGACATAGAACTTAGCTACGAATCAATTGTAACTGTTATCAAAGTAAAGTGTGATCTCACACTACTCAAATTACTATGGTACTTCTGACAATAAACTCATCTTAAGATGATTCTTTGTGCTTTGTGAAACCAAGCCCAGGTCATCTTATCACTCTCACTTTCTTAAGACAACATCTAATTAATAATCTCTTTATTTCTGTGCAGGTTTTAAAACTGAGAAGATGGGTTCAATTATGAAAGTCTTGACCATTCCAGCCATGTGGGTTGCATTGACTTCATCCGTACTTGGGTCATTTGCAATTGGGGTACTAAGTCCCACTATGTCACTTCATCTTAAAAAGGTAAGTTGATTGAAAACTTCTCTATTGGGTTCCTTGGCCCACTATGTCACTTCATCTTAAAGAGGTCAGTTGAATGATTTCATTTGGGTTGCTTGGTCCCACTATGTCACTGCATCTTAAAGAAGTCAGTTGATGATTCTCAATTGGGTTCCTTGGTCCCACTATGTCACTTCATCTTAAAGAAGTCAGTTGATGATTCTCAATTGGGTTCCTTGGTCCCACTATGTCACTTCATCTTAAAGAGGTCAGTTGATGATTCTCAACTGGGTTCCTTGGTCCCACTATGTCACTTCATCTTAAAGAGGTAAGTTGATGATTCTCAATTGGGTTCCTTGGTCCCACTGTGTCATTTCATCTTAAAAGGTCAGTTAAATGATCCTCATTTTGGGTTCCTTGGTCCTGCTATGTCACTTTAACTTAAATATGTCATTTGAATGATTCTCATTTGGGTTCCTGGGTCCCGCTATGTCACTTTATCTTAAAGAGGTCAGTTGAATGATTTTGAGAAGGGAATAAAAGGGTGATGAGGAGGTCTTATTTAATCTCTTTATATCGGTTTAAAATTGACTGTGCTTTTGCGTGGTATTTGCCAAACTTTTTAGACCTTCCAAAACAGATTTATTTAAAAAACATAATTGGTACAGTAAAACCTAGAGTAAACAAAAACAAAATAAAGACAACAAATGTTCTATAAATTTACTAGGATTTGTTGTTCTGTGTTGAGAAATTATGGAATTTCTTACTGTGAATAGGACTGACTCTTGGCTTCAAGCCACGGTCTATATTGGCCCATGGTATTCTTGAATCTTGGACCTGCCTCCCATTTGACAATGCAATGATAAACAGTAATGACGGCCAATTTCAATGATAAACAATGGTATCCAAAAAACAATGATGAACTATAATTTAGTGTTTGTCATAACAAACACTAGGTGTTCGGGTATTATTGGGGTCAGCGTTGTGTTAATTGTGTGTACTATATTATTTAGTTAATGCATGAAGCTTTTCAGAACGTTTGAGAAGTCTGAAAAGGACCTACAATCTGCAGATGTAAACATTTTAAGTAGTAGTTCTTGAGACATGAATTTTTGAAATGGTAAGCTTCCGTTTTTTAACTGGAAGTCAAGGTCAAATGGGATCAATTTCTATGTAGCGTTTGTTAAGTTTTGGAAGGCCTCTTCGATTATATATAGATTGTAAAAATCCAGTGTGTGGTTCATGTCATTATCTTTTTCAAATATTAAACTTATATTTAATGTTTTTGAAACCTGATGTCTTCATAATGATGGCACAACTTTTAGGATCATCTACTCGTTAAAGCTTACCTACTTGTAAAGTTTCAAGTTGATACAATCTTTGCAACTGTGCATTTGTGTGCGGACAATCGTCGCACAGAAGAAGGAGAAGAAAAACATTTTAAAAGCTTCAAAAAACCAAAAAAACAGAACAATAACAAATAGTTGTACGGCTATTGCACGAACACCTAACAATGATGGCCAAATACAATGAGAAACGATGGTGGTCAAATACAATAAGAAACAATGGTGGCTGAATACAATGATAAACTTAATTTATAGTTGCACGTTTGACGCTTCATTTATTCATTCATTCATTCATTCCGTTCATTCATTCCATTCATGTATTCATAAAACAGCTCCAGTTAAAAGTGCTTCATAAGGTTTTCTTTTTTTCCCCAATAAATTATGAAAGATTTGTAGTTGATGTTGTGACATTTATGTATATATTTAGCGTGAATTTTGTTTGTGCTATATATTTATCAGTCTTCCTTTCCATTTGATACTTTTACAGCTTAATTTTGATGTGATTGAAATCAGTTTGATGTTTACTCTTCTGGGCGGAGTGTATGGGATTACTTCTATCTTGTGGGGATACATCGCAGATAAAAAGGTAGGGTGGAACTCACTATTTAGCAGATATAATTTCTTCAAGAATTCTATTGGTCTTGTTGTTACTTTAAGATTTGTAATGCATAAAGGCAGTTTGCTGATTGTTGCTGATATTATAGAGAGCAATATTTAGTCACAAAATGTAAATTTATCAACGCTAAACCAAAATATTTGGGGGCATTTATGATAGGCTTTTTGTGAAAGAGGGTTCGTTTTGTTGAACCTGTGGGTACACCTCCATCATGCCTGGGTCTTCATCTTTGAGAGGGCATAAAGGCCAAGACCAGGAGAAACAGAGGCTAGGGCCTCGATGGCCTTCGTGTAATCCAAGGCCTGCACCTCAATTGACACCCATCGACACTATTAGCAAACACATCCCTTAATTCATGTATTACTTGTTGTGAGTCTGAGTTGATGCTAAATGAGGAATACCCAAAGTCTACTATGAAAGGATACCAGATATTGACAAAAGCCAGTTTGATTTAGTGGTGATCAATTTGTACTTTGAGATTACGTTTTGCCTGACACGAATCTGCAGTATCCATGGTCACCTTGTGTGGGATTCGAACCCACAACCTTTCCAATTGTGCTCATTGCTTTGTCTAGTCTTTGGTACATGTATCCATATGTTTGTACCATACTGTGTGACAATTTGAAAGCATTTATTTTAATTTCAGAAAACAACCAGGTTTATGCTTGCACTTGGAGCTTTCGGTAGTGCCCTATTTTTCTTGTTCTTCGGACCATCACCGTTTCTAAAAATAACTCCGTAAGTTTAAAAACTGATTCTCCTGCTTCATGTTTTTTACATGCTAAGTTTCAATCCTGTTTGTAAGTAAGCCGTAATTCTACTGTAAGCCACGCCCACTTCACACAAACTGGGTCCTCTGATTGCCAGAAGCCCAATGTAGGAGCTGCACTGAGATAGCCTTTTTAATTTGTTTTATGCAAGAAAATGTTAATAGTTCAACTTGGATTTTACATACGTTCTTTAAAGACTAAAGATCCTCTCAGAATTGAAAGTTCCTGTCATAAAAAAGGCTTTTGAATAATAAGTTCGTCGCGTCAGTGCAACAAGATCGTAGCTACAATTTAGGTTGTTTTGCGTAATCAGTTTTTAAGGTTTTAAAGAATTACTGGTTGTGATGACAAGTCCATTTGTACATTATGAACTATGAAGACTTTTAAAATAAACAAATTAAAACTGATATCTAAACTTAATTACCTTTAAATCAAGTTTAAGGCCTTTATTACTGTGAAAATTGTTGATACGACCTAGTTGCAAAGACACTGCATGCGGTTTTAGACTGGTCAAAAGGTCGTATCTTGGAGATACGACCTTGTTGCACGACCTTGCATTGCGTGCAATCAATGAGGAATTAGTAGGAGATCATTGCAAAAGACCATTGCATATGCAATTATGTGTATAGCGTGTGTTATCCCATTGTAAAATTTCAAGGTTATGGCAACCACTTTTACTTTTAAAAGTTGCTTAGTTGAATTTGCCATGTCAGAAAACATACTATTATACAATAAAATAATTATAATCGGATGTTGGTGAATTTGACTGCCATTCAAAAGTGCATTGACCTTTCAACGTTTTTGATCATAGCGCCTTCATTTAAGGTCAGAGGTATAACAAACTATACATTTTTGGAATTTTCATGACTAGACGAGTAATTTGATATGCAAATCGACACGATTCGAATATATTTGAATGTTGACCCCTGTATAACCTTTGTTGACCCCTCCCGGAAATGCATGCAATTTTTAAGGGGGCAGCCTAAGTCAAAAATTATTGGTATTCATCAGGGAACACAAAAACAGTTTTCAGAATTTGGTCACGGGACCTACACGCTGGTCTCCTACTAATACTGATTGGGGCTAAACAAAGAAAAATTCACTAGAGGGGAGTTTGAATTAACGACCTCCGGATTAACTCGTCAGTGCATGCTCTACCAACTGAGCTATCTAGCCCTATGTTGGTGGTCTCCCTATTTTGTCAATATCTTTGTTCGGGGGTGCCACATCCTTCGCAATTCAGGTTCTCAGCTGTGAGTAAGGATGATTAGCCTCCCAAATTATTGTTAGTATTATTCTTCATGGAGCCAAGATGTTGATTCCATGAATACAAAAATACTAAATTTTCAAGAAAATTCGGTTTTTGATTACTTAAAACCTTGTAGATCAACAGACAGTGGTTTACCTTAAAGAATGGTGGTGGGCTAAAATTGGATTAGTAGAGAGGTTAGAATGATATATCAAGTGAACTTTCACACAAAAGTCTCCGTTTTACATTGAGCTAAGATTGACCTTAAGATTTGCATCAATCTAATAATTGCTTTGGTGATAGTGAATCCTCGATTCCAATTGGTCGCCCCATAGCAACCAGAGGTGTGATATAAACCGAGATTGGGCGGCCCATACCACACCTTGAGTATTGCGCTGTTCTAACCCAGCGTATTGCGTTTTTAAAGCTCGGCGACAAGTTTGCTTGAAGATTAATTTATTATTAAACACACTCATGAAAATGGACAAATATGTGCTATGCATTCCATTATTCAATTGGATATGGGTTGCAGAAGTGCTATACTTTACCGCAAACAACCGACAGCTACTCATAATGTGTTATTACTTTTATGACCACAGGCAAAAGTACATAGCTTGTATTTCAATAGCTGTTGGTGCTGCATCCTTTGCCCTGTTAATCATGCCGACACTTGTCGATATGTTCATCACATCTGAGTAAGTTCAAGCACATTCATATGTCACAAGTCATTACTCTATTATAATTTTCTTATCAAACCAGTCTTTTTTTTAATAAAGTTCTGGATCTTAAAATCAGTCTCGTTAGTAATGAGTTGGAGGTTGGAGTCAGGATTCCCTTAAGATTAAAAAATAATTTTACCAAAAAGAAAATGACTAAAACCTGACAGATACGTATATCAAAGTTTAAAATTAAATACAGGGAAAAAACATGTGCTTAATAACTCAGCTAATTACTAAATTGAAAACACCTTTCAAAAGTAAACAACGTAGAAGCAACCAAAAATACCAAGTCACCTTATGGAGACTGCCAGGAGACTGGTTGAAATGTGACTGAAAACCCTTTCTCATAATTTTATATGTAAGTTTGCTTGATAATTAATTTACACTTAATTTACTAAAATGTTCCCCCTTTTATAGATGGTATGGACTACCCCAAGGTTTGGGAGAAACAAGTGTTATATCAGGACTTTGGATCTCTGCATTCTCAGTAGGGTAAGTAGTTGTTCTGAATCTGTGATTTGTTGTGAACTTTATTCTTTCGCAGTAAAACTTCTGTTTGTAGTATTATTAGGTGTTCGGGCACTCCGCCCGAAACACCTCTTGTTGAGGTGTTCGTGCAACAGCGCGAACAACTCATTGTTTTTGTTCGTGTTTTTTTTTATGTTTTTTTTTAAAGTTTTTATTCTTCTTCTCAGAGTTTTTTGTCCGCAAGCAAATGCATAGTTGTTAAACTTACATGATCTTGAAACTTTACATGTAGGTATACATTAACTTGTAGATGATTCTAAAAGTTGTGCCGTCATGATGACGTCATCGGGTGTCAAATTACAAGTAAATTTAAGTTCAAAAAGTGACGTTAGGCCAATGCCTGTATGTCTCTGAATATTATAGCTACAGTAGTTATATTTGGTCATATGACAGACCAAGACATGGGCAACATTTAAAAAGTTGACGCAAAATTCACATGACCTTTACTTCCGGTCGTACTGGAAGGTCAAAGTTTCCCTTTGTGTAATTCTAAAAAAAAAAACTTTCCTTGTAAAACAATAATTTCTGTATAATCAGATCAACTTCTAATTAACACCATGTTAGGACCGTAATACAACCTCCATCAGGTAGTTGTGACGTCATGATGACATCATGAGGTGTCAAAATACAGTAAATCAAAGTTTGATACTTCAAAAAATCATAACTCAAGAAGTACTTTAACTATTAATTCAATCTATACATCATCGGAGAGGTCTTGAAAAATGTAGCAATTATACACAACATGTTACACTATTTAACATTGACTTCCTGTTCAAACCGGAAGTTGAAAATTTCAAATTTTATACTTTAAGAAATATTCATATTTTTTACACATACACTACTCACAAATGTTACACCATGTTGTAGGTCTATAAGCGGTCTCAAACTTTGCCACACAGATGTTACCTATTTGACCTTCACTTCCGGTTGAAATCGGGTATGCATTGACCCGCTGTTAAACCGCGGGAAAATAACTGCACTAAAAAAACACACAATGCGTGATCTATAACAGTTGCATTATGAGCGGCTTTTCGTTCTATTGACCGCAAGGCGCAAAGTCCAAACATGCTTGTACTCTAGTCTCTGATCAAGCTTCATGCATCCTGATTTGGGCAATAGTTTGTTAGTCTCTAAAACAGCCGTCCATGCAAGCCTTGCTTACAATCAAATGCCAGGCTTTTGTTCGTGAGCTTTTTTTGACTTTTGCTAAAATGTGTAGCTTGTTAGGTACGCCACAAAACAGTAATGGCACCAAATTCAACTAAATGCAATAGCTGAGGCGTTGACACAACCCATTAATAGCCGAACACCTCGGTGTTTGTTCGTACAAACACTTAAGCTCTAGTTTTTGTTCGTTTTTGTTTAAGTACTTCTTCTTCTTCTTCTTCTTCTCCCCCGCGATTGTCCGGTAACAAAGACGCACTTCCCGTGTTCACTTAAACTTAAAACTTGAAACTTAGTTAGATATTCATTAGTAGATGAAACCGCCGCAAAGACGTCATCATGTGTCAAATTACACGCCGTTGAAGAAAAGGAGTGACTTCATGCCAATAACTGTATGTTTCTGAATAGTAAAGGCGCTACAGTATTAAGCATAATATGATAGATCAAGACATGGTAAACATTTGAAAACATAACGTTAAAATCACATGACCTTTACTTCCGGTTGTACCGGAAGGTCAAAGTTTTTCTCTGTGTAATTCTTTAAAAAAACACCTTTCAGGTAAAAACATTATCTTCTGTATATCAGATCAACTTCAAATTAATACCAGGTTAGGACCGTAATAAAAGTGTGTAGCTTGTAGTGCTTTTACTAAGAGTTATTCTAGGCCACTAAAAATAGCCACACGATTGCAATGGTAAATCTGACCCCATGGATAAAACACTGGGTTGCGCAATCACGGCAATGTGTCTGAGATTGCGCCGCAGTTTATTCCTTACCGAAGGTGAACCACTTAGTTAGTACATACCCCATTGGATTTGTGCATGATCCAAAAATGTAATTCTCAGGTAAGTAAAGGTGTTTTTTTTAAGGCATTTGAATGGAATAAGTTACATACCATCTTGTACCTTATAAAATTTGTTAGTATGTAATCACATTTTTTCACCATGGCGTCATCGGGTGTCAAGTTACAGTAAATCAAAGCTTATTACTTAAAAAATCATATCTCCTGAACCACATGTCATAAAGTTGAAATGTTTGTTTTGTCTTGTAGCTTACAACACTTGTGGTCATACGGATGACCCCCTTTGACCTTTACTTCTGGTCAAAACAGAAAGCTCAAAGTATGCAAAACTCTAGTCTCTGTATAAGGTTCACGCAACCTGATTTTGGAAAAAGCTTTCTCAGTCTCTAAAATAGCCGTCCATGCAAACCTCGCTAACAATCAAGTGTCAGGCTTTTGATCGTGTTTTTTTTAATAGACTGTTGCTTTTAAGTGTGTAGCTTGTTAGGCTAACCACAAAACAGTAATAGCACCAAACTTCAACTTAATGAAATAGCTCACCCGTTGACACAAGACTGACCCCAGCGATACCCGAACACCTAGTGTTTGTTTCATAGCGTGCAACACCTCTTGTTTTTGTTCGTTTTTTCTTTCTTAATCTTTCTTCTTCTTCTTCTTCTCCCCCGTCTTTGTCCGCTAACAAAAGCACACTTAAAACTTCACATATAGTTGGATACTTATTAGGAGATGAAACCGCTTTAGTTACGTCACGATGACGTCATTAGTTATTAAGAAACGTTAAATCAAAGTTTAATATTTGAAAAAATCATAACTCCTGAACGACACATTTGACTTTTACAATCTATACATCATCGGAAAGGGCTTTAAACACTCAACAAACAATGCAAAGAGCGTGAACCAATTAGACCCCGACTTTTGGTTCAAACCGGAAGCTGAACGTTTCAAAAATTCATATCTCAATATCTTCTTAACATTTTATCACAATTGTTACATCAGATCGTAGGTCTAGTAGCCTGCTCAAACTTTTGCACAGAAATAGTAACAATTTTTTCCTTACTTCTGGTCGAAATCGGACATTAAAAGTTACCTATGTTTTGACCCGTATACTGTGTATAAAACAAAACGCACTGTGGCTGTTTGTTCCGCTTCATTGATCAGATAGTTAATCGATCAGAATGTACACCAGGCTTGATTTGGCAAGAGCCTTTGTTAGTCTAAACCACGCACAAATGTTAAACGACAGCACTTTTGTCATCCAAAAAAAGAAACACTAGCTCGGTGGTCTGGTGGTAAGAAATCTGCTCTAGCATTGCAAAGGTCGTGGGTTCGAATCCCACCCGAGTAATGTGCCTGTTTTGTTCTCTCTTATTTACGAAAATCGGGAAAGTAATGATTATACAGTGCTTAATACACACATGGAAGGGTTAAAGGGGTTACCAAAGTCTTGAAAAATAAGTTTTGAAATCATAATGACGTCATCCGTTCTGAAATGTTTCAATGTTTCTTATTTCAAATTGCAAATCTCTAGAGTATATTAATATTTCGTAATGAGACATGTTTACAGTAACTCGGACATGTCTACACCGAACACCCTTGTTTTTGTTTCTACAAAAATGTATGTCTAGTTTTTGTTAATACTTCTTCTTTTTCTTATTATCCCTCGCGATTGTCCTCTAACAAAAGCACACTTCCCAAGCTCACACAACCTTCAAACTTTAGACATAGTTAAATAATCATTAGAAGATAAACCGCTGCAATGATGGTGTCGAATTATGTTACATCAAGGTTTAAAATTTGAAAAAATCCTAGGCCTAACTCATAAACAAAAAAAAAAGGATTTTTACATAGAGATGATACCATTATGACCCTAACTTCTGGTCCAAAATGGGCGTTAAAGCCAATGTATATATATTAATTGGCATTTTAAAGTGTGTGTATACAGAAATTACTGCGGCTGTTCTGCTCCATTGATCATCATCAGGTTCAAAGTCCGCGATGTCTGTTTACAGTAGTCCAACATTTCAAACGTTAGCAGTATGTTGGCGCTTTATCAAATTAATGGTCATGCTTTTACCACGCTCTATGGCATTTTTTTGCTCGCTCTGTGACAGATACCGGCTCGTTTTAGTCTATAAGGGGAATCGACACAAACACCAATGTGAGCATTTTTGTCGGCCAAAAAAGACACACTTTCCAAGCTCACATAAACTTGAAACATTACACATAGTTAGCTATTTATTAGTAGATGAAACTGCTGCAATGGCGTCGTCAGGTGTCAAATTAGGCTGGGTCAAAAATTCTTATTTCAAAAAAGCAAATCTTTAGAATCACGACTAACTTAACGTTTAGTACAAAGACATGTTTACAAAATTGTCTCTTTACTTATCACCAGCAGTTTAAGTCCATTTCTCTTTAAATTGAGATAAGGTATACAGCGTTGGTATTTGGGGTAAAAACAGGTATGCTTAATCTCTGTATGAGTCAAAACAAGGTACAACTAAGTATTTTTTGTTAATTTCTGCCACTGCCGGCAGATATAAGAGCAAATATGCTTGATGTTTACAAGGTAACCATGCTCTTTGTTTATTTGACAGATCGATGCTTGGTCCACTCATTGGGGGTGCACTAACCGACTATCTTGGATTTGACAATGCAGGAACCGTCCTGGCTGGTATTTACATAGCAACCTTGCTTGGTATTTGTTTCTTTGGAGTTTGGGAATTCCGCTGTGGTAAGGGGTAAGTAACATTGTCTAGTTGAATTCACTTCATCATTTGGAAAAATTGTTTTTTACATATAGCTGTGGAAGACTAAGTTATGCATTGATTTAATTTCTAACTGTTTGAACAACCTTGTTTTTGGAACAACCTTGTTTTGGAACAACCTTGTTTCTATAGGATACAGTTATCTGGACCAACCTGGTATATTCACTCAAAACTTCCGTGTTCAACATTTGCACTTATTTGTACTTTGGAAGAGTCATTTATTCCAATCCATTGTTTTCACAGAAATGGCCTTACATGTTTTATTTTTGTATTTTTGTATTTTGTATTTTGTATTTTGTAATTTTTTTTTAAAGCTTGCATGCTCTCTTTAGTGACACTTACAAACCATGGTGATACTTTCGGCATTGTTTTCATCTAGAAAAATGTTGATCTCTGATACTCTGGTACTAGTTCTGAATATGAATGTTTTCTTCTTTAAAAAAATCATCATTCGTTAATTGATTTTTTTGTTTAGGAGGCGTGTTCCCTTGGCACGTCTGTACGAAGAGGTAGAACCCCCGATGCCCACCATCACCACTGAATAAGGACAGTGAAGAAATCGCCTAGAGAGATTATCACGGTCTGGGAGAGACCTGGTCTTGACACTAGTAGTGTCCTTAAAGTAGTAGGGTCATCATAGATTGTTTTTGTTTTCAAAGTTTCAGCTGAATACAGTGTCTACTATTGGGAAAACATAAAAAAAAACTGTCGGTATTTTTACAAGAACGTCAAATCTATCCACATTTAGCAAAGAGATATCGTGTACCAACCGCATCTCTGGCCGAAGTGCACTTATCATTAAGGGACGTGGTTTGCCCCAGTGTTTTTTGGTATGGCTGTCAGATTGTGACACAGCACTCTGTAGATAAATGGGTCTTATATTTCAAACATAGCTCTGCATACCTTATTGAACAAATAACGAGCACTTTGGGGTACCCTCGGGTGTGATAAAGCGATGATAAGACGTGTCTATTATTATATTTATAATTTCATCATATGATAAAAATAAGGTTAATGAGTAAAGTTCCTTATTTTAATGATTTGCTGTTTTAATTTGGTGTGGCATCTTTGTTTAAGAGCCCTATATATATGCATTCTTTATTATTATATGTACAAGTAGTTGATAAATTTGTATCACAGGACTCGGGAAAGTACTGAGTATACAGTGCTTTACATACATCAGTGTATGGGTAAAACCAAAACTTGTGTCTAGTTTGTCGCTGGTTCTATAAATTTGCACTGTGCAAATAATGTAATTCGAGGGGGGAAGGGTGACCATTTGTGACTCAAATGAAATAAAACTAATCTGAATTTGATTAAGCTGCAAAAGAAAAGAAAAATGTTTTGTTTAGATAGAACAAAATATTGATCAAGTATGAAACTTATCTGAATTTGATTTAGTTGAAACAGAAAAAACTTTACAGCTATTATAGAAAACAATGTATTGTTTGAATAATCATTTTTATCATAGAAAAGCTGACTGATATTGATATGATTTTTGTACCTATGCGATGCCTTAATTCTGGAATGTACTCTTTGTAAACTTAATTTTATGGAGGACAAGCTTGACAAATGTTTAAATTGTCACTATGGTGTAGAATATGATTCTGAAATAACTTGTTATGCTAATGTGTTACTGCCGCAGAGTGACCTAGTCTTAGCCTCTGTAGTTTAAGATGATTGTCTTTCGGAAGTTAACTTTTACTTGATCGATCAAAACCTTTAAAAGTTGTATTTTTTATACTTTGTTGTATATTTTTAATGAAAATTATAGTATCTTCTTAAGATTTGCAAATGTATCTATATTTTATTATATTTTATTCACATGAACTGCACTGAATCAGAATCCTTCCCTGATTCTGCAGAAAGTTCCCTGAAAATAAACCAAACTTTCCATGTTCTGATTAATTTGAAAATCGCCCGGACTTTGCAAACTTTTTCCATGTGTTGAATGTTCATCGGAACTAGAAAGATTGGCTTATTTTCAGAGAACTGTCTGATTGGCAGGTCTGGTTTTACATCCTCCTTTTAAATTTATGCAGGTCAGTATTTCATTAAAGGGGCTGTATACGTTTGTTAATGACTCTGAAAATTAATGGCAATAAAACCTTACGCAGCTTTGTATAGTATAATGCATTTTGAGAAACATTTCACTTCGAAGTACTGCGGTTATTGAAAAAGATATCACTTTTTATCCCCAAAAGTTTGAATCTGAGAAGCGTTTTCTGACAAAAACTGAATGGGCAAAATGTACGGGATGACATGGCTGTGACCTTGATCGTTACCCAGGTAAAAAAGACATTCACGTTTCTGACGAGTGACCGTGTTTGGTGCATAAAGTGTTAGTGTACGAAGTTTCGCAATTTTCCAGCGCTTTCAGGAGTAGCACTTGTGTCGTTGTACGTAGCGTTGGCGTAGCAAACGTGTACTTTCAGTATGGAAATAATCGGTCAGGATGGAGGCGCGATATCCCCCGAAAAACTACAGATGGTTCGCCTTGGGTTGGGGGTGACAGTTTCATGACGTGAAGACGATGAACATGTCGTTAAAAAATGTTGTTCGCCATATAAAAAATGTTATTCGCCATAAACGCATTGAGTATTATATATTATAGTACATTGGAAATGGGAAATTATCCTGGGAATTTTTCTAAAACATTTCTTGTATGTGGTTGATCAGACAAAACATGAACAATGTCTGCGACTATTTTGTCAGCTCTACAATCCTGTATAATACCTGTAAGTTTGTCCTCAAAATAAAATGTGAGGCGTTTAAAACAATAATTGTTTCTGAATTCATACCACAGGTCCTTTTGGTAGATAAAACAGTAGTAGACAGTAGATCCGAATGGAGAAAGATTTCCGTTTTTCCCAGTATGCTTGAATTTATTGGCAGTTCTTTTTACAGTAAAACTTACAATGTAT
Source organism: Pycnopodia helianthoides (assembly GCA_032158295.1). Classification (NCBI taxonomy): domain Eukaryota; kingdom Metazoa; phylum Echinodermata; class Asteroidea; order Forcipulatida; family Asteriidae; genus Pycnopodia; species Pycnopodia helianthoides. Next base: position 673,121 of record CM063255.1, on the reverse strand, counting down.
ACACAGTGTGATTTCATTAACATTAAGAACTTATTTTATTATTGATGGAAATTTGCGCATAAGTTAAAATGATGCATTCCTACGAATTTAATTCTAGCCAGCCAAGTAAGGATAAAGTCCCAATTGATGGTTTAGCTGTACGGCTATGGCTGATGATCTGACTAATGCTGTCACTATGTAGACTGTTCTTTTACATAGTCAATACAATTAACAGCAATTGCTAGTATCCACCAATTGAAACAAAAGCTGACAAATTCAAATCTCGGTTTGTTTTCCTTATTTTCCACAAAGGTACAGGGTAGTAATCAAACACCAGATGAACCTTTAACATTAATCCAATAAGGGTCAGTACATCTAAATTTAAAACAGTTTAGTTTACATGTGGTTTGATTGAGAACCCTCCTGTTATTGAAAGGGGAGGGGCTTGGCTTTTGATGTATCAAAATATTCATTTGTGCATACTTTCCATCTCATTTTATTGATTTATTTATTAATTTGTTATTTTTTTCGGGGGGGGGGGCCTGGGTTCTGACTCTCGATATGCGCGTAACAGAATAATGTTAAAAATTTTAAAAAGAAAAGAAAAGAAAAAAATCAATGTAAACATTTCCTCAAATAACAGATAACTAAGCAAATTTCACAAGCGAATTAATTGCCGATGTTTTACATATGAAAACAAACCAATTGGAAACCCACTTTTTTTGAATAAAAAAGGTTGTCTTTGTTGGACTGGCACAAATTTAACCCAAAAATTGTCTTATTACCACAGTGGGCAATGCACACACGGATTGGAACACTAATGAAAATTCCTTTTTTTAATGATTGATAGTGTAATCAAAAACATAACACAACATTTGCAACAATAATTTCTTAATTACAGGTTTTACTTATGACTAGATAATAAACAAATATCTTCCCGTCTTTAGTAATTCATCTTAAATCAATCACTTCATCCCTGTAAAAAGACAACTCCTTTTAAAATAATGTATTTACATTCAAACCACACACCCAATGAACTTTGACCGGACGATGCAATTCAACATCAACTGTTCTTGCAGCCTCATATTATGCATCTTTACCCTTTCTTGAGAACGTTTCAGTATGAAAATAATACGTTGAAATATACTCCACACACAGATCCTTGTCATTTGATTGGTGGAACACGCCTATCCTGTCACTCTTTGTTGTACCATGTAAACTGCCGCGATGGGAGGAATCCTATATGGATGATTCCAGGATGTTTTAGTGGCAGTGTTGTTTTAAAAATAAACATTCCCGACCCGTTCGTCTCAACGGAACAAAGTTGCAGCCGGTGTTTTGGAGTTGTTCACACTGCTTTAGACAGGTTTTACAGAATTTTCAGAGTGTATGGTGGACAAGTTCCTGTGTTTATTTTGTGTTTATTGAGAACAAAATCAGACAAGGATCTATGTGTGAGTTTTATAAAACAAGCATTGAATGCATTTTGTTCCCACATTGTCGCAGAATAAAACCACTGGGTGAAATCTTGCTTTTTCCATTACACTCGGTTTCGCTTCATGAATGGATTGGAATAGTCCAGATTCCACCTTGTGCACGAAGTGCAAAAACCAATTTTGTTGCTAGAATAATTTCCAATAAACTTCTCAAACTTCCAATACTGTCTAAATCTGTATTTGGAATGAAAGATAACACAGATAAATACTGCTATGACGCTTTTAACATCTTGTAAAAGGAGGTGATGCTGCAAATATATACCACCACCTCAAACTTGGTGTACATTCTCTTAATAAAGGATATTTCAAGAAACACAAAAGCAATGTACTGCAACAGGCATGATGAGTGGCCCTCGGGGAAGAGTAAAAACCTTTTTTTCAAGTACATCGACTGACCCACATGTACACATGGTCTAGACTTTTCAGGCTATTTAAACACAATTTTTCTGATTTTTCTCAAGGACGAAACAATCAGAAATCAGACTAAAATAAGAATATCATGCCTAGTGCAAGCAATGTGAGTATTTGAACCTTTGGTTCCACTTGATTCGACAAGCCACCATCACTTATAAGTAAAGGCTGTGAAGTATGATCCTATCGCTTACTAGGATGACCATGATACTAAGAGGTCATCAGGATAGAGCATTTACTCTTCAACGGGAAGCGGATTTAGAACAGTATCATGATCATTCAATGTGTGATGCTTGAAGGCCTTACTTATAAGTGATGGTGAATCGGAATTGGGCTCATAAGTACAATGCTTTGGTGTGTGAAGGAAACAAAATCACATACTTGAACATGTTTAATGAATCCCTACATGCAAGTAGGGGCAGTCAATGACAAGGGGCAATGGCCAGGGACAACAACTAGTGGCTATGGCCAGGGCCAATTACCAAGGGAAATAACCAGAGGCAATGACCTGGGGCAAAGACCAGAGGCAATAACCAGGGGCAATATTCAGGGGAAATGACTGGTGGCAATGACCAGGGACAATTACCTGCATTTACTAAATGAAGCACGCCCTACAGACCTATAATATCATGGTGCCGCCATCTTGTTTCCGAGGCTGCAAGGGAAAATTAGTCTGGCACCTTGCCAGTAGAATGAGAAATCATGTAATTGCTAATGCTATTTACACAAAGAGAGCAAGACTAAACATAGCAGCATCATGATAATGGTGTATAGGGGACTTTAACTCGATGGGGGAGGGGGTGGAGGTGGTTGTCCAAGACCAGGGGGTATTTGAGACAGAGGGGGTGGGGGCTGGCCATATGGCATCACCCCAGGCATAGGGGGTGGAGGACCCTGTGGGATTGGGGGCTGAAATTGGGGGAGAGGTGCTCCTTGTGGAGGCATGGCCATAGGGGGCGGAGACTGCATTGGAGGAGGGGGAGGTACAGATGCCCATTGAAGGGGAGGGGGTGGCACAGTCAGAGATGCCTGGGTACCCGTTACTGGAGTGGTTGCTGTGGAAACTTGCTGTTGCTGAAGAAGTTGTTGCCATGGTAACATGGATGATCCAATGTTGGCTGTTGTTAATGCCACTATAAAAAAAAATTAAAAAAAAATACATTGTGAATGGGGGTGGGGATTCGGCACTTAACTACTGTAGTTCCAGATTGAAAGAAAAGGAAAAAATAAGGAGAGTTTTTAAAAAGTAAAGGATCATGAAAAAGAAGTAGGGTACCTGTAGCTTGTTGCCATGGCAGACTTGCAGCTGATACGTTCACTCCTCCCTCTGAAATAAATGAGAAAGTGATTTATGTATAAAAATAACGGAAAGTCAAGACAATACAACACCAGACAACTTTCTATAACAACCATTACACAGTGGAAAACTCCCATACTACAGAGTGCGGATGGCGCCCTGCACTCAACATGGATCCAAACTGAACCAAGGAGCGTTCACACAAACGGCTTTCAACACGTGTGGGAATTTTTGAAAGCATCAAGAGCTCTCAATCCACCTCCAGAGCAGGGTTAGTTTATACAAGGATCTAGCGCTGTGCATGGATCAACACCGTGTTGAAATATGGTAGTGTGAATAGGTCAGTCCAGATTACAAGGATCGGATCTGTGTCCAACACAGAGATGTTCTGTAGTGTGAAAGACCTTTTGTCTAGTAATAACTGCTATGGGCTAGTAAACACCACTTCTCGACTTGCCCTGTGGGCGACTAAAAACTGTGCAACCTACTTCTTCATAATGCTCATGCTCCTTTTCAGATGTGAATGATGCATTTCTAAATGCTAAGTGTTAATTTATTTTTTGAGTGTGTGAATGTAACTTCATTTGACCGTTAAACTGGTTGTGATCGCTTCCATTAATATATCAGAAAGATACATTGATGACAATACAAATCTTGGCTACTAAAACTTCCTTGGGGCAAGTAAACTGCAGTTACTAGCCCAGTGGGCTACTTTACAAAAAGCTTAAGCACAAAGACTGAATGTTGCGCACATCATTTAAAGCTCTACTTTATAACATTGATATAGCATATATCAAGTGCCCTAAGAAATGTTTCAGTTTGAATGAATGAAAATCCAACCGTTAAACAATTTTGAATGATCAGAAAACAGCATGAAAAAAAAAAAAAAAAATAACAGAACATAATTAGTATAATTTGATGATTTGTAAGAGAGGGCAAGGCCTCTTTGAGAGGGCAAGGCCATTTTCATTTTGCAAAGGGTAATTCTACTGGTAAATTTTAAAGACTATGGGAAACTTTTAAAAGAACATCAAGGCCAAGACCAGAAAGAAACAGGCCATGGCCTCCATGTTATTTCAGGCCTGAAACAGAATACAAGTTATTCCTTATCTTGCAAAATAACATTTGAACACATTGAAGGTACAGCACAGAATAAGGGGATAATATGATCCTAAAACCAATGACGTCTTGTACCTGGACACCTTCACATGCGATCATTCTTACAGGCAACTTATTTAAGGCAACCGACTGCAGTGTTTGATAAAAGAACATTACCGCAGCCTACATGTCAAAAGATAATTTCCTAACGGTGTCTTAATACCAAAAATAAAAGTTGGTCAGTTGGACGGAAATGTATTAATTTTATGAAAATTTTGCAAAAATAGGGAATCATTTGTGTGTACTGAGACTGCATGTACTATAAATTTTTGATTTGGCCATTCCTTTATAATAGAGTCCTATACAGTGCACGTATATACCAATAAGGTGCTCAAAGCGCTTAAACAAAGAGAAACACTTTTTAAAACAGGTCATCAATCAACACCTTGAAGAAACTGCAGAAGATACACGAGTACCAAGGTGATGAGGCAAAGATTTGATAGAACTTGAGTTGATAACAATCCATTCAATCAACGTCAATGTAATGGCTCCATCTTTTTATGCACTGACCAATCACAACTGCCAACATGTACAACAAATTCAACACACAAATCGAACAGTGTCCTCCAAGCAAATGATGTGAAATTTTAATGTGAAGGTTCCATATCCAAGAAGATTGCCTAGAGCTAGTTGCTTGTAAGTATAACTGCCTCAGGTGACATGACCCTTATTTAAATAGAGCTGCTTAATCAGCAAATATTGCTTAACATGTTCCTGCTAAGCAAAAATAAGCAGGATACCAGTCATGAATCAGGGGGGAGAGTCATTGCTGACAAAATGGTCTGAAACTCTGATCTAAATGCTAGGGGTTTGTTAAAATGATGGCATTTCCACCTTTTGGTAACCCCTAGAGTTATAGATTCCAAGAAGCTTTTGGGAAGAGAATCCTCAGTGCTAGATCAAAAAGCATGATTCCTTTTTATTTGGAAAAATAACAGCTATTTTTGTTAACAGGCATACAGCAAAAAATTGAAACCCAAATAAAAGTCTGACATTTCTTATTCCTGATATATAGTGAATGTGGAATGGTATTTTGGCTGATAACCTTAATCGGGTAAGCATGATTTGATTGTGCTTAGCTAATTTTCTGAGCTTAACAGGCTCTATGAAATTGGGCCCAGGTCTTATACATGGAATTTGCATTGTACTTTGGCCTAAGGTGATGAATGGTGAATTCCAACAGAAACTGAGTTAAGAACATGTTAGTAGTAAATAAATGGACAAACTATGAATTCATTTGGAGAGTGAATTTACAAGCTTCAAACAGGGAAAAAGCATCTTGTGTTTTTCTCTCTGCGGATGTTTGGCAGCCAATTTGCCAGCACACATTATTATGATTGTTTATTTGCACAAACGCCAATTTTCTGACAGATGATGTTTTTCTGTGTTTCTGATTTTTGATTTCCCTCAAGCTGACTGAAGAAATTTATGACAGGTGTTGGTTTTTGTCCCAACCTCCCAATGCAGTTGCAATAACTCTGGCTTTAAAGCATTTTGAATGGAAACATTTTCCAAAATGGCTGGCTTTTCAGTGGCAGATTAAATTCATTAAAAAAAATGCAGACATGATTTAATTTTGTTTTGAAGCAGGCACATTCTTGTAAGAACGCAGTGAAAAAAATGAGCAGACCTGAAAAGATGACAGGGTTGGGAAAGGCACAAGGCAAAACTTAGCGGCAGGCACATGCATTTCTTTAAACACTATGCCACAACATGAGATACCTTGTGTGAAGCGTTGCCATGGTGGCGTAGTGACAGAGCCGGTACTCGTTGCCACCGGTCTCCCACCTAGGAAAGACATAAGCTCAATTAACCGCCTCCACTATTAATCATAAATGACAGACTTGAGGGATTTGATACCGTTCCTCCCACTAAGGCTAGGGCATAACAATCTTATCAAAGACTAACAACACAGGGGCTTTTGAGTTTTGAGTGGAGTCAGCACAGAGTGGAGTCAGCACAGAGTGGAGTCACCACAGAGCGGAGTCACCACAGAGCGGAGTCACCACAGAGCGGAGTCACCACAGAGCGGAGTCACCACAGAACGGAGTCAACAGTGTGGAGTCACCACAGAGTGGAGTCACCACAGAGTGGAGTCACCACACAGTGGAGTCACCACAGAGTGGAGTCACCACAGAGCGGAGTCACCACAGAGCGGTCACCACAGAGCGGAGTCACCACAGAGTGGAGTCTACACACAGAGTGGAGTCACCTCAGAGTGTGAAGTCACCACATAGTGGAGTCACCACAGAGTGGAGTCACCACAGAGAAGAGTACTTAAACTGATTTTGAACATTGCCCAGCCAAAAGAATCCCAAACTCCTCACAAGCCTAAAAAAATACAAACTTAATGAGTATGGTTAACTGTGAAAACAGTTTCACATCAGATGCGACCTCAAGAATAACTCCACTGTTTATTTCATTTTGGATCAGAAAAAATCTTTTAGTGAAAAATTGTTTCTCAAAGAGTACCTATCACTCAGGGAAGCATTGAAGCCTTACCTGCACTTGTCTGGATCTGCCAGGGTGCACTTGTTGGTAGAGGGGGTGGTGGTGGGTCACTACTTGGGGGTGGTGGAGGTGGGGCAGCCAGGAGAGATGTAGGGGGTGGAGGTACTGGCATTGCCAAGGCTTGCATGTTGGTCAATGATTGCAGAGCTGTACAATCAGACAAAACAAAGTCAAACAATTTCAAAATAAGATGGATTTATGAAGCACTCATATCGTTGCATCAGTGCAAATACGCTGTATTGCTATTTTGCAACAAACTTGTATCTTGCACGAAAAGTGCTCTGTTATTTTTGTTTTAGGCGCAGACTTGTTTTTTGTGTACATCTGGGCTATTTTAAGCAAGATACAACATTTTTACCATTTCAAACTTGTGCGTAACGCAAGTGCTACCTTAGGAGATACAACGTTTTTGCACTGACACTCTGATACATAAATTTTAACATTTGTTTTTCAATGATATGTTATAAAGCAAATGAAATAATGGAAATAACTATTGCAAACTGCTTACCAACCCGAATGACCTGTGTTACATATTGCATAAAACAGGTAATGGCCTGACACCAGCAGTCTTTCTCAAAGGCTAATAAACAAATAAAGCTATTAAAATGACTCTACTAGGGTTGAAATGCAAGGCCATGAACAACTGTAGCATGTTATAAAAGCAATGTATACATCATTTTCAAACAAACACTGTAATGCATGAATCACTACACTGACTAACGGCAAACTGAGATATATTTAGAAAGGAGTTTTAATACCCAATAAATATTTAAACTCTCTCCATTTCTTTATGGTGTTTCTGTAAAGTTCATGTCAAAGTAATTTGAGTATCATCATGAGCTGTTAATTTATTTCAATATTTAACTGATGGACTCAATTAAAGAGGAACTGTTTTCGTGATCAAAGCAGGCATGTCTCTGTACCTGAAATAATGAACTCTAACCCAGTTGCTGCAGGAGCTGTCCGTCACATTACAATAATGATGGCGCCCTTTGTGATGGGACAGGCAGCCCTTAGGCCCCCATGCAGTAACTAGGTTAGAGTTCATAATTCCATGTAAAGCCACAGGCCTGTTATGATCATGACAACAGTCCCCTTTAATGTAAGGGCCCTGTAATGGCTGTACATCTGATACTGAGCCCGTAGGCCCCCGTGCAGTAACTGGGTTAGAGTTCATAATTCCATGTAAAGCCACATGCCTGTTATGATCATGACAACAGTCCCCTTTAATGGCTATACATCTGATACTGAGCCCGTAGGCCCCCATGCAGTAACTGGGCTAGAGTTCATAATTCCATGGTACAGTCCCAGGCATGCTACATGTATGATCATTATGACAGTCCCCTTTAATGGCTTTACATCTGATACTGAGCCCGTAGGCCCTCGTGCAGTAACTGGGCTAGAGTTCATAATTCCATGGTACAGTCACAGGCCTGCTACATGTATGATCATTATGACAGTCCCCTTTAATGGCTATACATCTGCTACTGAGCCGTAGCCCTCGTGCAGTAACTGGGCTAGAGTTCATAATTCCATGTAAAGCCACATGCCTGTTATGATCATGACAACAGTCCCTTTAATGGCTATACATCTGATACTGAGCCGTAGGCCCCATGCAGTAACTGGGCTAGAGTTCATAATTCCATGGTACAGTCCCAGGCATGCTACATGTATGATCATTATGACAGTCCCCTTTAATGGCTTTACATCTGATACTGAGCCGTAGGCCCTCGTGCAGTAACTGGGCTAGAGTTCATAATTCATGGTACAGTCACAGGCTGCTAAATGTATGATCATGATGACAGTCATCCTTTAAGCAGTTACTTACATGGCGTCATGGTTACTGATGTTTCTGCTGAAGGATGTTGTGATGCAGGAGGAGGAGGCGGCATTGCCCATGGAGGTTACCCCCGCCCATCCAGGAGGGGGCATGGGTACATTCATCATATTAGGAGGGGGTTGCATCATAGGGGGAGGTAGCAATCCAGGAGGGGGTTGATTCATGTTGAATTGACCTGGTGGACCCGGGGGTGGGGGGCCATTGAAGTTGTTTGGTGGATGACCTGGACCTGGGGGTCCGCCACCTCCACCCCCACCAGGGGGTCCTCGGTGGTGTGGAGGAGGGGGCATACCTAGGAGACTAGGAGGCTTGTTCTGCATTGGGGGTCCGTGGTGATCTTTGTTCATCCACGGAGGTTGGAAATTTGGACCCATCTGAAGCACAAAGAGAAATTGGAACTAAAAGACAACTTTTTCAAATATTAAAAGATGTGGCTTGATTACAGTATGTCTTGTGGTCAAGTCCACAACAAAGTTACACTCTTATCCATCTTAGTATTCCAGGTAACCATGGATAGAAAAATCCAAAGTTTAGACTTGCTAATAACATTAATTGACCTGGCTAATAATGCATTCTGTTTGTCTGTCCATCAGGCATCTAACCACAAGCCCAGGCTTCTAGAAGATGCCACAATACCTTATTTGGTCTCTGTCTTGTAAAACTTGATTTATGATTACATCTTAAATTATTTATTGTGAGAAGGAACACTTTTTTGACTCGCCCAGTGGACTAGTAAAGGTAGGATCTTGACTAGCCCGCCGCTGTTTTCACTCACATTTGGTGACCGAGGACTGTTAAATTTCAAACCCTGCTATACAAAATAAAAATAATACTGAGTTCTTATATAGCACTTTATCACACAAATTGGCGTCTCAAAACGCTTAGTATTTTTTCTTACAAGGCATGCGGAGCTAAGTTTTTGATGTATGAGACCTGTTCCTTTACTTAGCACCATGTAATGGTTTACAAGGTTCTTTGGCGCAATATGCAGCCAATCAAACCAGGAACACCAGGGGCGAACCGGTAAGTGCGACTTGGTTCTTCTACATTCAACAACACAAGGGACCTATGGCTTTACGACCAATCCGAACGACGCAGCAATAATGGTTAAGTGTCTTGCTTAAGGACACAAGTGTCACGACCGGGACTGGAACTCACACTCTGCTGATCAGAAACACCAGAGCTTGAGTCCGGTGTTCTTATCCGATCGGCCACAACACGCCATGTAGGTATAAGACTGGATGAAGACTCAGTATTTCAAACATACAAACCACTGAGGGCCATGAGGAAGAAAGACAATGACTTACCAGAGGTGGTGGATGATGAGGATGATTCTGATTCCCCTGACCAGACGGTGTTGAAAGAAGAGGTCTGGGTCCCATATGATGCATGACACCATGACCATGAGATGGAGGCATGCCAACTTTAGGATCAGACATAGGGGGTCCTTCTCCTAACTCAGCCATAAGAGACATGTACTAAAGCAGAAGAAGAAAACAAATCAAAGAAACAAATAGAAAGGTTTAGTATTAAAGGCCCTGTACACTATTGGTAAGATCGAAAAACACAATGTTCACAGATTCACACATAACTTACACGATTTAAAGTAAGTAATGGTAGAAAGGGTTCCTTAAAGTATTTCTGCCTAAAATGCTATTGTTTCTGAGAAACGAGTAAAACAATAGTAATTTTGAAAAATTTGAAAAAACAGAAAACACATAAGATCTCTTTTCACTATTTTCTCGTGACCTCGATGACCAATTGAGCTCAAACTTTCACAGGTTTGTTTGTTCATGCATATGTTTAATCACACAAAATGTGGACACTGATTTTGAGCTGTTACCAAAAGTGTACAATACCTTTAAATAGATGTTAAATTTGCATCAGGGATAACAAATATTTGGTGTAAAACTTTACACCGATGTGTGTAACGCATTGTATACTCAGTGCTTTCTGAAGTCCTTTCCCGAGTCCTCTAGCTACCGGGCAATCTCAGTGGTTTAGTGGTAAGACAACTCCTCTAGACGGGCAAAGGTGTGGGTTTGAATCCCAACTGAGTAATATTCCAGTGAATTTTTCCCACAGGACTTGGGAAAGTACTGAGTATACAGTGCTTTACACATGACATCAGTGTATGGGTAAAAACCAAATAATAGGTTTAGTAATGTTTGATGTTTCATTGATGTTTCTTTTTTGTTCATACATTGCCGATCTGTCATTGTTCTTTTTGGTCTGTTGTTGTTTGTTGTGACTGTCTTGTGTTAAAACTACTTTCACTGTTTATACTTCTTATGATGACTAGAGAATGTAACACCATACCTCAGAGTCCATCTTGGCTTTCTCTGCTGCACTAGGACCTTGCATCCTAGGTGGAGGTCCGTTGGGTCCTCCCATAGGTCCTCCACCCATGGGACCACCGGGTCCACCACCACCCATAGGGTTTTGACGACAGTCCTGGGCAATGTGGCCAGTACCTCCACAGATGGAACACTGTATGGTGCCAGTGATGTTTTGCTTCTCTGGGCATTGCCATGTACGATGAGTCAGGGCACCACAGTTGGAACATCTTGGGGGAATGAAAACAAACTGAGTCAGCTGAATTTGAAACTTTAAACGGAGGAAAAGTTAGCACAGCATTTATTTCACAAGAGGAGGAAATAGGTTCATTCCGACCCTACGTAGATGTCACTATTTATCGCTCGCCATGCTAGCGAATTACACGCGCACGTCACCCACAGACATTTCTAAACTGCACAGATATGTGTTTCTAAACGTAACGCTGTATCCTACAGGTGCATAGTACTCCAGCATGGCAGACTTCCTCCATTGCTGTAACGTCAGTGAGAAGGGTCTATTGTTTTTTGTGAGTACAACACTAGCAGAAATGGTTAGGACAGTCTTGTTGTAATAAGAAGACATATACTGGAGTCATACCTTAAACCTGCTACGCACCCTTCTTTCCCTTTTGGTGTACCGAATTCTGAACTTTGACCCACTCTAAAACCAGCTGTGTAGGATGGTTAGCTTTGTAATTGGCTTTGCTACCTTTGGCTTTGAGTTTTATGAACCAAACTGCTCTTTTGGCTTTGAGTTTTATGAACCAAACTGCTCAGCGAGACTTTCGTGAGATAGTCCCTTCAAGCATAATAAGCGTTGCTGCTCTGAAAGGTGTGTAATAAGCAATATCAGCATATATTGTACGTTTGAAATACATAAAGCAGACCTCTGTTGTTCTGGTCTTGGCCTTGGTCCCCCTTTAAAAGTTTTCCATAGTTTTGTAAGCTTTTCCAAATGCAGTGCCCTTTGAAAAATGAAAATGGCCTTGCTCTTTTGAAGATCAAAGTCCACTGCATATCATGATTCTAAGCCATGCATAAACACTTATGCCCACGATTGATAATTAAAGAATGGCTCCAAGGTCAGTTTTGTGATCCACTCATTTTCCAACAGAAAATTAAAAACAAAACAAAAAAGAAGTCTCTGACCTCTGTTTAAATGAGTGTAAAATGCCTCTGTGTTTGATATCCTTCCAGTGTAATTTTTGTCAATGTCCAATCATCGATGAAGTCACATTTCAATTACATGGTCTGCACATTTTTGTGCAGAGAATTTTTAGTCCATTCCTGAATTTTGATAATATTCAATCAAAACAGGGTTGCATTTGAGCTCTTGATTGGTGCAATAATTCCTCTCTGGAATGCACAACAGAGCCCCAGACCCATTTGTTTTTGTTGTTCGATAACGTCGTATTTCAAATTTTTTATTCTCTGAAAGAGCTTCAAATAAAATGATATTTTACACCATTTTAACGTGAGGTTAGAGACTTGTAATTTTTCTGCCCTTTCATGAGGACTCTATCTATTGGAAAATGAGTGCGTCACAAAACTTAATTTAACCTTGAAGGCCCTCCTTAAAGTTTGCAGCAAAACGTCTTACAGGTTGAAATGCAGACACTCATCAGAATAATTCATCTGCCGTTTTAAACAACATACTAATCTGAGATCACATCTGGTCATTTGGTCAACAAGTGTTTTCTGTTACCATGGATGCAGGCCAATTTCATAGAGCTGCTTATGCAGAAAATGTTGCTTGACACTGTTCTGCTAAGTACAAATGAGCAGGATGGTACATGAGACATGATATTTTGAGTGGTAACCTTATTCTTGTAAGCATAATTTAGTTGTGCTTAGCTACTTTTTGTGCATTAAGGGAGGGTATACCTTTGGTAATACTCCAAAAAATTAATGGCCATAAAAACTTACTTGGTAAGAAGCATTGTATCTGTTGATAATGTACATCATGTTAAGAAATAATTCCCTTTTAAGGAATGTGGTTTTAGAGGGAGGGAATCAAAAACATTTTAATCTGAAAAACATTCCTCAGATTGTGCATTCCAATTACAGATTGATTCCTGCATGGACATAACCGCTCCAGATATTTGGCGATATCTCAAAAATGCTCCTACCTTTCGAAATGAAATTTTCACTGGTTGGTTTTAATGTCTACATTTATAGGATTTAAACAATCGAATGATTCCAAAAACCAAAGGTGTACTTTTAAAGTACCTTTAAAGGTATTGTACACTTTTGGTAACAGCTCAAAATCAGTGTCCACATTTTGTGTGATTCAACATATGCATTATGAACAAACAAACCTGTGAAAGTTTGAGCTCAATTGGTCATCGAGGTCACGAGAAAATAGTGAAAAGAGATCTTATGTGTTTTCTGTTTTTTCAAATTATCGCGCGCGATAATTACTATTGTTTTACTCGTTTCTCAGAATTGATAGCATTTTAGGCAGAAATATTTTAAGGAACCCTTTCTACCATTACTTACTTTAAATCATGTAAGTTATGTGTGAATCTGTGAACATTGTGTTTTTCGATCTTACCAATAGTGTACAGGGCCTTTAAGCAGCTCTATGACATTGGGCCCTGGTCTTAAAGCAGGAAATATTACTCAACACATTTGCTAAGCAAAAATTTGCATAAAACCAATCACAAAAAATATACAATGAAAAAGTCTGGTTGGCAAATTGATCCTGCTTAGTGAGAACTTTGTGCTCAGCAAATTTACATGAAACCAATCACAAACAATTTACAATGAAAAAATCTAGCTGGCAAACTAATTCTGCTTACTGATATTTTTTGGTGTTTAGCAAATTTAGATGAAACCAATCACATTCAATATACAATGAACAAATCTAGTGGGCAAACTGATTTTGCTTAAAGGAACATTACAGAATTGGTAAGAAAAGAACTTGTAAAATAAACTTTTTGATCACAGATTTACATAAAACTTACACGGTCTAATGGTGATAGTAGAAAACATCCCTTGAAATATTTCTGTCTGAAATGCCATGGTGATGAGAAATGAATAAACTAACTTTCCATTTTAGCATTTTATGCATTTTTTAAATCTCTATGATTTCATGCAAAATATGTGTAATCGGTTTTTCACTATTTTCTTGTGACCCAGATGGCCGATCGATCTCAAACTTCTACAGGTTTGTCAGTTTATGTATATGGTGGATTACATAAAGTGCTTACACTGCCAGCAACTGTTTTGTTAGCAAAAACCAATTCTGTAATGTTCCTTTAAAGAGATTTTGTTGCGCTAAGCAAATTGAGCAAGCTATTAGAACAAACCTTGTAGTATCCTCATCTCTTAGTGTACCATTAAGACGAGCCAATTCCCTCAGCTGCATCCGTCTCAGATCATTCTGACCTTCTGGCGTCTCAATCCCCTGTTTGATAATTTCACGGATCTACAACACAATCACGACGATGGTGACCAAACAAAGACCGGGTAACAACACCAGAGGGCAGCAAACAACATCCACATAGGAGGAGGCAGGGGGAGAATGGTGCGAGAAAAAGAAAAAGAAAAAAAGGGGCACAATATAAGTACGCAAGCACAAACATTGACTTTTTATTGTTACTGACACCTAGGTACCTTGAGATATCAGCATCGCGGAGCGTACCATTTAAGGCAGCAAGCTCGCGCAGTTGTGACCGTTTGAGCTCGTTGTGACCCTCGGGCGCTTCGATGCCATTGAAGACGATTTGTCGTATCTATTGAGATATGTTCGACAAGGGGCGGAGTTACTGCGGAGGCAAAGGGGGTTAGTACACGGACGGGTTGAGAATGAAAACAACTTTAAGCTGATTTGATTGATCTTCTTAGAATTGACTCATGGACTCAGTCATTGAAATGGTTTATCAGGCATGATATTTGGCCCTTGGAATTGAGTAGGAACATCTTATCAAGTACAAGGGCCACCTACATGTACATGTACAAAGCTTGTTGGCTTGAATAGACTTTTCTGGCTATTCAATCACGCTTTTTCAGATTTGTCCAAGGGCAAAACAAAAATCTGAAATCAGACTAAAGCAGGAAGAATACCATGCGTGGTTTATATCAAATCAATTCGTTTGACATCATTACTCTATAAATCTGGCTTATGCCATTTTTACAGTCAGATTTCCCATGTATTGCGGTGCAGAGCCATTTTAAGCAAGGCGTGCATGGTGAGACCTGCACCATTATTTGCATGCATTTTGATTACCAAATTGGCAGACCATTGTAGGCAGACAGTAGCCGCATGTGATGTCAGTGCAAAGGATCAATTATGATAAAGACATGATGCAAACATGCAGTGATCTGGGCCTACAGGTGAATCTTTAGCAGGCACTGTAGAGAAATACATTAATCTGAAGTTCAAGATCAGGGTCCAATTTCATGAAGCTGCTTAAGCACAAAAAGTAGCTAAGCACAAGAAAATTATGCTTATCAGAACAAGGTTACCAGCCAAACTACCATACCACATGTACAATTTGTGACTGGTATCCTGCTCATTTCTGCTTAGCAGGCAATTATTTAGCAATATTTTCTGATTAAGCAGCTCTATGAAGTTGGGCCCAGATCATTAGCCTTTTTGAGATAACGATATGGTTGACACAATAGATACATGTAGTTCCCAGCAGACGCCATCTTTACGGGCAAATTGCATTCTGGCTTGCAGGTGCGTCAAACGCTCAACTTATTAACGCAGCCGCGTTGTTCACTGACCAATCCTGCAATGAGTTTCGTGAAATGCGCGCGCGTTGCACGCCGTTCTCACATGAAACGCATGACTGTTTGTTCTAAACTGCTCGTAAAGATGGCCGATTTATGTCATACTGTAACCTATCTATATGAGAGCACTGTTTGGTTTGGGTGAATACAGACAGATTTACCCAAACCTAACAGTGTCATATCATTGTGTCCACCATATCTCAAACTGGCTTACATGTATGTAACTTAAATTCATCTCAACTACAAACAACTTCAATGGCAGGATAAACATTCGTACGGCTATTAACGCAAAATGTGCTTTAGCAACAGGTCTTTGATCGTGGGTGGCATGAGCGTGGCTGTCAGGGTGACGCTTGATCCAAGGCGCTTATGGCATTTACATGATTTCTCAATTAGAGTGACCTGAGTGTTGCTTTCCTACTTGATCCCAACAGTTCTGTTGCAGCACAAGCAAAATGCAGGTCGGCCCGCAGGCAGTTTAAGGGAGGGAAAAGTCTACAGTAGAAGTTTCTGTCCTTGCTGGGAAATCCTGATAACTATGGAGGACTTCTAAGGTATGATGTTTGTATCTAAGATCAAAATCTAGAATTGTGCATTTCAACCTCTAGGGCATGGTTTAGGTTAGACACTGCCTATTAAATTACCCAAAGATTCTTAAATTTGAAATAAACAGTACAAACGTACAGCCTTGTGCTGGATGAAAGAACAGCAGTACAAAACAATGAAGCGCTAAATAAAAATGATGCAGATATGAGTTTTAGTAATAAATACACAGTGTGCAGAGTTACAGCGATCTTAAAATGGATACTGATGGAATAATCGTAGCCCTCATGCAAAAATCTGAAGTAGATTTTTCCAATCTGAAATCTTAAAATATCTGAAGTTAGAAGATACAGATTTTTAGTGGTATATGACAGTTGGGACTTGGGAATAAAATACAATTCCAAATGCTGAAGCTAGATTACTTTATAGAGACTTCACACAATAGTTTATCAGTAAGTAATATCATAATTGTTTTGTTTTGTAATTTTGAAGGACTGCAAAGAGTGGTAATGGCTGTAATATTGATCCAAATAGAACCTTTCTCCACAAAGGAAGACTCTACTGAGGTGGAAATCTAAGACCATTACTACTTTTTGAATTCATACCACAGGTCATTTTTGTTGGTTAACATTTAAGATTTTTTCGCAACAAATTTTGAACGAATATACATGTACCCAATGATAGTGAACACAAGCCTGCAATATATCATGTGGTGAATGCATCTACACAGTACACAGTCAACCCTCTACGTTTGACCATTCAATATCATCCGTTGTAGTTTTGAATGATAGATGCACTATGCCAGCCTGCAAAATGTATCATGTGCTGAATGCATTTACGCAGTACACAGTCAACCTCTACTGTGCAACCATTCAATATCATCCAATGTGGTTTTGAATGATAGATAAACTATACCAACCTGCAATATAATATAATGTGGTGAATGCATCTACATGTAATGTACATAGTACACAGTCAACCCTCCTACTGTGTGACCATTCAGGACCATTCAAGATCATCCATTGATGTGGTTTTGAATGACAGATAAACTATGCCAGCCTAAACAGTACACACAATGTACACAGTTACATGTAGTTCTGTGCACAGTTGTGCCATCATTTACAAACAGTGCTGTTGAATGGTTAGTAATGGTTGGTCAACTCACTGCAAAATGCTTACGAAGAGTGGGAGGATTAATGAAGAGATTAGTACATGAAGTTTGTTACATATCAAATCACCATAATGAAAACTCATCACATTTAATGGATGATGTGTAAGTTGTGAAGTAACATGCAATATATCATATTCTTGCCTGTATAAAATGGAAAGAGTTTAAACATATCATGCACAGTAATGATAAAGTTTAGATCAAAGCAGTGCATAGCAAAGCTGCATACAATAGCATTAACGTCAAGCATACATTATCCATAACTATTCCCAACCCATCCAAATCCACCTGCATGGTTTGTTTGATTCTGTTGGACTGAGGTCTGCACAAGTAAAACTTATTGTGCTTTACATGGGATCAGGCAAACCACTATAATCAGAGTCCAACACTTTGGGTGTTGAGTTACTGTATGGTGTTGGACTGAGGAATGCACTGGTAAACTGATTTTAAATGCTTTTATACACAGATCAAGCATACCACCATATGCAGTGTCCAACAGTTTGGTGGGTGTTGAGTAATACCATGATTTCTTTTGAGTGAGGAAAGGATCCTAGTAAAACAATAACCATAGGAAGTTGACGTAATTTAAAAAAAATTATCTTGCACTAACTGAAATTATCTTGCATAAAAATGAAAATGATAGTGAAAGAAGAAAATAAGAACAGCAAGTCTTTACTTCTTGATTCCATGTTACAAAAATATTTCAGTATTGTCAGACAGGCATGCTGAATAAAAACCAGCGATTGAACCTAAATAATAATAACAATAAAAATAAACTAAAGACAAGTCATCAAATGCACCCGTGGAATTACATGGAGGCCCTGAAGGCCATGGCCTCTGTTTCCCCTGGTCTTGGCCTTGACGTTTCCCAAGATTTTTCAATGGAAGTGCCCTTTGCAAAATAAAAATTGACCTTGCCCTGTCAGAGATTAAAATTCCACGCTAGCAAATGTCACTAAACCTCTCAACAAGTAGACCCTTATCCTGAGCTTTATGAAAAATCACATGTCAATAGCTTTTATTTTAAATATTCAGATCAATTTGGTACATTTTGTGAGTTTAGTGCACAGCTATGTTTGATGGTTTGAAGAAACCACTGCAAATATTTGGTGATTTCAGCATTTTATTTTCAACGGATATTGGTAAAATTGTTTTACTATAAACAAAATGTCTAAAATGTCAAAGGGTACCTAGGCAAACTCATGGGTGTGGGCCAAATACCCTCCTTGTGTTGGTGAAGTACAAGACCTGTATCTTACAGGACATCAACGCAAAGACAGTCATGACAGGGGCAATTGTCTTTGTCTCTTTGTGTAGCTATAGACATAAAGTCCATGGGCTTTTAAGTCAAACACCATGGTATGGAAGCAATTGCCTCCACATACATGTATTTAATGCTTGGAAAATTTACATGTTACCTTTCTTTTGTGTGTGGCTCCAGTCTTGGGTATGACATTTTTGTTACACCAATATGAATAGAGAAAGAATAAAACACGAAGCTTCTAAAGCTTGTTTACTCTTTGCTCACAAAGAGCTGGTTGATTGATTTAGAGGTAAGTGCGAAATTATGATTAGTTTTTCAATTTGTTGTTCATGATGGACTAAACAGGTGTAAACAAAACAGGTGTATCTACAATTTGAGCCATTCACCTACACTACTTGTTTAGCCAACCTGTACCTGATCAACAGCCTTCTTAACAGCTTCTGATGTATTAGCCGTCACTAAAGCATGGAGTGGTTCATCTTCACCAGGTAACGGCTGACCATCTTTACGTCCAACTTTCCCCTCCTTGACAGAGCCCTTGCCTCTGATCATCACCTTAGTTCCTGTATCTTTCTCTAGCTTCTTCAAGGTGTTTCCACTGAAGACATAAATGATCAAAATCAATATTAACACAAAGCACCTTAAGCCACCAGAATTACACTGCAGCCAAACTTCCAATTGAGCAAACTCAAGGTTTGGGCTACGGGGGATTCAATTTCAAAGTACTCATTGAGGTACACTTTTAATAACAGCTGAAACAGAGAGCTACAAACTCGGCCAATTTTTGCATACCAGAATTATGTTACCAGTCAAAATACCATATTAAAAGAACTGCCTGTGACTGGTTTCCTACTAATTTGGGGCTTTTTTTACGGCAGAAAGTTGTCTTCGCTTAAGTAGCTTTGTGAATCTGCACCTAGGATATTCAAAGTTAACACCATGCTTGGAGGTGTATTAAGATGAAGACCTCATCCCACCACCATCTTAGAGGTGAAAATGAAGATGAAACACAGGAGATAAACAGCAGGTCACATAGGATGAGCCAATGAGTAACCTTCATCAGAACTCTGTGGGAAGTCGTCCAAGTCAAATTACATATATGCATAACATCATAAGATTATAAAGCTTAAGGAGCCCTGAGCGTCTTTAAACTGGAGCAGAAAGCTAGCTTACCGTGGTCCGATAAGAAGTCCTACAAAGTTGATATCTGGATGATCATCTTGAGGGATCATGACTCGATCACTCACACGCTGTATAGGTGGCCTGTCAACAAACAAGAATAATTATAACACCGTTTACAACGATTCTGTCTCGTGATTGGTTTAGAGCGCGTCACATGATGTCTTACTTTTACTAGAAAGCTGTGCAAACGCGACGCACTGTTTATGCAGCAAACAATATACTATACCCATAGCAACCAATGTACTATACCCATAGCAACAGCAGCTTCTTGGTACCTAGACGTCTAGGCACAATATATGTATGGGGTGTTAAAAAACAAATATTGACTGCTTTTACTCATGCCATGGTTAAAACAACAACTCACTCAGTGATCCCGCAGCATTCTATTTTACCTCCGCTCCACCATGAGAAAATAGAATGTGCCAAGGATCACCTCGGGAGTCGTAGTTTTAACCATAGCACTCAAAGCAATCAATATTTTAAAACTAGAAATCATTCTATAACAGTCTATGGGGTGTTGTGGCCAAGCGATCTAGGGTGGTGTACTCAAGTTCTGAACGTTTTGAATGTGGATTTGAATCCTTGCCAGGCCAGTTGCGACACTTGTGTCCTTGTGCTCTTTATCATGATAGACACAATTGGCGACCGTAGTCACATGACTCATAGTGGGTATAAATGTAAACATACCAAGCAAGCGACGAACAGTGTGCATGGAAACGCATGGCTACGCCCGAGTGCTTCTGCCGTAAGGTAGGAAGCAGCCATGCTTTTCCATGCACACTGCATATTGCTTGCTTGGTTTGTTTACATCTTATACCCACTATGAGTCACGTGACTACGGTCGCCGATTGTGTCTATTGCTTCTCTCCACACGGTGAGAGCCAGGGAGTAACCTGCAATGGACTGGCATCCTGTCCAGGGGGAATACAAATGTTCTCAGTCGTTCAATGCCAATGAAACCGGATATAAACACCGGCCTGATGAGCCCTTTTTATACTTTCTTACAAAGTACATTCCATCAGGGACCTCAATGTGATCAACAGACAGTCCAGAAACACATTAATTTGGAGTAAAATACGACTGAATTACACAGATCCATTTAGTTCTGCCCACCACAACGCTAGTAGCAGGTGCATCTCCGACCCTTGACTTTCAAACTGTGTACCAGGGACCTCAATGTGCTCAACAGACAGCCAAGAAACACATTAATTTGGAGTTAAAAAACGACTGAAATACACAGATCTTTCTAGTTCTGCCCACCACAACGCTAGTAGCAGGTGCATCTCCGACCATTGACTTTCAAGCTGTGTACCAACCAATGCCCAAATAACCAACACATCAATGTGACATCATTCCTGCATTAATGACCTGACCCATCCCTTACTTGTAATCTGCAGGTGGTTTATACTCTGGGTTGACCAGCATAGCTTCTTGAATGAGAACATGACGTTGCTCTTCTAGCTTCTTGCGAGTACGATACTCACGAGTATTTAACCTCTTGCCTTCATGGTTATATACTGGCTCAGGAGATGGAGATCTGGGAGGTAGAAAATAAAAAGAACTCAATGTTAGAAGATGTCTCCATTTTGTTGATTTATGTGTAAAATCAAAGCTTATGCCTTACTGCCACTTTTTACAACAAATGTCTGGTTTTACAGCACATAGAAGTATGGAAAACAAGAAGGCCAGAACAGGCCTAGGTTTTTATGACAAAGACCTTCCATTTTCCAATCAACCTCAATCCTTCACCAAGTAAATGTATTAATTCGCCAATCATTAAGACACCTTGGTACTTGGGCATTAACCAAACATATATGCTGCAGTGAACAGCCACAAGAGTTAGCTGGAAAACTTTACCTTAAAACCTCAAATATTTCCTATCAACTACACTATAACAATTAGTTCAGATATTAATATAGTGTTGCCTTATTTTTATACATGTGGTCTGAAGTCAAAAAACAAAAGCCACTTCAAGTTTCTTTAAGTCAACATTTTATCACTCTTTTGAGAACAAAAAGAGTCAAAAGTTATGAAGTAAATTCTATTATTATCTTGCTGTTTGTAAATAAAACCTTTAAGCTGAAAACAGCCTGGCCTAACTTCATGTTCACTTTAATAACTTGTTGATCACAGTAGCTGAATGAATGACTGCATTCCATGGTTAGAATGGATTTCTGTTTGTGCTTAGTGCACCTTCAGGTCACTTTGCATTCAAACGTATAGCAGTAACCCAGTCACCGAAAACTGATGTTGGTACTTGGCCTAACTTCAAAAAAGCTGTTAAGCAGCAAAACATTGCCTTAGCAATTTCCTCTGCTAAGCAAATAATTAGCAGAGCAGTGGTGGCAAAATTTGATGGCATTTTGGCTGGTAACCCGATTCTGCTAAGCAAGATTTCTTTGTGCTTAGCCAATGTTTTTGCTTACCAGTTTTAAGAATTGGGAACATGTTCAATATGTCATTAATCTCTAAATACAAACTTATCTTGAAAGAGATTGGCCTACACTATTTATTTAAGCAATTTTCATTGTGCTTAAAAAGTTCTGTCTAACACTTTTTTGATGATTTTGTTAAAATATTTTTTTAGCAACTCCTTTCTCTCTAAGTGGGTTGCCTTGAAGTAAAAATTGTCACTGATATTCAGGAGAAATAATGGTTAGAATTTCTCTCCACTGTCCATGCCGCCCTTAAAAAAGAACGGTTAATTCTTGTAATGGAGGTAAAAATTGGTTATTTGAATTTTTGGTGGCTGAAGTTTGATGGAGTCTGCCTTGTTGCAAAAGCTGCAGATCCACACAAACCTTGTTGGAAAAAAAAGTCAATTAGGAACTCTGAATTGTGGAAAATAAATTGTTAAATTGATTGGGAGAGAAGGTGGTCATTAAACATCTGTCTTATAGAACCAACCTCTTTCTTATTCCGAAAGCAACTTTTTTAAGAAACAAACTTTAGGTATGCCTGGAAGTACTTAAATGTATTCAGATTTCTGTCAAACATAACCTAGTTAAATGGAAAAAAACTTCTGGAATTTAAAAAAAATTATTGATCCACGTCAATTAAAGGATTAACAGTAGACAGGAGACTTGCCATTTTACCAGCAAGAAACCTGCAGTAAGTCTGGCCGCTTTGCCGTTTACCAGCAAGAAACCTGCAGTAAGTCTGGCCGCTTCGCCGTTTACCAGCAAGGAAAACCTGCAGTAAGTCTTGCCGCTTTGCCGTTTACCGGCAAGGAAAACCTGCAGTAAGTCTTGCAGCTTTGCCGTTTACCGGCAAGGAAAACCTGCAGTAAGTCTTGCAGCTTTGCCGTTTACCAGCAAGGAAAACCTGCAGTAAGTCTGGCCACTTTGCCGTTTACCAGCAAGAAAAACCTGCAGTAAGTCTGGCCGCTTTGCCGTTTACCAGCAATGTCTGTTCTAAACATGAGTTTATTAGTTATTAATCAATATACACTACAATGACCCAGGGCTTGAAATAGAGGGTCAAATCCACAGGACCGCAGGGCTTGTACATGTACAGGTACAATGTAGATCAAAATGTTTACTGGACCAGAATGTTTTATTACAAGCCCAACATTGAAATGAGAAATATATATTTACCTACATGTACATAGTTTAGGATTTGAACTGTTTAAATTTGAACAAGCACTAAGAGAAGATTTATCTCATTTGTATTATGGGTGAGAATTCTTTAGTACTCGCAGAAAGAGATTTATCAGACTGAAAGTCAACACTTGGTCAAAAACACAAGACCGCCGGACTTGTCTGTTCCTGGGTGTACAGGCCCGATGCTAAAACCACTGGCCTCAGACCTCCAGTGTTAATTTTGAGCACTGTTAAGCCTGGTTCATACTTCCTGCGAATGCAAAGCAAATTTTGGCGTCACAAATTCGCAACAAACGCTTTGCATCAGTTGAGATGTGCTCAACTCCTGCGAGACATTCGCAGCAAACAGAGCTCTGACGTCAAAATTCACTTCGCATTCACACTCGCAGGAAGTATGAACCGGGCTTTAGGGTTGTTCTTGTGATGAAATGTCAAGTTACTACTACGCCCCTATACAGCTGGTTCATCACAAACTCAATTACAAGTTTATTACAGGGGAGGAAGTCATTACTGACAAAAAGGTCTGAAACTAGAATCCAAATTTTGGGAGGTATGTTGAAATGATGGCTTTTTCCAACTTTTCATATACCCCAGAGTTCTAGATTTCAAGGAACTTCTTGGAAAAGTATCCTCAGCATTAGAGAAGTAGATCAAAGAGCATTTCATCGACTAAAACATAATTTTCTGCTATTTTAAATAAATTAATAACCAATATTGGTAAGGTGCTAATCGGCTTCAGCACAAACGATGTATACACCTAAGATCATTAACTCAACAAGTTTACAACAGCCTTTCCTACAGACCATGTGTTTCTAGTCATTGATTACCAATTCTTTCTCTCTTGGTGACTACTTTACTTCTTTCAAGAACATTTGTGTGTATTTATTAAAATATACCTGAAGATACATTTATATAAATGTTCTTCATATAGAGTCGTCTCTTGTTTATACGAGCTCGGAAGATACGAGATGCCGGTTTATACGTCCATTAATTCAAGTCCATTTATCATAATAATCAGACAGTGAAAGATTTCCGTTGAGTAGCGTAGCAAATGCTATCAGTTGCTACTTAAGCATCATCATTTGCTACTCAATATTAGCATTCATAGTGTGCACAAAACAAGTTCAGTCTAAATCTTTTGCTTGGCAAAATTGCTGAACAAAATAGTTCCCTGTCCGATATATTACACTTACAGGGATTTTTCCAACAGAACTCTGAGAATATGGGTAAAGCTCTGTAATAAAAACAAGTTAAGCAATTTGACTGACGCACTAAATCCACTATCCAGCAAATGTGACAACAACAAAAATGAGAGAATTAAAAGTTGAGAAGGAAAGAAACTGGTTACACTGTGGTTAGACAAACCTATCCTCTTGTGATGGAATCCCAAGGTCACCTGATCGCAGCTGTCTGCCTATCTCTTCAATCTGCAAGTGCACTGTGGAGTTTTGAATAAGGTTAGAAAAGGGAAACACACAATCAAGTACATCCAAATGCAAACCAATTCATAATAATAAAAATAAAAAAACAACAATCATGGAAGTTTAATTAGACACAGTGCTCTCCCCAGTATTTTTTTAAACTGTGGGCCATTCTGCACCCAAATTGTGCAAGTTAGGTCGAAGGACGCTGAATTGGAACAAGGTCTTGGCAATTATTTTACTTCATGTTTAACATGTTTGGTTTTAAAAGCTCTACGATGCAATCTGAAGTATTTAAAATGGTTCCATTTTATGCTTTTTGTGATTTTGACCTTAATTTTAAAAGTCATAAAAAAATATAAAAAATCCTGTTGTTGATGTTTGTTTTTAAAGTTTTTTTTTATGCATCTAGTAGCTACGCCCGTACATGTAGTTGGGTTTATCGGCCTGATACGCTAGCTTGTGCATCAGGGAAAACCCTGAGATGGTTTTGATTTGGATGGATCAAAAAATCTTCCCTTGATAAAGAAATTGTGTTGATTCCAAAACCTATAAGTCTTAGAAAGCTTGTCAAAATCAAGGCCATGGGATTGGGTCCCACAACTTAATGAAGTTATGAAAGTCAGGGCATTTGTTTCAGTCAAAGCACCATCTTTTGGGATTGGAAGAAAGTACTAATTGATAAAAAGGAGGAGAAGAAGATAATCCGTGTTGTTTAAGCAAAGTTACCTTCTTTGATGATGGATAACTTCACAAGAAATTCTTATATTTTATCAAAAGCCAACTGAAAGAGCTTTTGAAAATACGGATACGTTTCAGGACTGGTTATTGATTAACATTGCAATGTACAATTTAAAGTTCTTCATGATACAAATGATTTCAAGATGGAAAAATCACCATAATTTAAAAATGAGTTTGATTGTAAATTCTAATACAATGTATGCAGCACATGTAAACAGAAATTATGGGTATATGAGAAGCAAACACAACACAAAAATTAATACATTAGGGCCAACATAAATCATCATATTACTTACTTGGAAAAAAGTACATGTACAATGATAGTAATTTAATTGTCTTCAGGAGCTTTTCAATAGGGTTAAGATGAGGTCAAGTTAGGCCCCTTAACCTCCTTGAATTTGTTGCACTCTTCATGCTGCACACTTTTATCTTTTATTGAACTGTGTGCATTCAGCAGAATGCCTGTTAAATGCCTGTTAGGTTAAGTGGTTAGCATTAATGTCAAAATATTGAAGTTGTACCGTACCTCTCAACACACTTAATATAAAACAAGATTGGCTCATGAAACAGACGACACTTTCATTTCATCACTTGAGGATACAGATAAATCTACTTCTTAACCGAACTACCCTCAAACCATCAAAATCCAACTGCATGTTTTCTGTGATTCTATTGGATCTGACTGCATCAGCAAACTGGTTAAGCTTGACATGGAATCATGCATACCACCATAATCAGAGTCCAACAGTTTGGGTGTTGAATTACTGAATGGTGTTAAACTGGGGACTGCACTAGTAAACGGATCTTTACATGGGATCAGGCATACCACCATAATCAGAGTCCACCAGTTCAGGGGAGTTGAGTTACCATAGTTTAGTGTTGGATTTTGAGTGAGAAAGGATCCTAATAAATTGCTTAATGGATTTCTTTGAATATTTGCGGGTGTTACTTACTTAATACTTGTTTCTCTTGGTCTTTGTTGAGTCCTGATGGAATAACGGATGCAACTCCCACAGTCTTTGTCTCTTCTCCTCCCCAACGACTTCTCTTACGTTTCTTGTCAGGAGGCCAATTTGACGAGTCTGTAGAAAATGTTAATAAACAACTTATTCAGAGGTCGTTGGTTCAAATCCCGCTCTAGTAAATTTTTCTTAGTTCAACCCCGAACTATTGGAAATTTACCCAGTCAGTTTCCTTTGTGGTTCAATACTTGACATTTAAAACTAAAAAAGTTGCATCCCCTCAAGGTGATCCCGTGGCTGCCGCTTCCCAGGTTGTATTGTAAACTTGGGTGTGATCCCTGACTACACGGCAGTTAATGGTTGTATGGCTTCTGACTGGCACTAAGTTTGAGGAGTTCGCTGTTGGTTTGGTCAAAAATAAATAAATGAATAAATTAATAAATAAAATAAAGAGTTCTCCTTGCATCAATTTAAGGAGAGCAGTTTATGGCTCTCCTTGTATTCCTTAGGAGGATCGTCACAATTATCGTAGCCCTTACATGTATGTGGTCATGCTCTACATCTAGCCCCAAAATAAGGAAAATTCATTTATAAAAAACAAGTTAAAAAGATAAATGTATTGAATTTTAAATGTCTTGAATGCATGTAATGACCAGAGAAGACCGCCTGCAAGGTACCAGTCATTTCTACCACTGGAGGCAAAAACTGCAAAATAGTCTACTTGCTGGAAAATGCTTTGTCTCTCGAAAATTGACCAAGATTAGACTTAGAGAGGACTGCTGGCAAAATAGTGTTTGGGATCATTTTAAGTTGCCGGCTAACTAACCACTGCCTTTAAAGTTAAACTAACTGATGTGTTACATGTACCTCAAAACATCATCGTTTGTACAGTCAACTACACGTACATGTAGGCTGGATACTCCGCCTAACTACATCCATGTACAACTACCAATACCAATCTTCACTTCAGTGCTGTATTGTTTTTATTTGTTATGTAACACAACAAATCACAAATGGATGAGATGACAAGGAACATCCAAATCCAAGATTGTCAAAATTTTGAATCTACAAAACACACCTCAGAGCAAGTTTTGGAGAATCAAATTCCTGTTGGTACCCGCTGCACCTCGCTAAACCAGATGGATTCGAAGTTCATTCTTATTGTATCTTTCTTAATAATTTTGGCTAGAAATTAGCATCACGTTGCGCAGTTGCGATAATCATAATTATCCCCTCCATCTCCGACCGTCGGGAGGATGGAGGGTTACGATTATCCTCCCGACCGTCGGAAGGATGGAGGGTTACGATTATCGCAACTACACGTTGCGAAAACCAATCTGACCCTAACTTTGTTTTCATTCACCCAACGTTTTTTTTTTAGTTGTCAGGCCTCTTTATGACTAGATTTATTAATGGAGTTTGTGAGTTTATTTGTTAGTTTCACAAAAAAAGTCAAAAGATTTAATGTTAATATCTGTTTCACTTTTGAGCACAAATTGCACACAAAATATCTTAGTTTAATCTTGGCCATTGTATCAAATTATACCCTTAAACGATCTTCCCTTATCCATAAAACCTACCCATGGACTTAGCTGCATTGCCGGCATTTCCTCCCACGTTGGTAGCGGGTCTTTTCCCCATGATGTTCGCTGTAACCCGTGCAGCTGCTTCTCTTGCAGCGTTCAACATGGAGCTTTCACCGCTTCCACCCATCATAGTCATCCCAATCGGACCCGTTATACCACCTCCTGGCACCTTTTGACCACGCAGAATAGGATGAAGGGTTCCAAGTGGTATACTGTTTGCACCTGTACCTGCCATTTTTATTAATGTCCAGTTGATATAATAGATATAATTGGTCGAAAAACGACTTCACAATTCAACTGCTTTCGTGGATAATTCAACAAAATGGCGCACGCTTATAGACTGGTACCTGTGTACAGCGCGCGGAGTGTTTGGTTGTACTAGCGTTTGACAAAAAGCAGACTGGGACCAGCGACCTCATTAATAAACCAATCAATGGGATGTACCGAGCTGAAAGCTAGCACAGTATTGGGCCCAAAAATAGCAAGCCGCATATTCGCGGAACAGCCAGCCGCGTATTCACGAAAATAAAACACATGCAGTACAGGGAGGTGACAAAATGGCTCATTTTCTGTCGGCGAAACCGTTATTTTATCCGAACGAATACTGAAACATTAGCCATAACTAACATATTTTCATTAAATAATATTGAAAAGTTATAGCTATAAATTATTGGAAAGTAATAAACAAAGAAAAAAATCACTAAATAACAAAAAAGCGGCAAACACGGAGACAATGTGCGTGTGTTATGTCATAATATTTTTACGCTGTTTAAATACTGAAACATATTTTGTACAAGAGTTTGTACCCTTCGTTATGAGTAAAAGTGGAAGTTTTCGTCCAGAATCTTGAAGACTGATCAATGGGTATATCAAAATTTTAAGCTGGCTAATTCGGTCCAATAATTAGTAGTCAATTAACCACAGTTATACAGACGCCTATTCCATCTAAAACACGCACAATTGCATTTGCGGTAAAGTCAACTACCTATTGTAAAACATTTGTACCCTTCATTATAAATAAAAGTGGAATTTTTAGTCCAGAATCTTGAAGACTGATACACTGGGCATACCAAATTTTTGAGCTGGCTAATTTGGTCCACTAATTAGTGGTTAATTAACCACAGTTATACAAACGCCATTTTCCATAAAACACGCACAGTTGCATACGCGGTTGAGTCAACTACCTCGTAGTTGTAAAGAATTTGTACCCTTCATTATTAATCTTTTTGTGATTTTTAGCCTGGAATCCTGAAGACTATTATACTGGGCATACCAAATTTTTGAGCTGGTTAATTTGGTCCACTAATTAGTGGTTAATTAATCCAAATTATATAGACGCCATTTTCTCCTATAATACTCACAATTGCCTATGCGGCTGAGTAAACTAGCTATTTAAATTACAATTACAATTTGCCGTGAATAAAAATGTTATTACTCCCTTTTATTCCCCCCCCAATCAAAATTACGAAAAGGTTAGTGTTCAACTTAGAACAACGCATACAAATAAGATAAACTTTTAAATCTCATGAATTTTATTTAATTTCTGGACAGTTTAATAATAATAAGCATCAAAATAAATAGTTGTATATTTATTTCAAATTTTGTCTTAATGTAACAGTTAGAAGAAAACACATCCGGGTTCTTTATAAATTATTCACTTAATTCACCCACTATACCGGTTAGCGTCGGAGGGTCACTCTCACCTCTGACGTCGAAAGACTGACAACATAACTTTCCCCGTCTTTGATAGAGGAATGATCTTCCTATTTTCATTTATTTCCCCCTGGATTTCACCTTAATTACATTTGTATAAATTTATTCTTGTAAACACTAGACTATCATAGCAGGTGTTGTTTATAAGCCCCCAAATGCCCATTTTAATGATTTTATTACTTGCTTCCACAAAATAATCCATTGTATAATCAACGAAAACAAGTCTTGCTTAATTTCTGGTGACTTTAATCTCAACCTTATCTACTGTAATCATCACAGCCAGCAACAGGATGTTTTGGATCAGATATATAATCCTCGTCTTGCATATATACTCATTAATAAACCTACCAGGATCATACAATCATCTTCCACTCTCATTGACACATTTTCCCCCGGAGAAAGTTTTTACCCGGCCCGAGGCACCGGGGAAAACCTTTACCCGGGCCCCAGGGCCCGGAGAAAGTTTTTACCCGGCCCGAGGCACCGGGGAAAACCTTTACCCGGGCCCCAGGGCCCGGAGAAAGTTTTTACCCGGCCCGAGGCACCGGGGAAAACCTTTACCCGGGCCCCAGGGCCCGGAGAAAGTTTTTACCCGGCCCGAGGCACCGGGGAAAACCTTTACCCGGGCCCCAGGGCCCGGAGAAAGTTTTTACCCGGCCCGAGGCACCGGGGAAAACCTTTACCCGGGCCCCAGGGCCCGGAGAAAGTTTTTACCCGGCCCGAGGCACCGGGGAAAACCTTTACCCGGGCCCCAGGGCCCGGAGAAAGTTTTTACCCGGCCCGAGGCACCGGGGAAAACCTTTACCCGGGCCCCAGGGCCCGGAGAAAGTTTTTACCCGGCCCGAGGCACCGGGGAAAACCTTTACCCGGGCCCCAGGGCCCGGAGAAAGTTTTTACCCGGCCCGAGGCACCGGGGAAAACCTTTACCCGGGCCCCAGGGCCCGGAGAAAGTTTTTACCCGGCCCGAGGCACCGGGGAAAACCTTTACCCGGGCCCCAGGGCCCGGAGAAAGTTTTTACCCGGCCCGAGGCACCGGGGAAAACCTTTACCCGGGCCCCAGGGCCCGGAGAAAAGTTTTTACCCGGCCCGAGGCACCGGGGAAAACCTTTACCCGGGCCCCAGGGCCCGGAGAGAAGTTTTTACCCGGGCCCCAGGGCCCGGAGAAAGTTTTTACCCGGGCCCCAGGGCCGGGACGGAGAAGTTTTTACCCGGGCCCCAGGGCCCGGAGAAAGTTTTTACCCGGGCCCCAGGGCCCGGAGAAAGTTTTTACCCGGGCCCCAGGGCCCGGAGAAAGTTTTTACCCGGCCCGAGGCACCGGGGAAAACCTTTACCCGGGCCCCAGGGCCCGGAGAAAGTTTTTACCCGGCCCGAGGCACCGGGGAAAACCTTTACCCGGGCCCAGGGCCCGGAGAAAGTTTTTACCCGGCCCGAGGCACCGGGGAAAACCTTTACCCGGGCCCCAGGGCCCGGAGAAAGTTTTTACCCGGCCCGAGGCACCGGGGAAAACCTTTACCCGGGCCCCAGGGCCCGGAGAAAGTTTTTACCCGGCCCGAGGCACCGGGGAAAACCTTTACCCGGGCCCCAGGGCCCGGAGAAAGTTTTTACCCGGCCCGAGGCACCGGGGAAAACCTTTACCCGGGCCCCAGGGCCCGGAGAAAGTTTTTACCCGGCCCGAGGCACCGGGGAAAACCTTTACCCGGGCCCCAGGGCCCGGAGAAAGTTTTTACCCGGCCCGAGGCACCGGGGAAAACCTTTACCCGGGCCCCAGGGCCCGGAGAAAGTTTTTACCCGGCCCGAGGCACCGGGGAAAACCTTTACCCGGGCCCCAGGGCCCGGAGAAAGTTTTTACCCGGCCCGAGGCACCGGGGAAAACCTTTACCCGGGCCCCAGGGCCCGGAGAAAGTTTTTACCCGGCCCGAGGCACCGGGGAAAACCTTTACCCGGGCCCCAGGGCCCGGAGAAAGTTTTTACCCGGCCCGAGGCACCGGGGAAAACCTTTACCCGGGCCCCAGGGCCCGGAGAAAGTTTTTACCCGGCCCGAGGCACCGGGGAAAACCTTTACCCGGGCCCCAGGGCCCGGAGAAAGTTTTTACCCGGCCCGAGGCACCGGGGAAAACCTTTACCCGGGCCCCAGGGCCCGGAGAAAGTTTTTACCCGGCCCGAGGCACCGGGGAAAACCTTTACCCGGGCCCCAGGGCCCGGAGAAAGTTTTTACCCGGCCCGAGGCACCGGGGAAAACCTTTACCCGGGCCCCAGGGCCCGGAGAAAGTTTTTACCCGGCCCGAGGCACCGGGGAAAACCTTTACCCGGGCCCCAGGGCCCGGAGAAAGTTTTTACCCGGCCCGAGGCACCGGGGAAAACCTTTACCCGGGCCCCAGGGCCCGGAGAAAGTTTTTACCCGGCCGAGGCACCGGGAACCTTTACCGGGCCCAGGGCCGGAGAAAGTTTTACCCGGCCGAGGCACCGGGAAAACCTTTACCCGGGCCCCAGGGCCGGAGAAAGTTTTTACCCGGCCCGAGGCACCGGGGAAAACCTTTACCCGGGCCCCAGGGCCCGGAGAAAGTTTTTACCCGGCCCGAGGCACCGGGGAAAACCTTTACCCGGGCCCCAGGGCCCGGAGAAAGTTTTTACCCGGCCCGAGGCACCGGGGAAAACCTTTACCCGGGCCCCAGGGCCCGGAGAAAGTTTTACCCGGCCCGAGGCACCGGGGAAAACCTTTACCCGGGCCCCAGGGCCCGGAGAAAGTTTTTACCCGGCCCGAGGCACCGGGGAAAACCTTTACCCGGGCCCAGGGCCCGGAGAAAGTTTTTACCCGGCCCGAGGCACCGGGGAAAACCTTTACCCGGGCCCCAGGGCCCGGAGAAAGTTTTTACCCGGCCCGAGGCACCGGGGAAAACCTTTACCCGGGCCCCAGGGCCCGGAGAAAGTTTTTACCCGGCCCGAGGCACCGGGGAAAACCTTTACCCGGGCCCCAGGGCCCGGAGAAAGTTTTTACCCGGCCCGAGGCACCGGGGAAAACCTTTACCCGGGCCCCAGGGCCCGGAGAAAGTTTTTACCCGGCCCGAGGCACCGGGGAAAACCTTTACCCGGGCCCCAGGGCCCGGAGAAAGTTTTTACCCGGCCCGAGGCACCGGGGAAAACCTTTACCCGGGCCCCAGGGCCCGGAGAAAGTTTTTACCCGGCCCGAGGCACCGGGGAAAACCTTTACCCGGGCCCCAGGGCCCGGAGAAAGTTTTTACCCGGCCCGAGGCACCGGGGAAAACCTTTACCCGGGCCCCAGGGCCCGGAGAAAGTTTTTACCCGGCCCGAGGCACCGGGGAAAACCTTTACCCGGGCCCCAGGGCCCGGAGAAAGTTTTTACCCGGCCCGAGGCACCGGGGAAAACCTTTACCCGGGCCCCAGGGCCCGGAGAAAGTTTTTACCCGGCCCGAGGCACCGGGGAAAACCTTTACCCGGGCCCCAGGGCCCGGAGAAAGTTTTTACCCGGCCCGAGGCACCGGGGAAAACCTTTACCCGGGCCCCAGGGCCCGGAGAAAGTTTTTACCCGGCCCGAGGCACCGGGGAAAACCTTTACCCGGGCCCCAGGGCCCGGAGAAAGTTTTTACCCGGCCCGAGGCACCGGGGAAAACCTTTACCCGGGCCCCAGGGCCCGGAGAAAGTTTTTACCCGGCCCGAGGCACCGGGGAAAACCTTTACCCGGGCCCCAGGGCCCGGAGAAAGTTTTTACCCGGCCCGAGGCACCGGGGAAAACCTTTACCCGGGCCCCAGGGCCCGGAGAAAGTTTTTACCCGGCCCGAGGCACCGGGGAGTTGGGGGATTCGAACTACTAACCTTTGCTCTTCAAGTCGGTGACTCTACCGTTTGCCCTAAATTACTGCCCACCACCACCCTACTTTTTGTTCAATATATAGTAACAATTTGTTTTCTAATAAGAAAAAAGAAAGTTTGTTGTTTCTAGGTGATTCGAACCAAGGACCCTGCTATCAGAGTTACCATGAACTATCTAATTGCGCCAACTTGTCTACACGTAAAATACGCTTTTCTTTTCTTAATATACATTGGTAAAAGCGTAGACTTGTGGACAAGTCGTTTAATGATTGTCTCGGAGATAACACTGCGTGGTGTTTCGTGTGGATGCGTGCGCATTGTTAGTCTTGTTTACGTTGTCAGTACGCACCTTTATTGGCAAAAGCGTAGACTTGTGGACAAGTCGTTTAATGATTGTCTCGGAGATAACACTGCGTGGTGATGCGTGCGTATTGTTAGTCTTGTTTACGTTGTCAGTACGCACCTTTATTGGCAAAAGCGTAGACTTGTGGACAAGTCGGTAAAAACTTTCCCGGCTACTCGGGCCGGGTAAAAACTTTCCCCGGCTACTCGGGCCGGGTAAGAAATTTCCCGGGTGCCGTGGGCCGGGTAAAAACTTTCCCCTGCTACTCGGGCCCGATAAGAAATTTCCCGGGTGCCGTGGGCCAGGTAAAAAATTTCCCCTGCTACTCGGGCCCGATAAGAAATTTCCCGGGTGCCGTGGGCCAGGTAAAAACTTTCCCCTGCTACTCGGGCCCTATATGAAATTTCCCGGGTGCCGTGGGCCAGGTAAAAACTTTCCCCGGCTTCTCGGGCCGGGTAAAACATTTCCCCTGTGCCGTGGGCCGGGTAAAAACTTTCCCCGGCTTCTCGGGCCGGGTAAAACATTTCCCCTGTGCCATGGGCCGGCTAAAAACTTTCAGGCCGCACATAATGGCCCAGATATTTCCCAGATGTTTCCCATTATGGGTTCAATAAGGGCTTGCTACCTGGGGTTGTTAACTATTGACCACTAATAAGTGGAAAAAATATTAGCCAGCTGAAAAATTTGAAATGCCCAAAGTGTATCAGTCTGCAAGATTCTGGACTAAAAATTCCACTTTTATTTATAATGAAGGGTACAAATTCTTTACAATAGGTAGTTGACTCAACCGCATATGCAATTGTGCGTGTTTTATATGGAAAAAGGCGTACGTATAACTGTGGTTAATTAACCACTAATTAGTGGACCAAATTAGCCAGCTCAAAAATTGGATATAGTGTATCAGTTTTCAAGATTCTGGACTAAAACTGCCATTTTTACTCATAACGAAGGGTACAAACTCTTTTCAAAATATTAAAATAGTATTTAAACAGCGTAAAAATTACATAACACACGGACATTGTCTCCGTGTTTGCGGCTTATTTTTTTGTTATTTAGTTACTTTTATTTTCTTTGTTTTTTGCTTTTCAATGAGATTTAGCTATAACATTTCAATACTATCTAATGAAAATCTGCAAGTTATGGCTAATATTTCAGTATTCGTTCGGATAAAATAACGGACTCGCAGACAGAAATGGGCCATTTTGTCACCTCCCTGTACTGCATGTGTTCTATTTCCGCGAATACGCGGCTGGCTGCTCCGCGAATACGCGGCTGGCTATCTTGGGCCCAATACTGTGCTAGCTTCAGCTCGGTTGGGATGTTCTGTACGCTGGTCAACTCGACCAGTTAGGACAAGTCGTCATTTTTAGAAGTCGACCTTCATCTCCAGATACACGGACGGGCTGCTGATTCTGACTTGGGTGTTTCTCTCTGAAGTGAAGGGTAACAAAACTCCCCGGACGGTCCCTCTGGGCCGGGTAGGGGTAATTAATAAAGGCCATTGTCATGAACAACAAGACGGCCCAACCACATTCCCCGGTCCCTCTGGGCCGGCCGGGTAAAAAAATTCCCTGGTCCCGTCCGTGAGCCGGGTAGCGAAGGCCATTGTCATGAACAACAAGACGGCCAACCACATTCCCCTAACCATAAAACTTGTAAAAATGATTTTTTGCAAACTTTTGGTTAAAAAAAATCCCCGGTCCCTCGGGGCCGGGTAAAAAAATTCCCCGGTCCCTCTGGGCCGAGTAAAAAATTTCCCCGGTCCCGTGGGCCAGGTTAAAATATTCCCCTGTCTCTCTGGGCTGAAATATTTTCTTTGCTGAACTGATTCAATAATAATACTAGGCCTATTGGGGTGCACCCACTGAAGTGGGGATTGAACTTTCGGCATCACGGTCAACCGATTATTGTTATTATTTTTAATGTTTTCATACGAATTTAAATTCCCCCTCTAAAAAGGCTCTTTCATATTGTCAATTAACCGTTATTCGTATAAACTATTGTGTGGGTTACATGTTGTATCGTGTGTAGTCCCTCATGTGCACAAACAGACTTACCCTTTTTTTATAATGGTACAAGCTGCTGAGGAAAATGTCCCAGCGTTGCTGGATAAAATTACAACTTTTCTCATTTCTATCCCATAGGCCTATTTTAGAAAAAAACCATTACTACTAAACATGATTTTTATCCGTCAAACTTACTCGGAGAAAAAAACAGTCAAACACAGCTTCCACTTTAAACGTGGGCCGTCGGTTAAAATCGTGCCCGGGATGTGCTACAAGATCGTTTATTGGTTAGCTCTGTTACTAGGCCTAGTCTTAAATGACGAGGAAAACTTTACAACAATCAAAATAACTGTTACATCAGAAGAAAGGTTATGAGGTAAGGTTTATTTTATGAGCCAAACAATACTTTCTGTAACTTAGGGGCCTTGTAATTCAAAGCCCATCACTCCGTAAGGTGGAGTTTAGCTTTCGCACACAAAATAAATTATGCCTTGAGTCTCAGAAAATAAACCAACAATGACCGAGGTAAAAGTTTACTTAAAAATATATTAAAATTTGAAAGTCTATGATACGCAACAGTGGAATTGAAGCTAGGCGGAAACAGAGTGAAAAGGGTGTTGTTTTTCTATGCGCACTGCATGCACTCTAGACTTGATTTCAAGCCTGAGATCACAGTTATTTTTCTGCATCACCACGCAAAACAACCCCGCAGATTAGCTATCAAAATGCCCTAACTCGCAATCTCAGGCTAATGACAGAGGTTAATCCACAAGAGGGCGCTATTCCAGGCAATAAAGCCAAGATCACAGACTTGGAACCACGTTTACATGCAGGCGTACGGTGGCGCGCCTACAGGGACATTTCCCAATCATGGTTCAACCTGACCCACCAACTAGATGGATTGCACTTGACGTCATTGTCCCCATCTTTGATGAAAAACAATGGAAACGTGCCCGCGTGTATGCGCTGCGCACAACTCCCAGCTAATGATAGCCTTTCACGTGTGCACGTTTCGTCAAAAATGGCGGCCAATGCAAGGGGTCTATGCACAGAGAATCAAAGAGTTACTGACGGTCAACAATTGCTTGCCATTGAACAAAAATAATTGCCTTTGTATCTGTGCAGTAGCGTAATTATTAGGCGAGTCCTTTAATATCGGCCCCTGTTTCAAATATTGAACTTCAAGACTAAAAATAAGAAGAAAATCAAAAAAATTAAAAGCTGTTTTGTCTAGTTATTTCAGTGTTTTGAACTGTTTACACACACACAATGGATTTGTTTTGACCTCCACGTCACATTATTATACAATAACATAATAATAAATAACGGAATAGCAAGAGAAAGGGCTTGCATAAGAACCGTCCTTTATGTCAATTATTGATTAATGTTTCATAGGCTTTTAATGGCAAAAATTTCAAACGTAATCACTGGATTTTCTCTGAACTCGCCCTTTGCACGGTCAACCATTTGCGTGTAGAGCCTCGAATTAGGGACAGCATAAAGCAGTCTGAATTTCTAGAAGCATTATATATATCTGTATTGTCACTGTAATGTAATGCAACTTTCATCCAAACAGATACATGTCGAGGCTCTTTACGCGCATATGGCGGATCCGTGCATGTAGCGAACACCCAGTCTCAGATGACGTCCACTGTTTTATCATGGTGGAGTACTTATTTGCACGAACTTGTGCTGAATGCGAAATGCAACATTCACTTGATACCACTCCTGCGTGGATGTTCGTTCATGTTGTCAATGTTTTATATGCTTTTTGTTACTTTTTAAATGTGTTATCTTTTGTAGTGTTTTTAAACTTTTACGAGCAATGTGACTTATTCTTTTCGGAGATTAATGTGGTTTTATTATGTCTTATCTCTTATGCAATATCGTTATGTGCATAAAGTACTCCAGCATGGTAGACCTCCCACATTGCTACAGAAATGTGACGTAATATTGAGAAGGGTACTACACTCTGCCAATTGAATATCCGATCTGTAGGTTTGCTCCTAAGTGTTGAAAACCAAAGGCGAATAGGGGAATCAAACCCAGAACGTTCAACGTTTTTGAATGGACTGATTTCGGCCATCCAACGATGTATAGTCCTTTGTGTTGGAGCTGGAAGCAGGTAATCGTCTCCTAAAAGGAAAGTACAACATGAATTATTTCTGTGAAAACTTACCTTTTTATGTTGTAAATAAGAAAAGGTTTAGGGCCTGATTGTGTGCTCTATTTTTTTAATGATTTTAAACAAATATTGGTATCTTAGTGTCGGACGATGCCGAAGAACATGACAAATGAGGCATTGAGACGCGTGGGGGAAGCAGAAATACATGATCGCAATTTTATGGCGTTGCTTATTATCATAATAGAACTATAAGCCAAAAATCCAATATGGGCCCACAGTAGGATACAAATCCGCTTTAAGTTGGTGTCGACCAGCTGTTGTTTTAACAGAAAGGGACAAACAACTTTTGCTTAGCTTTGCAGTCGAGAAACTAAGCCAATCCATTGGCCTACTCAGTTCTGACCATGTGCACATCAATAAAAAGAACAATGGAATCACCTGGTAAAGTCTGCTGCCACCTAGAGTCCATGAAAGTCTAAGTAATAACGATCAACATAAAACCTATCTCTGTGAAACTTCGAACTTACCCCTTCCCACATTGATACTCCCACATTCCGAAGACACAAACCAAGAGCATGCCTATCAAGCAAAAACCCACCATGACTGTCCCTGCATATTCAAATCCAAGATGTTGTGTTAAAACAACTCCTACGATGGGACCAACCACGGCGCTGTGAAAAACAACAAAACAAATCTAACTTGAAATCATTCCTCTTCTTCTTCCAGTTAATGCACCAAATTCAAAACTAATGTGCGCAAACGTGGTGGATATGAAACAAAGAGAATGACAATGAACTGGGCCCAATTTCATGGCTCTGCTTACCGTAAGCAAAGAATCGGCGCTTGCGGAAGCAGGGAATTCCGTGCTTACGTCAAGCGTATTTCACGGGTTAGCGGGGAATTTCGGCTTGTGCGCATGCGCCCTCCACGTTACTAGGCTTTCTACGCTTACACAGCTAGCGCAGAAATTCGGCGCTGAACAGTAAGCGGAGAATGGTCACCGCAAGCGCAGAATTCGGCGGTAAGCAGAGCCATGAAATTGGGCCTGATCTGACGGTGGAGCACTCTGAGAGTTTAAATTGCTCGATTGTAGAAGCTTCTACGGCGAATTCTGGAAGGCTACCCATTGACTGACGGCACTGTGAAAGAAAGACATCTGGGCCAAATTTCATGGCTCTGCTTACCGTAAGCAAAGAATCGGCGCTTGCGGAAGCAGGGAATTCCGCGCTTACGTCAAGCGTATTTCACGGGTTAGCGGGGATTTTCGGCTTGTGCGCGTGCGTACTCCACGTTACTAGGCATTCTACGCTTACACAGCTAGCGCAGAAATTCGGCGCTTGAACAGTAAGCGGAGAATGGTCACCGCAAGCGCAGAATTCGGCGGTAAGCAGAGCCATGAAATTGGCCCTGATGATAAACTTTGCATTAGCCGCTATCGTTGATGTGAAACAATGGAAACACCACTCTCAGCCACTGTTTTGGGCTTGTGACGTCATAAGCAGAGGTTCCATATGCCGCATGACTCCGTTATAACGTTTCATGAATGTTTTCATTTCAAAACTCACCCTAATGAGAATGATGAAGCCCAAAGTCCGGCCACAATGCTTGATGTTTCTAAATCGAGGGTAATTCCATACCATCTACAAGGGGGGGGGGGGCAAACACGTTTGTACATGTACGTTGGCAGACCTATATACAATGTAAATCTTCTCTACTCAACTTTAATTCACTCGGAGCATTCAGAGACACTTTATAAATAGTTATTATCCACCTGACGTTATACACACAACACATCTCGTTGGTTGACTAAGTTTCCTAACGAGTGTTCATGTTTTTGGCACTTATATAATTTTAGTAAAAGCTGTGAAGAATTTTTTAGTTTTTCTTCTGACATTGTGACTAGAATACAAAAAGTCGAAACGTTGAGGAGACCAGTTATATCTCAGATTACTGCAGTGAAGATAAATAATAAGATAAGCGACAGTAGAAGTCCACTCCGATGTACATGGCAGGACAAAATGATTATCTGTACGATTTCAAAATGTTTTTGATCCAATAAATAATTTTTTTAAAAGTTTAATAATAATGCCACTTACTCAGTGGTATTGAACATGTCCACAAGTGCCGGCATGCTGAGCAAGGCGACAGAAATTCCAGCAATAGCTATTGCGAGGACGGCTACATACTTCCGACTATTGGTTATTTTCATCAGAGAAATAAATACATGCAATAGTACAAACAAACCCTGTAGACTAGTGGGATTTCTGAAAATTGTGACTGTTAGGGGCATTTTGTAGTAAAAGTGGGGGACCAGACTTTTTTACATAATT
The DNA here is from genome assembly GCA_032158295.1 of Pycnopodia helianthoides. NCBI lineage: Eukaryota > Metazoa > Echinodermata > Asteroidea > Forcipulatida > Asteriidae > Pycnopodia > Pycnopodia helianthoides. The sequence goes on along the minus strand of CM063255.1, from coordinate 632,539 downwards.
TTGTTATGCTGAATCAGATAAAACCGGTTCCCAAGCGAAATTTTGAGTTCTTGACCATCTAATTTGCATAATCAAAATGGCAGCTAAACCGCCAGTTTTTGACCTTTCTTAAACCATTTTCTGCATTATCTCTGTAACCCAGCGGGCAAAAGGATTAATGATGTGTCTGTACCTTTGTTTTGAAGGTCAGAGAGTAGGATTAAGACATTTCTGAAATAATTAGTAGTAAAAAATATTCATAAATATGCAAATTAGTGGCCGCCATTACAGAAAAAAACATTTTCTCCTATCTCTGTAACTAGGCAAGCAAAAATTACAATTGAAACGTGTTTGCCTATGTTTTGAAGGTCAAAGAAAAGAATTAAGACATTTCTGAAGTAATTAGTGGAACAATACTCATAAACATGCAAATTAGTGGCCGACATTACCAAAATATCATTTTTCTCATATATCTCTGTAACTAGTCAAACAAACATTACGATTGAAGTGTCTTTTCCTATGTTTTGAGGGTCAAGCAATGTGATCAGTGGTGAGCCAGCTGCCTAAATATGCAAATGAGCTAGTATAGCTACCAATGCTTAATTATGCAAATGGGTTAGTATAGCTACCAATGAATTGCATAACTATTTATGTTTCAATGCTAAAATATTAGGTTCCTAACTTTACCCCCAAAATACTACTTGACGATAATACAGGCATGATGAGGCAACTGGTCTCAATTACAAATCCCTTATGTTCAGTCGGGTATAAAATAAACTGTTTTAACTATAATCGTATTCATACAAGGAGTTTGAGCATCAAACTTTTACTGACATGTACACATTGCTGTGCATTGTAACCTAAATTTGCAGCATTTGCAACGTCGCATCCTGCATTGCTTCTGGCATGCAAACGAAATCATATCCAGGTAACTTTTAAGAATTGGACCCAATGACATCATCATGGGCTGTAGTTCTGAATCACCATGTGTTACCATCCCAAATTAACTGGCTCAGGTATGGCACAGTGGGCATTTCTCCAAATCATTGCTTGATAATGATAGCGTACATGAATCAAATTGAAGCGGAGAGCTTCACTCATTGGGGACATTGTTTCTGGTTTTCCAGTTTTAGAGAACATTGCATGCCTGATTTGCTAAGTAGGACGTGGTGACACACCCATTTAATGCATGAAATGGTAAAAGATTTGTTCCTGTTTAATACTTGTGGTATAGGTTCTGGTAGGTTATGGAAAGCCGCATATATTGGCGTTTCATGGCGGGACCAGGCAACATCCAAAGGTGTTCACATTGTGCATGTGAGAAGTTGGAAACCAAAAGCACAAGAACCAGTATCCATTGATGACAAAACAACTGTATTAGACTGGCTGTGCACAGCATGTAACACCAACCTAGTGTCAGCTTCATTATGTTTGGCTCTCAGTTTAGTCAAATCGGTGGTTGACTTTGACAATCTAACTTCAGGTTCTTCTCTGAATCCCCCGGCAACAAGAATGTTCTGATCATCAGGTGCCTGAAAACACAGTTTCTCAGACAGGAAATGTGCAAGATCAATTTTGTTATCAGGACAGGAAGCCACATAAATTGTTTCTGTTTTTTGGAAGAGGCACATTCTGCCAGTTCCTATATCACTTGCTAAACCAAGTTCAATCTGGCAGATAACTTAACTAAAGACATAGTCTATCCTGAAGCTTTTTAACATAATGACTCGTCTTCTTGAGAAGAGAAAATAAAGTATGCCATCTTGAGAAGAGACAGTCAAGGATGCCACCAAAAGGTCCGCAGTCTTCAAAGAGCATGCACCATCAGCACTTCTTGTGCTTGTTCCATCGTGTTGGAGAGGAGACAATTGTCATCAACCAAGTCCAGGTCAGTGATTACCACTGCTGGCAGCTGTTGAGCTCCAATTTAGCAGAGTATGGCTTCAGTTAAACTCAAAGGAGACCAATATGATGGCGTTCAACTCGGAAGACAGTTTTATCGCTTCCCAAGAGGTTGTTGAGGAGTTCAAATACATTTGTGCCCACATAGGATCGACTTAGAGCTAGATGAGAGTGAGGAAAGCTCTGCCACGGAAGGCCCTTCATGGCATGAGCGAGTGTGTGTGGAGATCTGGTCTGACCAACGACACCAAGAGGTGTCTGTTTGTGGCTACAGTTAAGTCTGTACTTCTTCATGGAGCCAAGAGGTGGACTATGACAGCCACGCCCGAGAGAGAACTATAGACGGCGTCTACACCCGAATGCTAAGGATGGCACTCAACGACCGCGTGTCCAGCTCTATGGCACCCTGCTCAGAGTATCTGCAAAGGTCAGGAAACGAAGGATAAGGTCGGCTGACCACTGTTTGTGTCATTTGGAGCTACATGTAGTCTCTGCATGCCCATTAGTGCTGTGGGAACCCGTCGAGAAGGGGCAGTAGGAGAATCACTAGCAGAAGAAGGGCGCATGGCAACAAGAAACTGCTGAGCTGAGGACGCTGATGTTGCTAGGCCAGGGTGAGCCAAAAGCAACCGTTAGGAGGCTCCCGAGATGGCGTCGACTGAAGACGACCTCTCACATTCTACTGCTCAAAAGCTTAGGAATCCGCGAACTCAAAGAGGAGACATCAATCTTCAGAGACATTGTGTGCAGAATATATGATGTGCGTACACTGTTGTTCTCTAAGACTGGGAAACTATAATCAATGTCCCAACAAGTGTGCTCTCTGCTCCAATTTGATGCATGTACGCCATCAAGCAATGATTTTGAGAAATCCTCAATGTGCCATACCTGAGCCCATTGACATGGGATGGGAACACATGGTGATTCAGGACTATAATAGCCCATACTGATGTCATTGGGTCCACTTCCTGGAAGTTACCTGAAAATGATTGCGTTTGCATGCCAGAAGCAATGCAGGATGCGACGTTGCATATCGTCACCGTTTTCACGAAGAGTCAATTATGACAAAAAGTGTACATTTTGGCAAACCGATGTTTTTACATATTTTAAATGTTACTATTGACATCAACATTTTCCCCAAGTTTCAAGAGATAAAACGATATACTATTTGAATTACACTTATTAGCACAAGGACATTTTGACCAAACTATAAGGTTTTCGTTTTCACGAACAGACAATTTTAGATTTGTCATTTGTTACATTGAAGTACATAGCGCTGGCACGGTGCCAAAAACGAATACTCTGCGTTTTACGTTTTCACGAAGGGACAATAATGTATGACCTAGATAAATTCGTTTCCACGAACAGACAATCATCGTTTACGCATTGGTTTGTACACAACGCGCACACGACGCGCTGCACACTCACCTCGTTTTGCAGTTTCACGAACAGACAGTTGTGTTAAACAGTTAATTACTCATTAATAAAACCAACTATAATTAAAATAGCAAAAGATTTGCACGATTTAAGATCTCCACTTTCATGCTTGGAAAATTAAACGTTTCAATGACAAACAGTGTCCGAAACAGTGATTTCAAAAATAGTTTAACTTCGAACAGGGTTTTCTCCAAACAAGAATGTTTGTTGAATGGCCAAAATTGTCTCTTCGTGAAAACGGTGACGATATGCTGCAAATCTAGGTTACAATGCACAGCAATATGTACATGTCATTGACAGATTGATTGATGATCAAACTCCTTGTATGAACACGATTATAGTTAAACAAACAGTTTAATCTATACCCGACTAAGCATAAAGGATTTGTAATTGAGACCAGTTGCCCTGTCATGCCTGTAATAGCATCAAGTAGTATTTGGGGGTAAAGTTTGGAACCTATCAATTTAGCACTGATACATGAACTGATTGGTAGCTATAACTAGCTCATTTGCATAATTAGGTATTGGTAGCTATAACAAGCTCATTTGAAAAAAAGCATGTCTTATCACTGATCACATTGCTTGACCCTCAAAACATAGGTAAAGACACTTCATTTGTAATGTTTGTTTGCCTAGTTACAGAGATATAGGAGAACATTTTTTTTAAATGGCGGCCACTAATTTGCATATTTATGTGTATGTTTAACACTAAAATACTACAGAATTGTCTTGATCCTTTCCTTTGACCTTCAAAACATAGTTTTCATTTCACACGTTTCATTTGTCATGTTTGCTTGCCTATTTACAGAAATATTGGAGAAAAAAAATGTTTTTTATGTAATTGCAATCACTAATTAACATACTTATGAGTATTGTGTACCACTAATTACTTCAGAATTATATTCATTATATTCTCTGACCTTCAAAATATAGGTAAAGACACTTCATTTGTCATGTTTGCTTGCCTTGTTACATAGATAGTGGAGAAAACGATTTTTCTGTAATGGCGGCTACTAATTTGCATATTGATGAGTATCATTTACCACTAATTACTTCAAAAATGTCTTAATCCTATTCTCTGACCTTTAATACATGGGTACAGACATATCATTTTTCATTTTTGCTCGCTGGGTTACAGAGATATTGCAGAAAATGGTAAAAAAGGCTCAAAATTGGCAATTTTACGGCCATTTTGTTTATGCAAATTAGATGGTCAAAAATTCAAAATTTCGCTTGGGAACCGGTTTTTTTCAGAATCAGCATACCCAAATTATGCTAAAACACCTGGTTCCCCACTTTTACAAAAAAATGCTCCTTGAACCTTATACAAGGCCCTTTTTTAGAAACCCCACTAGTCTACTGTTCATGTACAGGATTGGAGAAACGATTGATCCCTTGCACAACGCGCAGCGCACTTATGCACCTTTTCTGTCCGCCATTTTGGGAGTCAAAATGTACACAAAGGAATGGACTTTTCCCATGAAATATGCTAATTACATTCACGCATGCGTATAGACACACTTGGTAGGCAAACGCCGTAGAGTTGTGCACTGGGCAGTCGCACAAACGGTAGAGTTGTGCACTGGGCAGTCGCACAAACGCGTGTACATCACGCCACCATCAGTCCCATACAAAGAGGCCGATGTTCACTCATTTTGCCAACCAGTAGGGAGAGTGCGCACGCGCGATGTGCATTTTACATAGTTCACAAGGGTCTCCCAAGGGAAAATGGTAGACGTGCATTGTGCGGAGGTGCGTTCCGCATTGTGCAAGGGATCAACAGGCCTAGATTTTTAATTCTCTTTACGGTTATGGTAGTTCTGAAAAACGGCGATGAACAGTGACTGTCGTCCCGATTAGTATGAAAACTTCAGCCGTCATACCTGCATTCTATACTAGGAATTTACCAGTTGCAAATCAAAACACTACAGCATTGATAGGCCCTTGCGAAACCACGGCTGGATGCCCCGTATAATAAATGAAAGCGCACGTCTTCTTTAGCAACTGACGGAGCTTAAGCCCTAGCCCAAGCCAAAGCCCAATCCCAAGCTCAAACCGTGGTTTCGAACATGGCATTTTATATCATGTGGGAGGGTGTGCTTAGGGTCATCAAGAGAGGGCGTGTCTAGGGTAGGGAAGGCAGAGCCGTTTATGAAGAGAGTTGCGACAACTTGTGATTAGAAGTAATTTTTCGGTCACAAAAATTCAAAATAAAAAAACCCCAAACAAACCCGCATGCACATAAGGTACCAGACCAGACTGAACATTGGGTTGTGCTGCATTTGGACCAAAAATGGTTTCGAGCAACCATGTGACCACCCAAAAAACTGATACCGCTATTTCGCAACTCAGCCCTAGCAGCTTTGTCAATAATATTAACTTACGGGGAAAAGTTAAGAAATGGTGAAGGTCCAATGAGTAGGAAGCATACTGCACCACCTGCCATCCCAATCGCTAACATTTTTCGTGTTGTTTTCTAGAACAAACAAATCAAACATTCTCAATTATTATAATGTTTTAAACTGGAACAATGAACCTGCAAAGAGGCTGTCTTACAAAGTAAAAGAAACAAAAAATGGTAATGACCAATTTATAAAAACATGTATTTTCAAAAGATGTGTGGACAAATTTGACATTAAAAAGACCCACAAAAACTAAAAACTAAAACAGAAACTAAATAAAACAAAACAAAACCCCAAAGTATTATTATTGAACTATTAGTTTGTTTGTCTTCCTTTCACAATCATTGTACCCAAACCGAGGCTGACCTCTCTTTGATATAGAAAAACAATTGCGCAGTGTCAAACAACTATTCACGTTGTCACCACATTGTTTTAGATAGTAGGGTAATTTTATAATGTTGTATACTCCGCCAAACATTTGGTAAAAAAAACTCTCAAAATTTCAAAGTTTCTTATTGAAACCTAGCCATGAAAAATGTCAAAGTACCCTGGGTTGATATTTTAAAAATAAAATTGCTCAATCAATTACCATCACTCTAGAAATACCCAAAGGATTGTACAACAAATCTCTTATCCAAGGGCTAGACAGTAATAGCCACTCCTAAATAAAATCCATCCTATCTTCTGGGTTACGCTTCCAAGTGGCTTCATAATAACAACTAATGTTTATAAATCGCTTTAGCTATGGGCCGGGAGTCTCAAAGCGCTGGTAATTTTATTATTTAATGGCTAAAGTTTTTGAACTATGAGACCCATTTGTAGAGACCAATGATAGAGCAAGCGTGACACAGCTATTTTGATACCCGTATTCGACTGTTTTGAAAACAATTGCCTGTCTTTTTTTCTGCTATTTAAGTTATGATTTTGCTTACTAATGGACAAGAGACGACGTTTTAGAAGTTAACGTTACAATAATCTCAAACTTACCTTTTTGTCTGCCAACCGACCCGACAGAATGGAAGTAGAACCATAGCAGAACGCAAGAAGCAAAAACATCAATCCTCTCTCAACAACAGTAAAATGAAGCTGTCAAATTAATCAAAAATACAACCCTCTTAACCCTCGGAGCAGCGGGCCCTTCTGTAAAACGCGGTGGATCCAGGTAGAGATTTTTTTCACCACCCAGTTTTTTAGGTCAATGACCCCCTCCTGCAAGCCCAAAGCAATTTTAATCTCCACAGGGCTTTTGTCTGGGCCAGCAGTGTGTGTTATTTACGACCTGTTTTAGCTCTGGGCGGCACAGGGTTGACACAACGAGATAATGGCACAAGGAGTTGGCTCACTAAGATATCAAGTTACAATTCCCAAGGGCATAGCTGTCCCTTGGGACTGCTGTCATTAAATAATTCTTACTCGGCAGTGGTTGTAGCCTGGCCAATGGGAGTCTACAGGCTTGTGGTGTATACAAGGGATGTCGAATACAAAAAATCGTGTTTTTTTTTGGCCCATTGAAAAAAAAAATTATGACCATATTTGCAATATGTGGAGAATTTTTTTACCACGTTGCTTCCCGAGGGTTTTAAAACACAACCTAAATAAAACTTCTATGTTAAAAGTAAGGTACAACATTGATTTGTGTAGACTCAAATTCAGATCAACTGCTATGAGCTTACAACAAACCTGTCTAATGTATAATATGCTGCTTTCAGTAGTAATAGAAGACACCCGATAGAGCCCACATTTCTCGCTGAGTTAGCGTAGCCTAAACGTCTGACGTCACACTGCTAGTATTATAGAATAATTAATGCGTTTGGCGAAAGACGTCCATTTTGTATAATTTAAAATACACTATAGTGCAGGAGCCTAAGTTGACTTAGAGTGGGCGTGGCCAACAGAGGCTGTGATGTGATCAGACAATCAGATCGGCCAATCAATTTTGGAGGCTGATGAACTTTTCTGCTTCTGCTTCTAAACCTCAACCAATACAGGCCAGTAATTAATAATATCGAGAACGGCCCAAAGAGTTTAACATATGAGAAACTGAAAAAGATTTGTGGGAGATTTAAACTTCAAGAAGCTATACAGACCGATAAGTAGTGGTAGCGGTAGTACTACTGTTTGATTTCAACTTCTGTGGATTTTGTTTTGATGCCCGTTTTTGAAGACTTCAAAGTCTTAAAGGGAGTTTTATTTTGAAGATTTTTGTTTTGGGAAGATTTAGTAGAAAGACAATTGTTTTGTGCTAATTTGATCAAAGTTCCAGCTGGATTCATTATTATAGTACTGCGCACACCATTGACGGATAACGTTGATTGTAATCAGGGTTTAACCACAGTTACGTTTCCATATTTTATTTAATAAAACAGTGTTCATTTTCCCTTCTTTTTACAACTGTTTACAATTAGTAAATTAGTCTTGACACAGAAATAAACCAGCTTCATTTCATCGAAGTTGAGGGTCATCTTATTCTTATTATAGTTACTCTATGTACCTGCATATACCTTTTCGAGATGCAGAGATAGGGTGGGGTCAAGGAATTTCATGAGGGTAGATCCAGTCCATATAGCGAATGATGCGAGCCATATGGCTGGAATGCTCAAGACTTGTAGCAACGGACCCATCTTATTAGTTTTAGCCCCTGTAGGAAGACAGTGGAAGAATGTTAATAATACATAATCCCCCAGGGCCTAATCTTGTATGACTTTTCGTTCCAACAATATAACCAAACCTAGGTTAGAGGGAATAATATTCTGGTTCAATTATGGCTTCTTTGGAAACCTTGACTGGGATCTTGTTTGGAAAGAGATGCCATTTCCGTGTATGTATTTCCTGACTTTGGATGAAAATGAGTATTGTTATTCTCATTAGGAGAATAGATGGATTGCAATACGCGTCATTGACCGCCATCTTTGATGTAAAACGATGGAAAAGTGCACGCGTGTACGCGCTACGCACGACTCTCAGCCAATGATAGCTCTTCACGCGTGCACAATTCATCAAAGATGGCGGTCAATGACGCGTATTGCAATCCATCTATACGTACCACTCAGTGTATTATTTAAATTCAATCTGGATCATTGATATCCCCATGATGAGACTTGGTACCAATCAGAGTAGTATTTTACCTCAATTTGGATCATTAATATACTCATTAAGAGATTTGGTACGAATCAGGGTAAACAATCTAATTTTTCTTACCATATTCGGGCATCGTAATGAAATTAACACACAAGATGAATAAATCTACACCTCCAAGAACAATAAAAGGAGCTTTAAATCCGCCAATCTATAAAAAAAAAATAAACAAATATGAGAATAATAATATCCAACAATAAAACACTTTAGAAAGAAGCCTAAACAAGTAAACAAAATGCATTTCAATTATTAGGCTTTAGAATGCTAGGTCTGTGCGGCCCCTAGATGCAGACCGAGGTCCTATAAATGTAGCCGACGTAAATGTAGCCCCCAAACAACCTAGATGTAGCCCCAAACTTGTACCTAAATGTTTCCCAAACTAAATTCAGCCCCGAACTTGTACTTTAATTTAGCCCCGATCTAAAGGTAGCTCAAACTTGCACCTAAATGTAGCCCGACCCAAATACGGCCCGGGCTTTTAAGGTTAGCATTTGAAATGCCGACCCTGATTTTCGTTTAAATTGCTTTTAAAGGAAAAACTGGCTGTGAAGTTTCCTTTTTAAAAATTTATCTGTTCTTAGCCACACACATGAGCATATCGATAGGTATTTATCAGAGGAAGTCTGTTAGATGTACAGCCTAATATGTATTCCAACATTATACTGAGGATGAGCCGACCGCATTGTTTCTGTTGTATTACACCGGAACCTCCCCCCCCCAGCCCCACCTGCACCCCCAACTATACGAACTCTCCGGATTCAACAGTTTCAGGACCTGAAGTTTCACTATGTATCTTTAGGATGGGGGTAGGGCTGCCGATGTAAACAACAAAATCATTCAGCAGCGTGCTCGCTCCCCACCAGCATTATTCATTCGCTGTAAATTTATGCTAAAACATGTAGCCTGTATAATCATTACTTGATGACTACGATTTACGAACTAATTAGGCTGGAAGTATTTTAATGAAAGTTTAAAAGTACAAAGGTTCAATCACGTTTTGGGACACATGTTAACCTTTTGCCCAGTTAACGGTTAATAATAGTACAAAATTATACAGACAGACTTAATATCATAAAATAATTAACCGATGAATAATGCAGGTGGGGGACTTGCGCACGGCCGTTGAATTTATTTATGTTATTTATTTATTTATTTCTAATCATTTACCAGGGTAACCCTTTCACAAACAATGTGGTCTCCAACGGGGCCCTGAGATCAACAAGGACAGCAATACATTGCTTGTTAGCTGAGCTAGCTGACAAGCCACGTGGTTTACAATGCTGACACTGGTCCCCTGCAATGATAACAGCTTCAAGAAGTTGAGCGGAGAAAAGTCTGCTTATACGTCAGCTCATTTGTCTGCTATCGGTTAAATTGCTGAAGTTCTTCTTTTGTTAACATTCTGTCTTGGGCCGTGGTTTGTTTGCTCAACCTCAGCCTGTCCCTCCTCTCGCTTCTCTTTCCTATCCCAACCTATCCCTCCCAGCTGAAAGGTATTACACATGATTGGTAAGGATAACAAAAAAACACTTAGTCTGACTGCTTACTGATTTACGAAGTTCACACACTAAACCATTTTTTCTGTGAAATATTTTCCTCTCAAACGAAATCATATTCGAGAAAACTGTGTCTGAAAACCTTTTAAAAAATCCGCAACAGCTGGTGTGTCAGTTGATACAACCAGAATTATGGACATTGCGTTTACATGCTAAAAATTGGGCATGTTTTTTTTTGACTCGCAGAACGGGTCAAAGCCCAAATCACAGGTTTGCTATTTCATACAATACGGTTGATTACACAACAAATTAACACAGTCTGGAACTATTTCGTTAGCTCAACCAATTCTGTATAACAACTTTAAGTCTTTGGTATAGGAGCATGTTCATTTTGTCGATTGTTTCCTTTAACTTCATTGTTAACACATTGACGCCATACCAGAGGCAAAACGATGAAACGTATATCTTTGAGCAAGTTCGGGTGCTAACCCTGTGTCAATTCCATGTAAATCAATCGTGTCAATGTTCACTATAACGAGTATAGTCGATTGAATCGTCAAATATATGGCAACCAAACATTAACAAAGCGACGATCGTCGACGTAACAAACAGAACAAACGTATTAGCCCATAAAACAATTACTTGCATAATATCGTGCAATGATAATTATCTTAATAATTTACATAATAGTTCATTGCCAAAAAGCTACCATTGTCGTTCAACCAGCTTATTGTGTGATTGCAAAAGTGAACAAAAAACTGAACCCAACCGCCTTTTTGACAAGGTGACGTAACTTCGTTAGTTGACTAGAGAAACAGTGCTCTGGGGCTATAGGTTGATCCAGTTGGTCTAGCTTGTCAAACCACGCATACGCACGCAGCGTTCCAGTGACATCTAGATCGACTATGGCTAAGTCTAGTCCACTCTAGTTCGCTACCCGAACTTGCTCTTTGTACGCGCGTCTAACAGGATGGGCCAATGAACAACCATCTTTTGATCTCTAGCCAAGGGCGTCCTACTTAAATGACGTCATGTGGATAAGGAACATGCATGACTGTGGCATGAGGTTTGATCCTCGGCCGAATCAATAATAACAGTTGTACACTGAGTATTCAGCTTATGGCAATCTTCGTCAGTCGTCATCAAACATTGAAAGCTACTCAACACGCAACGTACAAGAAATAGAAAAGTGAAATATTGGCATGCGTCTTACTCAAATTCCCAGCACTAGGGCATGTCCAAATTGGTGGCTATGGCAAAGTTACGGCTGGATCATGGTGTGTGGTGAAGCATGAGTTGCACTTAGCAACACTCTTAGCATCAGCCGCAGCCGTAGCCGTAGCCGTAGCTGTAGCCTCCATCTGGACACGGACACACATTGTGATGTTTGATAGGCCATCGGGAGCCCTCGCGGAGATTCACTGAGGGGTCAATGAAATATCTGACTATACTTACACTATACAAGACACTGCCTACAAGTGGGCCGACAGAAAACCCCACACTGGCGACAACTTCTAAAGCACTCTGTCAAGAAAAAAATGTTAAAACAACTCAATTGGTACGGAGCCCCTAAAGGGTACAGAGCCCCTAAGGGGACAGGTAAAAAAAATTGAAAAAGTAAAACAAAATACAAAATTATTTCGTTCCCTCGAAAAATTATTTCGTTCCCTCGAAATAGTATTTCGTTACATCGAAATACTATTTCGTTCCCACGAAATATTATTTCGTTCCCTCGAAATGTTATTTCGTTCCCTCGAATTAACATTTCGAGGGAACGAAATGATTTCGAGGGAACGAAATAATATTTCGAGGTAACGAAATAATATTTCGAGGGAACGAAATAATATTGGATTTTTTTTAACCTTTTTAATTTTTTTTTCTACCTGTCCCGTTAGGGGCTCCGTAGAAACCGACTGAGTTGAGGAAAGTATTTGAAGACCCTATAAAATGTTTAGGTATGTTGCGTAGAAAAGCATGAATGAATAGCGCCCGCAGTGGCTGTTGGTGAAGAATCACAATAACTGATGGTCAAGTTCGCACTTCGCGGACATTTCACGCGGAGATTCGCAGTCAATTCACACTTAAAACAACATTATAGGGTGTACAAACATTATGCACACACTGCATGCAGACGATCGAAGGTGCAAGCCGTAACAAATTACTAATCAGATATGGAAAGCTTACGTCACTGCACGTTTATCCAATGAAATCATTGTATCCAATGAAATCGTTGGGACTGTACGACCGGTGCCTGTCTTTCTCCTTGCAGATAAAAACAAGGGACCATTCTAATAAACTTTCGGCATTTCAAGCATCACTAGAGCTCGCCTTCACCAAGATAGCCCTGGAGAAAGAGACCATTTCAACATTAGAGGTCAAGACTAATCTTATGGAAAGCCATTGGAAGCAGCAACAACCAGTGACCGAAGCTCGCAGTATGTAATTGTTTTTCTCAAACCCCTGTTCTGGACTCCAACATGTCTAATGATAACAAGGCGAGAAGTTTGATTAAATTTTGAGGTGCCCACCCTCTTCCAAGATGTCGCAAATGCGGATCCAACCAACACCCAGCTCAAACCTCCTTGTTGCATTCGTTTGTTGGGAAGGTGACCAGCGGTTATAAGGTCAGGGGAAGGGGAATGACCCCTCTGCGCATGCGTACACGCGCATGCGTACACGTCAGCCCATCCCAGCTCCTTTGGAAGAGGCGCTGGTACCGAGCAAAAGTACGCAAAGGACTCTTTGTCGACTACAGGTTGATGTTGCCTGGTACCCATGACATGTAATTGAGCGAGAATAGCAGTTAATACCGACTGCTGGACGACAGATATTCCTTGTACGAACTTGGCCCATCTTGCACCAAGACATTGGCCCTTTTCGAAACCATAGCTACGGCTTTGTTTGAAGCCCCCGTACTGAAAGTGCAAATTTTGTAAATGACTGACGAAGCCTAAGCCGGATCCCACACCGAAGCCGTTGTTTCGAAAAGGGCACGAGACTGGGGATGGATTGGGGCGGGGTGTCGGACACGGACAAGATTAGGGAGACTTGAGGAGAATCGAGAAGTTTCAGAGATGCTCAGTCTCGGTAAACTTGAGAAAAGAGAGAACCGAAGAGTAGTTGTAAAAGGTTCGGTTCTTACCACTGCGGTTCCTACATTCTCAGGGAACGTATTCGCCACTATAACTGCAGCAGAGGTTGTCAAGGCACTTGCACCCAATCCTTCAACAACTCGAAGAAGGATACAGTAGACTGTGAATGAAGTCATTGTTGGCATTTCATCAAGAAAACTATCACAAAATGACAATCAATAATTTTACTTAGCATTTAGGCTGATAGCATTATCACAATGTGGTGAAGGCTTTAATTTGGTAAAATAGGCATGTTGGGATGTTTGAGACTAAATTGACGAAATAAGTAGCAAAGTTGTCGAGAAATAACGAGAAACAGTTTTTTTTTTAAACATATCTGTTTACACGAAAACAATATTAATATAAATAAAAGCACAAACAAACACGTCTTTTTAGTATTGACACCTCAAGGGATTAGCTCACCCAAATAATATACTGGATCCACCAGCAAGGAAGGAACCTGAGAAGAACATGAACCGAGCTCCAATTACAGGTAGCTGTTAACAAACAAGAAACCAGGTTAAATTCACATTCCCGTTTAAAAACTACGGAGCTCTGAAAGTGCCATCCAACTTGTTGAAATCCTGAAATAATCTCTTGCAGGATGATGGAATCATAAACGTAGATGTCGATATCTTGAGATGATTTATCACTGGATGACGCATCCTGAAGTAAGACGTCGTATTCCAGATATATTTCATCTTAGGACGTCAACTTCATGAAAGTAAGATGTCAACATCTCGAACTATCTTGGGATGACGACATCCTGAAACGTAGGATGTCGACTTCCTGAAGTAATACATCATGGGATGATAACGTCTTGAACATGTTGAGAACTCAAGATAAATTATCTCGGGAAGACAACATCCCACTTTTAGGACGTCGTTCCTACTCTCAAGATGTCATCAATCCGAGAGAAAATATATCTTGATGTCGTCATCTTACGTTTATGTTGTCATCATCCTGCAAGTTGGATTGCACTTTCAGAGCTCCGTAAAAATACAAAACAACTAAAACACAGTGTGTATACAACCGTGATTTCCACGTACTGCGAAAAAAAGAAATCTACAGATATCTCAAAGAATCTGGTTCATATCAAATTCGTCATTTTCATGGAACCCTACGGGGCACGAACGTTTTTAAATAATTACACACAAAGGCATACGTGTGGAAGAACCTCCACACACACACAATTAGGGTAATTATCCCCCTATTATACCCCCATATTGTTTCCATGTCTGATATACCAAGGGTAGATTAAATCAAAGAGTGAACCTTCATGATCATGGTCACCTTATAGTCATTATTGTCCCAAGACACCCAGCAAACAAAGGTACAATTTCTTTACATGTGGCATTAAGCGCATAGCAAACCTTCCAAGGTGAACAAAAGAGTCTACAAACTTTCCGAACCGTATGCAAAATGTTGTTCAACCAGTGGAAATTAAAAAGTATCTAGCTGGTGGTGACGTGGTATATAAATCATGAATATTCATTTTTGTGTGAAGTTTTTTCAAGACGTGACCCGGAGTAATTTATTAAACCGAGTTCAAGTTTTATAACTGCTTTACAAACAGCCTTTGAAGTTTTGATACAATAGCGAAAAAGGTAACTTACAAATTTCCCCCAAATGGGTGCTGCGATGCCAAATGAGAGAGCAAAAGAACTGAATACAATTCCTACGACTGTGGCTGACATTCCTTTAACTTGTGCCTCGGGAAAGTTACACACAAAGAAAGAAACTCAAATAACTCATAAAAATCTGAAGTAGAAAAAAATTGTTAACATTAATTCAGATTAAGATATACAAGAGTAGTACATTTAGATACTTGCAAGTTCCCTTCAAACTACAGAAAATATACGCAGAACTTAAAGGTTGGTTTATAGATTGTTTTTTGTCAAACGTTATTGGTCAAATTATCATTTAAGAACAGTACAATAGAAGTCACGTGCAAAAATCTCAGCTGAATACATTGTCTTCTGTAAATTGTCACTGTACTTTAATAAAAAAACGTCTAATCAGGAAAATTTGAATCTCCAAAAGACGCCTCCAAAAGATTCAAGTGGTATTTTGGGGTAAATCTAGGAACCTTACACTTGTTAGCATCGAAACATGGATTGATATGAAAATCATTGGTAGCTATACCAGCTCATTTGCATATTTGAGCATTGGTAGCTATTCTAGCTCATTTACATAATTAAGCTTTGCTAGCCATACTAGCTCATTTACATAAATAGGCATCTGGCTTATCACAAATCACATTGCTAGACCCTAAAAACATATGTAGAGACACTTCATTTGTATACATGTTTGTTTGCCTATAGTTACAGAGATATCGGAGAAATATTGTCTTTCTGTAATGACCGCCACTGATTGGCATATTTATGAGTAATGTAAAAAAAAAAAATAATAATAAATAAAAAATACTCCGGAAATGTCTTAATCCATTTCTTTGACCTTCCAAACATAGGTAAACATGTTTCATATGCAGTGTGTGCTTGCCTTTGTAGTTACAGAGATTTTGAGAATTTTCTTTTACTGTAATGGCGGCCACTAGTTTTTACATTTTCTCGTACTGTTTACCACTCATTACACAATGGTACAGACACATCATTTATCATTTTGCTCGCCTGGTTGAAGATTTATTGCAGAAAATGGTTCAAGAAAGGTTCAAAATTGACAAATTTGCTGCCATTTTGTTTATGCAAATTAGATGGCCAAAAATTCAAAATTCAAAAAACATTTGGTTCCCCACTTTTATACCCAAATGCATTTGAACCTTATGTATGGGACACCTTTTTCAGAAAACCAACTAGTCTAAGAAATGAAATATCCACTTACTTCTATTGGGAAGAATGTCGCCATGGCTGAATAAACCATAAAGTGTGCAAACACTGACAAAGACGTATTGATAAAGGTGAATATCTGATGATATCTTGTGAACTTAGTCCCACCATGGTCATCTTTGTCGTCTCTTGCTTCAGAAGGAGCTTCACTATGGTAACTTTCACGTGACGTAGGTAGATCAAGTGTTAGGTCATGCCATTTGCTGCCGATGCCACTCCCATTCTGATTGACAGGTACTGTGGGCGGGGCTTCTTTGTATGAGTATGCTGATTGGATGTCACTTTGATTAACGTCATGAGTGACAGATGCTGCAGCTGCAATAGGTGATGGCTTTTCATTTTTCCCCCCATAGTTTTCTGTCGGATTTCTGTTTCGAACTTCTTTTCCGTTTTCTTCCATGATCTGTTTTTCCCACAGAAAATTAAAAACAATATGGGAGGATTTGGTCTTTATTAATAAACATGGCCATTCGAACCACGAACGTCTTCTCTAAATCAATGTTATGCCTCTTCTTATTTTGTTAAAAATGCATTGCCCGATTTAAAGCCAATTTGACGGTCAAAGTCATTTAAATATTGAATAGTTTATATTTTTATGGAGTAAGAAAAGTTAGTACCGACCATGGCCTTCACTGTTAAAAATTGCCGTAAATTTACGGACTCCGTAAAGTGAAATATTCCGTATTTTCGCCGTAATCTTACGGACTTTCCGTAAATGCAAATATTAATTATGCTAATTAGCGTAATTACAATCAACCACATTTGCCCAAACGCCTACACATAATATAGTACATGTAAGTACATATTGTTATTTCACCCACAACCGTGTACACATGTACAAACTCATGTTCAGGTCTTTCTATTTTACGGAATGAAAAAACTTTTCCGGTAATTATGCTGCAGGAATACGGAACGCTATTTTTTTTCTGGCAGCAAAATTACCGGAAAAGTTTTTTCATTCCGTAAAATAGAAAGACCCTGAACATGAGTTTGTACATGTGTACACGGTTGTGGGTGAAATAACAATATGTACTTACATGTACTATATTGATGGTAGGTGTTTGGGCAAATGTGGTTGATTGTAATTACGCTAATTAGCATAATTAGTATTTACATTTACGGAAAGTCCGTAAAATTACGGGGAAAATACGGAATATTTCACTTTACGGAGTCCGTAAATTTACGGACATTTTTAACAGTGTTGGCCTGTTCACAGCTCAAATGGGGGTCACAAGAGTCATGAATAGTCATTAACGAATTCCGTTTAAAACAAAAGCACTACTTGTATCTACAGTTCCAGACGACAGAAACATGTCATCTTTAAAGACACTGGTCACCTTTGGTAATTGTCAAAGACCAGTCTTCTCACTTGGTGTATCTCAACATATGCACAAAATAACAAACCGTTGAAAATTTGAACTCAATTGGTCGTCGAAGTTGCGAGATAATAATGGAAGAAACAACACCCTTGTCCATGTTGTCAAACGAAGTTGTGTGCTTTCAGATGCTTGATTTCGATTTCGTTACTTCAGAGGGAGCCGTTTCTCACAATGTTTTATACTATCAACAGCTCTCCATTGCTTGTTACCAAGTAAGTTGTTATGCTAACAATTATTTTGAGTAATTACCAATAGTGTCCAGTGCCTTTAAATCGAGTGTGAAACTGGACAATTTAGAACGAGCTAAAGTTAAGATTTGCAATGATCAAATACGTTTAACGAATGACACCGTTTAACATACAATGTTTTGCTCTCCGAAGTTTTCAATAAACAAATACCTGTCTTATAACCTATCCATGAACTTCATCTCCTCAGGTAGTTCATTGCAGTACAACAAAACAGATTTTGTTTGAGCGATAATATGTGGATCATCTCGACAACGTATACTTTTTTACCAATGGCTTCAGTACAATACTTCCAATTGGACCCTTGATATCAGCCATGATTTTCTCAATTCAAGGTGGGCTGACAAAAACCAATTTGTTGAATTGAGTTCTTTTGCTGAACGGTGTCCAGATGGTTTTCTGTTTTTGTTTTCATTAGGCCTATTTGAATCAACGCGCGTGTTTGATCGTCACAATTTGCATAATGGAAGTATTCTATTTATCTAAGAACATAACTACAATGGCATATTAAATTTGGGATCATGAATGATGCCTGAAAACACTCCCAAAGATACTTTGGAAATGAGAGGATAAAATGTTTCTTACATATTCCAGCTGGCTCGGTTTTCAGTGCTGCACTTCCACACTCGATGGTTAAAAGCTCTATGATCATTGTTTACTTTGTACCAGCAGATTGTACCAAATTTTAAAGAACAAACGGTCTGACGTTACGCAAGCTCATTGTTTACTATACGATTAATTGTTCAATCTATTATTAAAGGTGAGAGCCATTAAGAATGTTGTTGTTGATGTTTTGCAACGCTTTGCTGTTTTATTTGCCATGATCATTTTTTTTTTTAACTTACACTAAAAGTCACCAGTGAAACTTTCAGTTGAATACAGTGTCCACTACTTGTTGAGAAATCGTCAAAAACAATTCATAGTATTTTCATGAAGAAAGTCAAATCCTTCCACGTTTAGATTAGTGACAGCGGGTAACAACCGCATCTCTGGCTGCAGTATTCACAAACCGACACCCGGAAATTTGAATCTCCAAAAGTCGCATTAAGGCGATCTTTGGAGACTCAATTTCAACATACCTTTTTTGTTTATTAATCAACGGGAGCACATCAGACAGAGTGATTTTGCAGGATGCTTAATGCCATTGCCATCTTTATAACGAGTAGGCTTTTGGAAAAAAATTACACATTTTTTTTTTTTCATTTCCAAAGTAGGACCTTTAACTTTAACTGTGGAAATGAAAGATACACACGCAGTAAATGGTTCTACTTACTGCATTGTCCACTATGTGAAGATTTAAATCCTACTTAAACTATCCACAATTTATTCAGTTGTGTATTTCAAAGGGTAAATTGCTTGTTTCGCAGTTGTTGATGTCGTTGTTGAGTGTTGGATTGTTCAGTGTTGTTTTTGTCTGCTATTTTCGAGTTGATTTACGAATTGTCAGCTGATAAGATTAGTGATCGTCTTGGATCTTCCGATGCATCGGTATTCTCCACTTCCAGGTTACAATTCATGGACTGCAAAATCTATTGTAAACAGTTTACTTTAACTTACTAAAATATGATGACGTCAATCAGCAAACGCAACAAGCCTTTGGCCGATTTCGAAACTACGGCGTAAGCTTGGGCTTGGGCTCCGTCCAACTGTTTGAAAAACCCCTACGTTTTCTAAATAACTGACGAAGCCCAAGCCCAAAACAAAACCAAAGCCGGGGTTTCACAAAAGAGCCTTAGCTTTAAGGATAAGGACCCTGTAAGTTTGTAAATACTTGGGGATACAGCTCAGAGTGATTGCACTCAAAATGGTTACAACTGTTTGGTTACATCTGGCTACAACTGGTTACAACTTGGTACAACTGGTTACATCTGGTTAAAACTGGTTACAGCTGGTTACAACTGGTTACAACTTGGTACAACTGGTTACAACTTGGCACCGCTTCACAAGCTCTGCGAGCCATCGAATTCTGCACTTGCTATCGCCATTCTTCGTTTACAGGGCAGGCGCCGAATTCCTACGCTAGCCGTGTCAGTGAAGAATGCTCAGTAATGTGAACGATGCATGGACTACGCACAAGCATAAATTCCCTGCTAACCCTTGAAATACGCTTGACGTAACCACAAACAAATTCCCTGCTTCTGTAAGCAACAATTCTTAAGTGAGGGTAACTACCTTAGTTAAACGATCGTATCTCGTCTAGTCAACTGTGATCTGTCGCATTCAGAAAGCCTGGTAATAACTTACTGTGTAATTAACATGTAAATAACTCGTACTTTGACCTCAGATTTTATAGTCCTACTGCCAATTAACCAAACACTGACAATTAAAAAGCTGGTCCTAATCCCATTTGTAAGTGTAACGTAATTCGTTTGTAAGCCACGCCCACCATACACAAACTGGCTCCACAGATTACCAGAAGCCCATAGAAGTTGCATTAGGCTAGTTTGTCTTTGATGATTCATGCAGTGAGTTTAACAATTGGACTTGGCTTTCACAAAGGTTCTGTTTTTCGAAGGCTAACGTTTTATTCGAATTCAAAGTTTCTGTCATAAAGAAGTGAACGATGAAATAGGTTACACACTGTATGTACGCGCTTGTCACAGAGTTATAATTATTGTGCCGTTTCGTAGCTTACAGCACATGTAACGTTTGATTTAGAATCGTGACCCACTTTGCCATTTTCGTCCGTTAAAACCTTTGTTTCAACAACAAAACCCTTCTGTGTTCGTTTTTACGAACACTTGATTTCTAGTTTGTTTTTTGTTAGTCTTGCTTTGTTTTGGGGTGTTTTTTTTACAGAATATTTAGGCCACTTTTTGCGCTCCTGTATTATTCCGTCTGAAACTATCAACCGCCCTGGACTGCCTGGAAAACGAGTTGACATGCAACAGGTAAGCCAAGAATAGAAGGGCGGACTGGTTTGATGTGAAGTCA
The DNA here is from genome assembly GCA_032158295.1 of Pycnopodia helianthoides. Classification (NCBI taxonomy): domain Eukaryota; kingdom Metazoa; phylum Echinodermata; class Asteroidea; order Forcipulatida; family Asteriidae; genus Pycnopodia; species Pycnopodia helianthoides. The sequence goes on along the minus strand of CM063255.1, from coordinate 611,654 downwards.
AGCATTATAGTCTAATTAGATTCTGCACTAAGTGTTTTGGCTTATTGAGTTACTGTATCCAAAAGAACAATCTAAAAGTCACGTTCCCGCCCACACCTTCTCCTTCTAATAGAAGTATTCGTAATAATTGTTTAACGTCTGGTTCACAAGGCAACACAACCACCTGTAAAGTCACGTTTTAACCATGCCCTATTGTTCATGATACCGGGGGGGGGGGGGGAGGGGGGCAAACACCCGCAACGATACGCTTGGCTGAACATAGTTACAACGGCTCCCCTTATTCAGGAACAATTTTCTCAAAAATAGTTGAAGCTGATCTCAACCCACAGCACCAAGACTAAATTATTGGCTGGGCAATTTTCTACTAAATTAGATTAATTATAATTTTATTTCAAATTAGACTGCAGGCAACGGTTTTTGTACTCACTAGCACCTTCCTGTCAACGTGCGTGCATTAAAACCTTTAACCTCAATCCTGAAATCGACAAACTCTATCCAAAGGGACTAACTATAGTTTATAGTAGAGCCTATGTGTTTTGGGAAATCCTACAAAACTCGGGGTATAAAGCTATAAACCCATTGTTATCAAGCCCAACACCTTTCAGAGGGTCTGTAGATGTTTTCTGTGAGAATTTGTTTTTAAATTTTGGTAATTACAGGCTAAATGCAAACTGTTACATGACATTAACTATAGTAAATAGTATGTACTAACACTCCTCATGAAACACGCCCCCCCCCCCCATGTGTGGATGCTTGTATTAGCATGGTGTTAGCCTGATACAAAAAACCTCCACCTGTCAAACAAGTCTCTCACAGGCTTCCTTTGATATCTACAAGGTGCCCTAGGAAGGATGATTGATGGTTGTTATCAAACAAGGTTGGTAATCCACCCCTTGAGCTTTTGCCAAGATTTATGTGTACAAACTAATGGCAGTCATACGAACCACATGTGTAGAAATTAATTTGCAAGATCATTGAACTAACCCTGTGCAAATAACAACTGTCATTTGTTTCTGGATGGTTTAAAGGTGGACTCGCCAAAAAAAATTAATTTTTAGAAAATTGATTGGCGGAATTAAGAGAAAAAACACAAATTTTACTATAAATGTAAATGGCGCTGCTCTCGTGGCGACACGGCCGTTGATTTGTCTCCGTGTTTTCTGTCTTATTTATCAGTTTCTTTTTCATGCTCTGTCTTCATTTTACCTTACAATAATGTCTGAAGAGTGCTTTTCAAGAATGGTTGCAGTTTTTGTCGTTTTCCTGGCTGTATCTTGGTGTGCTGGTCAAGTTTTGGGTACTATCCACCCCAGGAACACTGAAGGTGAACCACCGCCATTATTAACATACAGCCGAGACTTCCTTATGAGCCGACGTGCTTTCTGTTCAGAGCCTGACTATGTCATCCCTGAAGTCTGTGCAAATCAACCAAGAACCCGTAAACGAGGAAGAAAAGGTGGCGTCAGACAACGACTCAAAAAAGCCAAGTGCAGAACTCCATTACCAGCCATAATTCAGGGTAATGTACAAAGTATCAGAAATAAGACAGATGAACTGAGGGCTTGTACGCAATACCTTTCTGAATATAGAAATTCAAGCCTAATTTGTCTAACGGAAACATGGTTGACGCAAAAGGATCCAGATTCTTTAACTGACACTGAGGGTTTCACACTGATACGTAGTGACCGATCGTCAAACTCAGGAAAAACCAAAGGAGGTGGTGTATGTGCTTTCATCAACGAAAAATATTGCCACCCATCGCATAATAACTGTTAAGGAAAAACTACGCACAAAAGATATCGAGCTTTTGGCAATTTCTCTGCGACCCTACTATTTACCTCGAGAAATACACCAAATTCGTCTATTTGTTGTATACATTCCTCCTACTGCTGACATAACTATAGCATCTGATACAATACATGATTACGTAAAACAAAGCAGAGACACAATCACCGGAAGCAGCCAACTTCATTCTTGGATACTTCAATTCATGCCGTTTGAGTCATTGTCTTCCCAACTATCATCAATATGTAAATTGCCCAACCCGGCACGAAGCCTGTCTAGACCTCTGCTATGGGAACATCGAAGGTGCTTACCGAGCTAAAGGATTAGCAGGACTTGGAATTTCAGACCACAATATGATCCAGCTGACCCCTTTGTATCAACCAAGAGTGCGCACCGTACCCGTTCAAAAGCTGAACATCAAATCATGGACCGCAGAAGCTACTTTGGAACTTCGCCATTGTTTCGCCACCACCGACTGGAATGAACTCATAAACTCTGCCACTGACTTGGACAATGCTGTGGAAGTGGTCTCTGCTTACATCTGTTTCTGTGAGGACTCTATCATTCAATCTAAGACTGTTAAACTGTTTGCTAACAATAAACCGTGGGTAACAAAAGAACTGAAGTTACTGTTGAATGAAAAAAGGAGAGTATTCCATTCAGGTACTAAAGAGGATCGTAAGTTGGTACAAAAGAAACTAAAACGTAAAATATGGGAATGTAAACAAATGTATAAGGCCAAGGTTGAAGATATGTTTAAAGCTAACGATACCAAGCGGGCATGGCAAGGGTTACAAACTATGACATGTTATAAACCAAAGCCTAAACATGTTAATGTTGAAAATGAATCTGTGTATGCTAATGATCTTAATGCGACCATTTTGTTAACTGGTGTACAGAAAATTACCTTGAAATTAATGTGAACAAAACAAAGGAATTGGTTATTGACTTCAGAAAGAGAGGCACGCCCATACCTGAGGTTACTATAAATGGACTGCCAATTGAAAGAGTATCGGAGTACAAGTACCTTGGAACTGTTAAGACGATAATTTGAAGTTTGATAAAAACACTTATTGTACAACTAGTAAACTACGTCAACATTTGTACTTTCTTAGAAAGCTGAACTCCTTTGGTAGATAATACCATTTTAGAATGTTTTACCGCAATTTTACAAAGTGTGTTATCTTTAGCCTTATTTGTGTTTATGAAATATGCTATCTCGGACAAACATTCTTTCTTAAGAGTAGTTAAGCAAGCTAGAAGAATAACAGAACGAACTACAAAGCAGAGACACTTTACTAAACCAAGTAAGTACTAAGTGAACATGATCCTGTCTGACCCATCCCATCCCATGTACCCTAAGTTTTTATTAAGTCGTCGGCGGGAGGATCGCCTTTTGTAACGTAGAATTAGGACACAACGCTACAACAACTCCTTTGTCCCTACTGCAATTCGTTTTTACAATGGTTTTTAAGTAGTAGCTGCTGTGTTTTTCTGAGTTGTCGGTTTTAAGGACCTCACTTGTGTACATCTAACCCTGTATATAATTACTGCTGTGCAAATTTTTAATCCTTACCGGAAATATATTTTTATACCTGTTATTCTTAATCAATATTTTTGATCAATCTGTCTGTTTATTGTTATAAATGTTTAGTGTTTTTGTCAGTATTGTTGAATCAAGGCCAGTTTTAATTTCCCCAGTGTGGGATAATAAAGTTCTTAACTATCTATCTATCTATCTATAAAGTGCAGTGACGCCCTTTTGATTAAGGGATTTAAAGTCAGGGTCTACACAGTATCGAGCACGAGATTCAATAATAGGGCTTCAGTACCATCAAATTTAGCTCATTGGTCATTGTTATTCATTATAAAGTCAGGGTATTCAGAGGTAAGCAAAGAAAGCGCTTTTAAACAACTAGAATGACCATTATACTATGTGTTTTGGTGATATCAGATTTGTCAGTGATACCATGAACTTCGGAATTTGCATTTTATATAAAAAAATGCGTAGGGCCACCCAAAACAGTTTACGAATTGAACACATAGTTTTCTTTCATAGAACTCTGTGTTTGCTATGCATTCAACGAGTGATACCCAAGCAATTCCTCTTCTTTCAGTTGATTCTACTGGCAATACTGTCACGTTTGCAACTTATTAATAAAGTTAAATAAACGATCCCAACCTGGACGCCATCACCAAGAAAGTTATATTACGTCAATCAAATAACGTTTCCTTTGTCATTCCGTAAAAGCATTTTGCTAAAAATTAAAATAAATAATTCTCATACGAAACAAATTTGTTACAGAGGGGCCCCAAGGTCAATTCAGTTTTGTGATGTACTCATTTTTCAACAGATAGAGCCCTCTGAACCCACTTACATGAATATATTACAATTACAATGTATAGTAAATATCGTAGTGTGGGTATTTAATGAATACATATTTAGTTAAACAAACCTTATAAATACAAATGTATATAATTGTATTATGGGTAACAGTGACCTTTGTTAATTCCTGATAATGATCAAGATGTCATTTTGGGGGGAGGTAATTAGGCATACTATGTGCACATCAAATTAAAACTGCATCCGAAACTGTCAACCGCCCTTGGCTGCTTGGAAAACGAGTCGACCCGATGTAACGATGTAACAGGTAAGCCAAGAATAGAAGGGAGGACTGGTTTGCTGTGAAATCAAGCCTTCTCTGGATTAGATTTTGCACTCCCTGTTTTTCCTATAATATGGAGTCACTGTATCCAAAAGAAAAATAAGTATGCTTCTAAAAGTCACGTTCCCGCCCACACCTTCCCCTTAAAATAGAAGTATTCGTAATAAAATTATACCGTCTGATTCCCAAGGCAGCACGTTTCAACCATGCCCCTTTGTTCATGATATCGGGGGGGGGGGGGGGTCAAAGCCCGACCTTGAAGCTCTCGCCAAGAGATAAGCCAAATCACTATTACAACTGCGCATGTCCGTCACACTGCTTTTGGAAGATAAACAATACTGCCACGTACCATTTTACCACGTACACCATGCGTACACCAATGCCTGAAACTCTACCAGGGTGCAAAATTAACGGTTGCACGTTGGCACGGGGCAACCAAAAAATCATCCAGGCAACCTGTGATTAAGTCGCCGTTGCCCGACGGGCAACCTTATGAAAAAAAAACAATTTAGGCCTAACCTGCTTATTGTGCCAGCTCAAAAGATCGTTTGAATTTTCCACACAACAAAATATTTTTTAACGTTTGCACCTCTGATCCTAGTCGCGCACGCGCTTTCCAGCGACCGCTGGTGCCGCGCAGTTGTCATGCTGCCAGTGTACGAGCGCGGGACCAGCTTACAATAATGATGTAAACACGATGAATGGAGGCTGCAAGCACGCGCGCTTTCTAGAAATTGCGCTTTCCAGGGATCACTGGTGCCACGCACTCGTTATGCTGCACATAAACAAGCGTGGGAACAGCGAGCGACCATGTGTTGAGCGCAGATCCACTCGCGTGGTTGTTGACAGTTCTAAAATTTACAAAAGTTTGGGTTTGGGTCAAAAAATCTGTAAGGAGCAATACCGATGCTGGATTAACGGATGGTGAAGAAGATGGATTGTATTGTATCTAAATCAGCAAAAAATACTTTAAATCACAGCGATGCGTCCCCTTCACGATCGGAGATTTCTGTTTCGATGTCAGCAAACTTTCTTAATCTTGTACCCTGTCTACCTTTTTCTTATGCTTTTTCCCTCACTTTTAGGTCCCTTATACGTAAAAAATCCTTTAGTGAGCTTACTGTCCAGTGATTTATCTCTTCTAATGTAAGATCTTCCATTCTACTTAAGAAACAAAACAGAAATATCGCATGTTATGCCCAGAAATTGCCACACTATTGTTAGTTTTCTGCACGGGAGTTAATACGTTTTACTGCTGGCAACGCAATTTGTTTATCTCCCGTGACCTTTGACAATACCCAGCATGCCTTGCGCCGCAATAAATAGTGAATCGGCTTATTTAGAATTCGTCGCTTAACCAAACCTCCGCTTTCACAACCCCAACAATGAGCCGCTTGGCTGAAAGAGTTACAACGGTTCCGGAACAATTTGCTCAAAAACAATTAGCCTTTTTGAGATATAATGGACACTATAGGAATGCTTTGTTCGGTTTGGGTGTATAACAGACAGATTTACCTAAACCTATTTAGTGCCATAGTATTGTGTCCCCATATCTCAACATGGCTTATTGAAACCGGCCTCAGATCGCAAGCGCCGTAACTTAATTATTGCCTAGGCAGTTATATAATTAATTAAACTAATTGTTATTTTAGAAAATTTTACCTCAAGTTAGACTACAGACAGCGTGTTTTTATTGGCTTGCACCTTCTTATATGCCTGTGTGCATTAAAGTCAGAGTCCATTCAGTGGCGAGCAAGAGATTCATTGTATAGGGCTTCAGTACACTCAAATTAAGCTATTTAATTAAAGTCATTGTTATTCATAATGAAGTCAGGGTCTTTAAAGGTAAGCAAAGAATGCGCTTAACAATTAAAACTACCATTTTACTGTTTTGTTTTTATCAGATTTGTCAGTGATACCATGAACTTCAGAATTTGCATTTTATAATCGAAAGGCAACCTAATACTTTTTTATGCACGGAACAAAGACGTTTTTCATAGAATTCTGTTTGCTATGCATTCATTGCGTGATACCCAAGGCAAGCCTCTCCTTTCAGTTGTTTCTGCTGGCAACATGTCACGTTTGCAACTTATAAATAAAGATGATTTTAATCAATCCAAACCTGGACGTCATTGCCCAGTAAGTTAGATTAAGTGAATCAAAAACCTTCCGTCATGGCATGACTGGGAAAGTTTCCATGGTTAACGTTTCTTCTGTCATTCTGCAAAAGCATTTTGCTTAAAATGTTATCATAATTAAGCTGGCGACAGCTGCATTGCACCAGCGTGAATTAATTTTATTTGTTTTTTGTTTTTTTCATACAAAACAAAAATTGTTACAGAGGGGCTTCAATTCAGTTTTGTGATGTACGCAACTGTCAACAGATAGAGCCCCTATAACAGTGTGGAGGGAATAAGAGGTCTCTAAACCCACTTTTTAATACATGAATACATTACAATTACAATGTATAGTAATAATCTCATTAAGTTAAAATATCGTAGTGTGGGTATTTAATGAATACATATTTAGTTAACAGACTCCTTCTAAGTTACAAAACTAACTTAGTTAATAATTTGACATTGGGACAGAATAATCTTCTAATGGCACTGGTCATTGTTTCAATGTACACAAACTGCCCACAGAAACACCCAGTTTGTGATACACTAGAAAATGCAAACTCGGAATTGTACATCATACCAATACCCACACCTACAAGAAAAAAAACACGCGTTGTCTCGTTGAACTAAGTTTGGGCACAAACGTCTTCGAATTCAACATCATGTTCTACAGGCAAACATCTTGCGTGCATGGCAATATTGACTGAAATTTCACCAGTAAACTAAGTGTCTTCACAGAATAGTCAGAAGTGATTCGGAGTCTCAATTCAACGGAGATATCAAGATGCTTCATGCTGATACAATGCTACCATTCATCTTATGATAGAGGTTTTGCAATATTCATGACAGAATAAAAGTACACAAACTGGTTTTATTTTAAGTGCTTTATTGATGATTATACAAGAGTGCTGATATAATTCTTACACATTACTGAAAATTACTCATTACTTAAACCAATGAATAAATAGTTATACTCTTATTTGAAACTATCTTTTTTTTTGTCAAAAAAATACAGTAACTACTTGAGGTGATTGAATTGTTTGCTGTAATATCACGATAATGGTGAGTTGCTCGAGCAGGGTTTGGTGAATCTAACATACGTTGATTACATACGTGATAGACGTAACTAGAATAACGAAGAATTTCGTGCCGTTGTTTTAAGTTTTGCTGATACAATGCTACCATTCATCTTATGCTTAAGATATAATGCAACATTCCTGACAGAACACAAATAAACAAACTGGTTTTAAATTAATTTTAAGTGCTTTATTTACGATTATACAAGAGTGCAGATATAATTATTACAATTACTGATAATTACTATGTACTTAAACCGATTAATGAATAGTTATACCCTTATCTTAAACTATTTTGTTTTGCCAGAAAAAATACAGTAGCTATATTTGAAATGATTGAAATGTTTGTTGCAATAAGGTGTATTGCTCAATCAGGGTTTGGTGAATCTAACATACATTGATTACATACAGATAGACGTGACTAGAAACATGAAGTAATTTGTGCAGTTGTTTACTTAATTTTGACTATCTATTTTGTGAGCCAGGTGTCTTAGAATTCTACCAATTTAATAGAGGGTTGAGTTGTTACAAGATTAACTGCTATCAGCAAATTATTGATATATCTATTTATGACCCTTTTCAATAATTGAAAATATTTTAAATATTGTAATGTATTAAAGTAGTTTTATTTATAGATATTGGGCTAATTAAAGGAACATTACAGAATTGGTAATTGTAAAATATACTTTTAATCACAGATTTACATAAAGCTTACACGGTCTAATGATGATTATAGTAGAAAACATCCCTTGAAATATTTCTGTCTGAAATGCCATATGTGATAAAAAATGAATAAACTAATTTTCCTATTGGAGTTTATCGCTCAGTGAGTGTTTTATTCATTTGTTGAATCTATATGAGTTCATGCAAATGTGTAATCGGTTTTTTCACTATTTTCTCGTGACCCAGATGGCCGATCGATCTCAAACTTCTACAAGTTTGTCAGTTTATGTATATGGTGGATTACATAAAGTGCTTACACTGCCAGCAACTGTTTTGATAGCAAAAATCAATTCTTTAATGTTCCTTTAATATTAAAGTATTGACAATCGTAAAATCATACTCGTTAAATGCATGATATGCTTTTGGTATTTTGTCAAAGAAAAGTATTCTCACTAACTACATCACATTAAATTGCATACAATACAAACTCGTGAAAATATTTGATCAATTGGTCTTCAAAAAAAAAACAACAACAAACAATGACGGGAAAAACCCCACTTTTGATGCACAGAATTGTGTGCTTCTAGATGCTTTTGAAAGGCTTCATGCTTGAAGCCTTTCTCATCAAATTAATTCACATGTTTGTGTGAAAACTACATCTTTCTCTAAAACCACATTACTTCAAAGGGGTCGTTTCTAACAAAGTTTTAAACCATCAACAGCTCTGTATCAAATAATCTTTGAAAATCTTTTTTAACTGAGTAAATACGAAATGTATAACACCATCGGTCGTTAATATAACGAGTGACATTCATCAGTCGGCCATTACCTTGTGCACAAACGAATTGGACAGTATTTGTGTACACGGGGCAATGACATATTTGTTGTTCCGCCCACTCTGACCAAGTCACGATTGATTGATTGACATCCCTTTTAGACTGTGTGTAAAAGAATAGGGGAGGATATCGTTTGAGTATGGCATTGCTAGTATTTACCACGTGCTTGCGGTAATGTTTTTCTTTATTTACGCAGAACAAAATTGCCCACGTCACTCGTTAATATCGAAGTAAGAGGTGTTGTACCAACATGTGAAATAAGAAATGGTTTACGTAATGGTTCATTGTTTTCATTATAAGAAATAACTATTAATAGAAAACTTGCAGGTATTCAACCATGTGGACATCTCTTTTCGGAGCAATGTTGGCTCTGACAAGAGCCGGTGTTGTCTTCATTATAGATTGAATCTTGATTTTAGATTGCAATTAAAGGTTTCTAGACAAGAACTTGAAAAATAAACTGTCTTACCTACCTTAAAAATACGATATTGTGTAAGAAGAAGAAAAAGGTAAGTATTATTGGACAAATCAATTACTAAGATTAAAAACATCCACTAAAAGTGCTCAATCTATAATGTACTCCTTGATACCGGTAAGTCAAAAGCTACGGAAGCCGGATAGTGGCAGGAGATAAGAAGTGAAATGTTGTTTTCATGAGCGCGAGAATATTTGTTTGTTCCATTTATCTGGCGGCTGCCACTTAATTAGCTGTACCACCCTCCTCTCTCTCCCGGATCATATGACCTGTCCTCTTACCTCCCTGGATCGTTTGTCCTTTCCCCGTTACTCCCCTGGATCCTGTAATATGTCATATTACCCCCCTCCCCCGAATCCTATGACATGTCCTCTTAAAATCCGCAAATAAAGAATGTGTGGTATAGATAATTAAGTTTCGGCCGATGGTTAATTAAGTTTCGGCCGCCGGTTAATTAAGTGGCGGCCGCCGGATAAAAATTGGCAGTCGCCGGATAATTAAGTGGCGAACGCCAGGTAAATGAAACAAAAAAGTATTCTCGCGCTCATGAAAAAAATATTTGTACTTCTTATCTCCTGGCACTATCCGGCTTCCGTAAAAAGTTAAACTGAAACGTAAACAAATGCATTTTGTGTGACTATTAAATCAAACTCCCTACAGTTACTGGTTTTAAATGCGACGGTATTTCCTTGACTGAACAATCACAACCAACTAATTTTATTTGTTAAAATGAAACCTCAACATGAAGCACCCATGATGGGGTCGACCTAACCTTCAAAAAAGTGCCAGAATGTGGGAATATAGCATTACTTTATTTTAAAGAAACCTCAAGGGCATCGGGAAAATGTAACCTTGCATCAATGGTTGTCTATTTGGCACAATTTTCCCATTATTTGCTTCTTAGCCTTACTCAGGTATGATCTGTGGATTGAAATCATCAATGCATGGCTCGGTGAAACTCAATTCAGACTCAGAGTGAAATTTGAAACTAACAAACCAGCTTTGCTGAGGTGGAGATGTGACGTTGAAGGTCATGGTGGAATCTTGCGCCCCTTGGACTGCCAACTTGAAGCGACCGTTATCGTATGTGATTATGATTGGTTTAAAGGTGTACTTTACGTTGGACTTTGACTGAACGGTCCACCACGCGTCAGAAACCTGCCTATTGATTGCAGCAGAACTATAACCCAAATCTGCATCGAAGTAATCAAAAGTAATCACAATTTCATGAATAACGCCATCATTTATTAACAATGTTCAACGACTATGAAAGGAAAATGAACAAACTTGATGAATTTATCCTTGTAAGCCTTCCAGTTAATGTATCATCTCATAATCACGTTTACACAACCTATAATGATTTCAGTTGAAAATAACCCAACTGAGGATTTTGTGGCTGTCGCTTTGTTTTAACGCACCATTTTATACCTTAAATGAATGATTAAGTAGGGCCTTACAAGTGAAAGCAGGTATGAAGTCAATTGTACTAAAATAATTGAGCCCCCCCCCCCAACAAAAAATAAACAAATATTTTTATTTATTTATTTTTTTTGGGGGGGGGGGAAGAGCAGGAAAATCACACAGATATGTTAAAACTAAAGATACTTTTGTAAAGCGCCGGTATCAATGAAAGTGCTCATGGTGCTTGATCCAATACAAAACTTCATCTTTTGATTTGTTTTAGTGGTGCAAAAAGCAAGAAAAGGTGCAAAGAGGGGTGCTGTATAAAAAGCAGCAGATTGAATAGCAATTCAAGTCGTGGAATAGCAGCAGAGGCGGCTTAATTTTTGGTTTCATTGAAGTACTTCAATTGATAACCTGTTCAATCATTCAGGGTTGCTTTACATGATTTGATTGTCTAAGGTAACTCAGCGGATTGAAAACAAGTTAATCAAAACAATGCAGAAGCGTATTACAAATGTGAACTCTATTAACTTCAGCAAAGATCACTTGTTGCTGTTTTTGTTCGTGCTGGTCTTTAAAATGAAGTTTTGAAGAGAGAAAGAATACGATAGTCCGGTGATGCAGTTATGTTT
>CM063254.1:20597646-20620482 GCA_032158295.1 Pycnopodia helianthoides | reverse complement strand
TTTTGTATCACAATGAGTTTTTTTTTTTTTTTAATGTTTTAACCCATTGGAACAAAAAACCTTAAAAACCAAAAGAGTTTTCCCAAACGTAACCCTGTCAAAAACCCCTTTTTTAAATTTTTTTTAAAAAGGGTTAAAATCCCAAAGTCAAGTCAACCTGCTTTTTTTTTAGTCCAACCTTCTTGACTTTTTAAACTATTAATTTTTTTAAAAATTTTCCCCCCTTTTATAAGGCAAAGAGGTCGGAGCTTCAACTGTATTTGTTCAAACACCTATTTTGGGGTTTACTATTATTCTTTTAACCCATTTCTCAAATTTTTTAAAGGGCAAGTTTCAAAGGGCCAAATGCGTCTTTAATCCATGAAATTTTTTTCAATAAAATCCTTAAGATCACCTTTGGCCCCTTTTCACTTTTTTTTAAATTTTTTTTTTTTCCTTTTGAGGGAAATTTTTTTGTGCTTTTTGAAATTTTATCAAAAAAAAAAAATTCTTTTAAAAAGACAAAAGGGGGATGTCATTTCAACAAAACCCCCTTTTCAAATATTTTAAAAACCAAAACTTAAAGGGGAAAAATTAAAAATTTTTTCGCCGTAAAAAACTTTCTTTTCTTTAAAATTTTTTGGTTTCCCATTAAAAGGCAGAAAAAACAACGCATTTTTCGTCCCCCAAAACCCCCAAAAAATCTTCCACAAATTCTTTTACCAAAAAATTTTTTTGGGGTTCACAACATTTTTTCAACAAAAAAAAGAAGGCTCCCTGAAAGGGCACCCCCGGGCCCCCTTTGCCGAAAGGGTTTTTTTTAAAAAATTTTTCTAAAAAAAGGTTTTTTTGTACAAAATTTTTCTAAAAAGAAAAAACCAAAAATGCCGGGTTTTTTAAAACCCCGTTTTTTTAAAAATGAAAAAACTTAAAATTTAAAAACCCTTTTAAAATTTTTTTTGGAAAAAATTTTTTTACCTTTAAAAGTTTTTTTTTTCCCCCCCAAAAAATTTTAAAAATGTAAAAATTAAAAATTTTTAAAAATTCACAGGTTTTTATTAATCTTTTTGGAAATTTTCCCCTAACCGGGGTTAAGTTAAAAAAAAAAAAACGATGCCCCCACCTTTAATGTTACATGATTTGACCGTCGAACAAACCGCCACATACGGGGGGAAATCAATCCCCCCAAAACATAAAACAACTATGTAGCCCTTCCTAAAAAAAAAATTTTAAAAAACCCCCTTTTTGACAAAAAAGGGGTAGGCCTACGCATGATAACTTTTTTACACAAAAATCCTGACTACAAATTTTTTGGGGGTTTCTTTTTTAAACTTTTTTCACTTTTGAAAAAGTTTATGTGGGGGGGAAGTCTTCCATAACTTTTTCCCCAAACCTAAAAATCCACGGCGACCAGAGTTTATCTAGGGGAGAGGCCCCTTTTCCCTTCCAACACAGCCCAAATTTTCGAAACAAATATTTATATGAAAAATAAGGGGGAAAGGAAACGACGCGACCACCTTTAAAAATTTTAAGGAAAGGGGAACCTACATTTTATAAGGGTTTTTCCGTTTACGAAATGGTGACGGGGGCTTTTGGCCCCTGGGGTTGCCCGGGGGCGCTCTCACCCCTGGGGAAGGAAAAGTTGAATCGTTTGCCCCAAAGCAGTTTTTTCCCCTTTGTTAGCTCGGGGGGGCCCCTTTGACGACCCTTGGATTAAGAGTAACACTGAAACCTTTTTATAAAAAAAGGGTTTCTCTCTTTTTTTAAATTTTTGTTGGGAGTTGGATAGCCCGTTTCTGCTTTGATTGTTTTGTCGTTTACATCAGTGAATGTACAGTAAAACGGTTATTCATTCTCACACCCAACCCGGGGAAAAATTCCAACTAAACTAGCGACAATAATTTTTCAAAATGAACATTTCGCAACCATGTTATTCATTGGCCAAAGAAGAAATTACAGCTTTACAAAAAACGATGTAGCCGCAATTGTGACAAACCCTTTTTGTTTTGTATCCTACCCACAAAACCACAAGGGCATTCAAAGCAACTTCGGTTTTTTTTTTTTTTTTTTAAATTTAAAAAATCTGAAATGTTTTCTTTTTTTTGCGGGTCCCCGTAAAATTCATGTAGCTGCAGAACACAAGAATAGTATACACAAAAAGGGGTTTTGGGGGAAACCACCAAATTTGTTTTTCTTTTACACGCAGCATGGGGAAGGGCCCCCGACTGGCGGTTGAAAAACCCTGCGGGCAAAGGGGGGAAATAAAATCAATTGAAAAATTTTTTTTTTTTGATTACAACAAAAAATTTAAAAGGGGTTTTTAAAAACAAATTTTGAATAAAAAAAATTTTTAAAAAATTGAATGTTCAAAACGATTTTTAACAGGGAAAACCCAAAACCCATAAACCCCCCATCCTTACTGCCATTTTAGTCCCCCGGGGTTTTGCTCGCGCAAACTTGAGTCCGCTTTTATTTTTTTGTTAACCCCCGGGGTAAAAAAACACCCTTGGGTTTTTTCTGTCCATTTAAAAAAAAATTGTTTTTCTTTTTAAAAAAAAAAAAACCTTTTCATGATTGATGACCAAATCCTTTTGGACATTGAAAAATTGAAGCAAAAAACATTTTTTTAAAAAAAAATTTTAAAAAAAATTCTGGGTTTCTTCACAAGTTAAAATTGACTGATCAAGGGTTTTTTATCTTTTAGCATTGAACTTACACGGCCAACCAGCAAAAGGGCGACCACAACGTCCAGAACATTGACTTGTCAGAGGAATGGTGGGCACATTGCTTTGCTTATGAGTTTCCGTATTTCCGGGACAAATTGCAGCTGCTCCCCGGGGACTTCCCCCGCAACTGGGGGGGGGGGGGGGGGAAAATCACACCCAACAACCGCGTTTTTGGGTCTTGAAAGGGTTTCAAGATCCCTTGCAATATCAAAAAAATTTTGGGCGTAATTTTACTTTAAAAAAATAAACAAACAACCCCAACAAATCTTTAAAAGGGGTCAGCTTTTTTTTAATTATCAAAAAATTTTGATTGTTTTACCCGTCAAAAACCCTTAAATTTTGGAACTGTAAAAACTTTTGTATTTTTTAATACGTTTAGCATTATTGGTATTTCAAAAAAATTTTGTCAAAAATTTTTTTTTTTAAAGGGGTTTTTTTTAAATTTGCAAAATGTAAAACTCAAAAATTTCCAAAACTTTTTGATAATAAATTCACCAAACATAAGAATTTTTTTTCCCCCGAAAAACAAACACGCTTTGAAACAATCTTGGGTTTTCACTGTTAAATTTTTTTCCCGGGGTTTTTTAAAAACTCCCTTCAAAAACCCGGAGATTTTCCCCCTTCAAATTGGGGGAGGCGTGTCCGGGGCCCGGGTTTTTAAACGGGATAATGAAGGGCTAAAACTTTTAAAAACCCAAAAAATTAAAGAAAACAGAGGGCGCACGGGGCCAAGTTTTTGCTCGTCGCCGGGGGGGTGGGGGCCATTTTTAAGACCACTAACCATTACTTTACTTAGCAAAACAACAACAGAAACCGACGCGTGTTTTTCTTTTTTTCCCCAAACCCCCGTAAATACTTCGTCCCAAATTTTTTTCCCTGTAAAAAAAAGGCCTCGGTCTCCTTGGGGTTTCCCCCGCTTTTTGCACGCATATTGCATGCCCCCTGTTCTTAATAAACCTATTTTAAACCCCCTGGGGCGCCCCGGGGTTTTAACCCCGGGGCCCCAATTTTTACGCGAAACCAATCAAAAAAAATACGGGGTTTTCAATCAAAAACATGTTTTTTTTTGACCCCCCCGCTACGCAAAAACGTTGACGTGGCATTATATTCTTAAACGAAACGGGGGTCGGGGACTTACGGGAAAAAAAGAAAGTTAACAAAAAAATTTTAATTTTTTCCAACAATATTACGCTTTTTAAAAAAAAAAGGCATCTATGAATGGGAAAAAAAAGATGATTTGGGGGCAAAACCCCCGGGGCCCTTTAAAAAACCTTTTCGGGGGCCCGGGCCGTGCGAAAAAGGGAAACCGACCACCTTTTCACACGGCCAGACCCCCCTTTTAAAAAGGGCCCGGGTTAAGACCACGTCGCTACCCTTTTTTTCCCCTTTAAAAACATGAGGAAGAAAAAAAAATCGACCGAAAAAAAAGTCTCTAAAATCCCGCCCAAAAGGGGGGTTTCTTAAATTTCATTAGGGGTCACCCATTAAAAAACCTAAAAAAAGATTTCTTGTCCACTTTAAAAATTTTAAATGATTTCACCTCCTTGCATTACCATAAAAAACTTTTTAAAAAAACGTGCCGACCCCCTTTCATGATATTTTTCCCCTTTTTATAGTATATGGGTTATTTAAATAATAATGGGAGTAAAAAAAAAATTATAATTTTTATCCCATCACTTTTGTTTGAAGTCTTTTAAAAAAAAACTTTTGGGTTTATCATTTGTATATTACGTTTTTGGGCTGACTTATCGATTAATCCAAAACTTTGAATCTTAAAAACCCCTTTCTCCCCCTGAAACACTTCCATGCAATTTGGGAAAGTTTTTTAAAATGAAAAGAACCTGACCCTTTGGCAATAGACTGTGCAAATCTCGCGCCCTATCGAAAAGGGGAAAAAACGTCAAAAAAGAAGAACATATTTTTTTTTTGAAAAAAAAAACTGTTTTTAAATTATACCAAAAGCAAAAACTGAAGAAAAAAAAATCTCATTACAAAATTTTTTTAAAATTAGTTTTAGCTTTTTTTTGATAAATAACAAATAAAATTTTTAAAAAATTATTAGAAATAATTAAAACTCGGGGGGAAAGGAATTTTTATTTGCTCTTAACTTTTTAAAACCCCTTACCGGTTCGCGAATCAAAAAAGGGGAAAATAAAGCTTGGCACAGTTTATAGAGGGGGGACCTCTCAACAAAAACCCCCGACTGCAATGAAAAGCCTGGGATTTCAATTACAGCATCTCAATTAAACATCGCGCATCCAAACCACGTTTTCAAATTTTTTTTTTATCGGGGGTGACAAAAATTTTTAATTTTTTTTCAAAACCAACTGAGGTCAATTTAATTCTGGGGTTTTTTTTCGTTATTTTTTGGTTTGGGTTTTACTTTCAAATTTGTATCACAATTATTACATTCCCAACAACAATAAAATTTTTTTAAACAAAAACTACGTAACCAAAAAAAATTGACGAAACAAAATCCCCGCCCACAAAAAACTCCATATGGTTTGGGGCCCCCCCATGGTCCCAGAATTTTTTGAATGAAACCAAAAAAATTGCACATCTATGGGTTTTTAGTTTTGGGTTGGTTTGTTTGCGAATATGGAAATGACAATGGGGGGAAATTTTTAAATTTATCTTGGACATAGTTCAATACGATGGTCCCGAAAAAACCCCTTTACCCATCCTTTAGAACTTGGTTTTATTTTTTTTTCATGGGCGCAAAAAAATTTTAAAAACTTTTTTTTTTTTTCAAAAATTTTAAAAAACCACCAAAACCCCCCGCATCACTTAGCCCTTAAAAATCTTCGGGGGTACGTCTCCTAGGGGCTACGATCAATCCAAAAAAAAAGAAATTTCTGGTAGGAAAAAGCTGAAAACCTTTTTCAAAACCCTCAAATTTAAAGGTTTTTCTAGGGAGAACAAGTTTTAAAGTTGACCTATGAAAACGTCAACTCTTGAATTTATAAACAGTAAGTTTTTTGGAGAAACACTAGAACTTTTCTGTCCACATTAAAAAAAACCCATGGCATCGTAACAATGTCACCCTTTGTATTGGGGGAAAATAAAACAATTTTAAAACAACATTTGGGAAAATACCACAAAAGTTGATCTTTGATATAAGAAAATTGTACACGGTTTGATTTGCCTTTAAGCCACTGCATACTTTTACGGCCCTGGTGAGTGAATCTTTTTCCCGGTTTCACATGGCAAATAGGGTACTTTCTTTGTTTACAAACCTTGGGGGTATCACTTCCATCTTCCACCACTGGGGGGTGTCCATTGCTCCTCTTTATGGTGAAGCAGGGGTTTTATCTTCAAGACGGGGTATCTAGTCCATCTAAAGGGGTGAGTTATAATGGGTTTTTTTTTTTTCTATTGAATAAATTTCCATTAGGTTAATGACAATTTTTTTGCCTTGAAAAATTTTCTTTGGATTAAAAGTTTTGGGTTGGGCCAAAAACTCCCCTTTTCCTAGCCCAGGCTTGTCTTTAAAAAACCATAGACCGTTTTTTTTCCCCTTTCCCCGGGTGTTTTCCTTGATACACCCCGCTTAAAACATGTCTTTCAAAAGTACGATTTTGTTGTTAAAGGGTAGGAAAAACAGCAATTTTCACGAAACTGTACAAGCCATGGAAAAATTTTTGACGAAACGTTCTTTTTTGTAGTTTGGAAAAGAAACAGGGATACTTTTTTTTAAAAAGACTCAATAGGGCTTTTGTTCCCGGGAATTGGACCAGGTTGCATTGGACACGGAAAGGGCCCCTTAAACGATTTCTTCTTTTTTTTCCTAATTAGGGGCTTATTCTTTTTTATTTATGTACTTTTTTTTTTTTCCTTCTTTCCCCCTTTTCATCAGGGGATTTTTAATATTTCCAGTGTTATTGCGTGTTTTATTTGTGGGGGTTTGCTATTTAATTAGCTATTTTTAATGAATACAATGCAGTATTTTTTTTTGTCCACTTGTATTAGTTGACATGCATTGGGGGGAAAATATTGAAAATGAAATTGCAGAAAAATACAGTATGATTTTTTAAATTTCCCAAAAGTGACATAGAAAATTTCCCCGACATTGATAACAACCTTTCCCCCCCCCCTTTTAAAATTTTTTCCCTTTTAAAATTTAAAATGGTTCTTTAATCAGAGCAAACCCCCCTAGTTGATTTCGTCAAAGAGGGACCAAGAAGTTTACATTTTTTCTAGATGCTGCTCAGAATAATTTTTCGTTTTTTGAATGGGTTTAAAACCGTATTGACCAGCGGGAACTACCCCCGAGGTGGTTTTTGATGTAGAAGGTAATTAACGCTTAAAGTGATTGAATATACTATTGGGGGCTTTCATGTGAAATGGGAAAGGAACAAAGGGGTAACACTTATGCTATCTCAACATAGCTAACTTTAAACCCTTTTTTTTGATTAACACGTAAAACTGCCCTTTAAAAAAATTTTGATCATCGCCCGAAAACTTTTTTCAACACCTTGCAATAGACGTTGACAAAATTGAATGACCGAAAGGGCAACTTAAAAGGTTAATGCTTTTTTTTTGCCGCTATGAATGATGAACGAATAATTCTGAATGGGCCTTTTAAAATTTTGAACACAAGGGAAAATTAAACAAACCCTATTGAACCTTTTGTTTTAAAAATTTGTACAGTAAGTGCAAATGATAAAACAAGAACCCTTCATGAAACAAAATTTAAAAAAGATATAACAACAAATTTTTAAAAAAGGGAAAAAAACACGTTTTTAAAATTGCCCATAAACTGTTATACCGTTAATTTTGACTGTCAAAAGATCGTGCCTTTTCAACCTTTGTAAGGGGGTTTTAGTTATTTTATGGGGAATGACGTAATTTTTTGTTGCAGGAACGGGGGAAAAGGGGTACATGTTTATGTATTTTGGGCACTGGGCTTCTGACGTCACACAGGATTCCAAGGAGAGCAAACATTGTGTATGATACTTTCATGAAAAGGGGAAATATACAAAACCAAACTGTCCAAACCCTTTTTTTTGATTCCCTCAGTGTTTTGGGCATGTTTTAATTCTGTTGCAATTCAATTTTTCATCTTTTCAATACATTTGGGGAATGATTTTTCAGGGTCATGGTACACACGTTTTCTGGAAAAATTTTGGGGGAAAAACATACGGTGTTGCTAAGGAAAAAATTCCTGCATGGTGCAAGAGTTTTTTAATTGTGAAGGAAAGGGAAAAAGTTTCCAGTGTACTTGGAGGTTTTTTAATGAATCGATTTTTTTCATTTCATAAGAAAATTTTGCATCCAAGTTGCTTATCAAGGGCGTCCCCCGGGGGGGGGACGGGGGGGGGGGGAAAACATGTCCCCCCACTTTTTTTGACTGGGGGGGGGACAGCCTATCAATGGGCCCCCCACTTTTTGATTTACTGTTCATCAGAAATATCAACAAAAAAAAAAAAAATACAAACCCTTTTTCCCCTTTTTTTTAATATTTCATTCAAAATTTTTTCCCTTTATTCCAAAATTTCATTTCAAAATTTTGGGGTTTAAAAAAAAGAGTCGAACAAATTTAAAAGAAAAAATGTTTTCCTTCATTTTCTTATTTTTGGGTCTGATGAAACCCCGCGCAGAATGGGGATTTTTTTGGGGCCCCCTTTTCATTTCTATAATACAGACAATAACCCCCCCCAAATTTCCCCTCCAAGACATAAACGCCCAAATTCCGCTTACATCCCCTTTTTTTCACAATGCACAAAATTAGTGCATTTTGGGCCATGACAAATTTGTCCCAAGAACAGTGTTTTTTTTGAAGACACACGATAAACACCGGACTCCGGAAAAAAAAATAAAATGGATAATTCTTTTTAGTGGAAAAACCGACATTTGTCTTCCCTTCACTCCCTCTGGCTGCCAAAACATCTTTTCTAGCACCGAAAAAAGGTTTTCCCAATTTCCCCCTCAACGTGCCCCCTTTACTCAATTTATTTTAGCAGTCTCCTCTTCACACAAACCATCCTTTCCAGACTCCACCCCTACCAACACCTGGGTTTCCCCCTTTTGGGGTTTTCCCTTTAAAATTTAAACCCCAAACCCCCCCCCCCCCCCTTCCCTCTTAAGAAATAACACATATCGCCTAGGAAAATTACAGAATTGGTAAAAAAAACTTATAAAATTTTTCCCATTTAAAACACAGATTTACTTTAAAAATTACAAAGTCTAATGATGAAAATAGTAGAAAACATCCCTTTTAAAAATTTCTTTCTGAAATTTCCATAAATTGATGAAAAATGAATAAACTAATTTTCCGAAATTTGGGGTTTAATTTCTCATGAGCGTTTTAAATTTATTTTTTGAAAAACGGGTATGATTTTATGTGTAATTTTTTTTTTCACTATTTTCTCGTGACCCAATGGCCGATGATCTCAAACAGGTTTTTCATTTAAGTATATGGTGGATTACATAAAGTCTTACACTGCCACAACTGTTTTGTTAGAAAAACCAGTGTAATGTTCCTTTAAAGCTTTTTTTTTCCATACATGATTCTCCTTTAAAAAAGAAAAAATTTTATAAATTATAGCTTTTTGAACACTTTGGGGTGAGCCCCCGGGTACTACAAATTTTTTTTCTATCCCTCCTTTAAAAAAAAACCTCTTTTTTTTTTAAAGGGAGGGTTTTTTGGTAAAACAAAACCCCAAAAAATTAAAAAAAAAAAAAATTGTTTTTTTTTTGGCCGGCCCCCCACACAAAAAAAAAAGCCCCCCCTTAAAAATTGGCCCCCCTTTGTTTAAAACCCCAAAAAAAAAAGGCCCCCCCCCCTTACATGTAAATTGAAAAAACCTTTTCCCCCCCAAAAAACCACCCCCCCCCCCAAACCCCCAAAAAATTAAATAAAAGTTAAAACCCAAAAAAAAACCCGGAAAAATTGGTTAAAATTGCCCCCTTTTTAACCTCGGGCCCCCGGGTTTCCCCCCCCAACCTTTTTTCAGTTTGGGGCCAAAACCCCCAAAAAAACCCGCCCCTTCCTAAACTTTTTTAAAAAAAATTTAAATTTTTCCCAACAACCCAAAAATTTTTTTTTTTGATTTAAAAAAAACATTTTTAAAAGGGAAACCCCCATTAAAAAAAAAGGGTTTTTTTACCCCCCTTTCACAAAATACCAAAAAAAAAAGAAAAAACAAAAAAAAAAAAAAATTTTTTCCCTTCCAAAACTTGGCTTATCATCTGTTGCATAATTATTCATTACTCGCTAAACAGGCCATCACCGTGTCTGCCAGAGACATCATGACCGTGTAGAGCATCTTTCTCCAACGTGGGCAAGTGTGTAACCTCTCGCACCTGTGTCCCAACATCCCAGCACGTGGATTAACTCCTCCGACGGATACAAGAGTTTGTTTCCGGCACATCTATGGCCTGTCCGTTTGTGACAGGTATTGTTATCTAATGTTTGGTTATGGATGGTTTGCAATTTATTTAAAAATAATGTAAAGATAGGGGAGGGGACGGGTCCTTCATATTTTAAAAGTTATTGAACGATTGTCTACATGCTGACGTAAAACAAATTTAAAAACTGCCATGAAGGGTATTTTTGTAAAAAACTCGTATTTTTTTTCCATAATTCGTGGAAAATGTAAAACAAAAATCCCATTGATAAAAAACTTCAATCCGCAGTTTTGAACATTAGGCCTGGCTTGAAACACAAAAAGATAGTCGCCAGAAAGATAATATATATATGGAGGCCATTTTGAACTTCCTACAATGCATTTACGCTATCACCGTGACACTGTCACTGCCGCCACCTCTTTCTTGGATGATAACAAAACAAGTTGACATATGAACACCTACAACAACATTTAAAAAACGTTGTGACCCAAGGTCAAACAACTATTGTCAACCATTATTTTAGATTATTTGAAAAATTCGTTGGTATTATTATTTGCAACGGCTACTATTGTGCCTCGGTTGAATTTAGACCCGCAGTTCTTAACGAAAATGTGAAAACTATGTTTCATATTAAGGTAACTTAATTGTAAATCTTGTCCAAATCGAAAAAATAATAGAAACCTAGGGGTGCAGACTTTCACACGTGGCAGTTTGTTTTATAGGAACTAAATTTTCTTTTGTGTATTTATTCTCTAAGATTTTTTTAAAATCAAATTTATAAGAAGCAAGTACCGAAGTGTACTGCCTGAGTGTGGTTAAATAACCTATTAATGTTCTTTTCTTCTATTAAGGTTGCCTGTGCTGTTAGCTGGGAATGACCCTGAGCTGAACTCCAAAAGAGATCGCAAAGAAGACTTCTGATGAAATCCTCCATGGTATTGCAGTCGACGGTTAAAGATACACCAAATAAACTTCTTTATTTTACATTAGCAGCAACAGTTCGTGACGACCGAGATTGGTCTGAAAACGTCCCTTCGAATTGTTCGTGTAAAAGCGTACATACATAGTCTCCCACAAGGGGCTGTTCATGTTTTTGAAGGGGCTTGCAGAACTTTCAGAGTGTGGGGAGCCGAGTGTCCGTGTCTATTTTTTGTTTGTTTTTTTTATTGTGAAAAATAGCCAAGTACCTATGTGTGAATGCATAAAACAAATATTTTAATGCATTTCATCATTGCATCGTTGATTCAATCTGGCTATAGGGCCATCATAGAATTGTCCATATAGAAAAGATGAAGGTAATATTATAACAGCAATAGCAGCCATTTTGACAATTATAAATATTGCATGTTATTGGACAAATCTGCAAAGGCCCTATACGCCAAATACCTTTCTGATGACATACTCTGACCTGTGTGGCCAACTTCCATGCTTGTGTCATCAATTTTCCCCCAGTATTTCTCTGAACCTACTATTTTAACTTTTTATTGCAACAGAGAGAGTTGTAACTGAAAATATACAATACTTTTAAAGTCACCACGTTAATAAAATAAACACACATTCACCCGAAAAGTGTCATTGTCTTGTTCCAATTATTAATCAATATCAGTACGCGTAAACTGGAGAGATGTTTAAAAGACAACTCTTTAAATTGCAAGAATGCCATATTTGTCTTGTTCTCAGTACGCAAAAGTTAAACCTCACAAAACATAAAATCCAGTCCTCTTAAAAACATTGAGTGGCACCAATAATCATCCACGTAGGTGGCTGAAATTTCCAAATTGACCATGGAATGATGGTTTAATTGGTACCCTTTTCTAAAGTTACCACGAAATATAATGAACAAAACACTGAAAAAAAAGGTCACCCAAAAGATTTTGTTCTTTGTTAATATATAAAAATTGGTTTATAAATAAACAAATATTTATAAATGAATCTTTAAAAATGATATATACATGTAATCGTTATTTAATATATAATCATTATATAATCATTATTTATATATAATCGTATATTTATATAAACCGTTATTTATAAATAATCGTTATTTATATATAATCACCAATCATGAAAACATTTTTCACTGCACTAAAAAAAACGGCCTAATTTTTTGCTCTTCAAAGCTTCGACTCTGCAACAATGCTCCAGGTGAAAAGAAAAGAGAAATACCACAAAGTTAGTATGAACTGGTTAGGGTCAGGTGAGAGTTTGTCAGGGTTCTGGTTAGAATTGCGGGTTAAGTGTTCGTTTGGATTTAATGCAGTATAGGTAATACTGATGCGCTCTATGTAGTTTGACCAAAGATATTAGCTCTATTTTTAGAAACAGTTACTTTTTTTAGGGGGATAGTAAAATAGTAATTTGGCCCAAAATCCCCAGTAATTAAAAATTATTTTTGGCAGCCTAAAAAACGATGCATTAGTATTACTGATGAATTAGCTATATTTACGGGAAAGTAATCACAACTGCCCTAACTGCAGTGCTTTGGGCTTTTTACGGACATGCTTTGTTTTTTAATTTAGTCTCACAATGCAGAATATAGTGAAACCCATCCCCCCGAAAAAGTTTGCATGGTTGGGGGGGGGGGGGTGGGGAGGCTAAAACATGGGTAAAACAAATAATACAAATACAAATTTAAATAAAACTTTTTTATGACAATATACAATATAACAGCAGCTGATAGTAAAACAAATGTTAATGGAAAATGTACAGAGGCAATTTTATTTGTAAGATCCCTATTGGCTGGTACAGAGTCCAGAATTTAGGCAAAATAACTGGGGTATGAATTAAAATTAATGACTTGAGAAGAACTCTCCAAGTATTCAAAGTAACTTACTCTGATTTGGTGCAACGCATGCAGTGCACCAATAAAATTACCTCATAAACCAAAGTGCCGAGCCTTCCTCAAGCCCCCACATACACATGATGTTGCCTGGCCGCACCCAAAAAGCCAACCCACCCAAGCTTTCTAATTCTCTTTCTAAAACCAACTCGTACACCACTCGTACACCAACTCGTACACGCAAACTTGCAGCAACTCTAAAACCAACTCGTACACCACCTCGTACACCAAATCTGCAGCAACTCTAAAAACCAACACTAAAACCAACTCTAAAAACCAACCTAATCCAACTCTAAAACCAACTCTAAAACCCAACTCTAAAACCAACTCGTAACGCCAACACTAAAACCAACTCTAAACCAACTCTAAAACCAACTCTAAAACCAATCTCTAAAAACCAAATCGTACGCCACTCTAAAACAACTCGTACGATGCGATGGCGAGGGCGAGGGCGATTGGCGAGGGCGAGGGCGAGGGCGAGGGCGAGGGCGAGGGCGAGGGCGAGGGCGAGGGCGAGGGCGAGGGCGAGGGCGAGGGCGAGGCGAGGGCGAGGGTGAAGGGCGAGGGGCGAGGGCAAGGGGCGAGGGCGAGGGCGAGGGCAAGGGGGCGAGGCGAGGGCGAGGGCGAGGGTAGGGCTAGGGCTAGGGCTAGGGCATAGGCTAGGGCTATGGGCTAGGGCTAGTGGCTAGGGATAGGGCTAGGGTTAGGGTTAGGGGTTAGGGTTAGGGTTAGGGTTAGGGTTAGGGTGCATGGGTCGACCACCAACAAGTTACCCCCTTTTCTCACTTTTTTCTCACTTTTTGGAACCTGTTTTTCGAAACCTAAGGTAAGAAAAATAAAGTTACAACAGAAGTGAGAAAAAGGTTGAGACTCCTCACTCACTTTCTTCTTCACCTTTTTGAAAATTCCCGAAAAGAAGTGTACAGTCACTTTTTTTCCTCACTTTTCCAAGGTTAGAAAAAGGTTACATGTCACTTTTTTCTAACCTTTTTCAAAATTCCCCAAAGGTTAGAAAAAGGTTACATGTCACTTTTTTTCAACCTTATTCAAAATTCCAAAGGTAAAAGAGGTTACATGTCACTTTTTTTCTAACCTTTTACAAACTTTCAAATGTTAGAAAAGGTACATGTCACTTTTTTCTAACCATTTTTTCAAATTTTCAAGGTTTAGAACAAAAGTGAACATGTCACTTTTTTCTCACCCAATTCTCCACTTTTTTATCTCACTTTTTTTCCACTTTTTTCTCACCTTAAACAAAAAAGCTAAAGGTTAGACAGAAGGCGATTGTCACTTTTATCTCACCTTTTTTTCACATTCCTCTCACCTTTGACAAAAATTTAAAGGGGTTAGACGGAGGTGGATACTCACTTTTATCTCCTTTTTTCTCACTTTCGTCTCACCTTTTAACAAAAAGCTAAGATGAGACAAAGGTGAGACTCTCACTTTTTCTCACCTTTAAACAATTCGAAAAAGGTTAGACAAAGGGAGACTCCTCGACTTTTCTCTCACCTTTAACAATTCGAAAAAGGTTAGACAAAGTGAGACACTCACTTTTCTAACCGTCCAAGCCCCACGCCCCCCAGGTGGAGAAAAAGTTACATCTCCACAGTTTTTTTCTAACCTTTTTTCTCCGTTCGTCTAACCTTTTTTCTCACTTTCATCTAACCCTTTTACTCACTCTCAAGAGTGATACCAAAGTGAGGAAAAAAGGTGTAGATAAAAGTGAGATTCCTAACCCCTTTCATCTTACCCTTTTCTCATTTTTTTTCTAACCTTTCCAACTCGCAAAAGATGAGATAAAAGTGAGATCTAACCTCTCGTCAACCTTTTCTCACTTTGTTCTAACCTTTTCGACATCAGCCAAAATGAATACAAAGTGAGATCTAACCTCTCGTCTAAACCTTTTTCTCACTTTGTCCTAACCTTTCTAAATCGACAAAAGATGAATAAAAGTGAGATCTAACCTCTCATCTCATCTTATTCTCACTTTTTTGAAGGTGAGAAGTGAAAGATGAGATGAAGAGTGTTTTTTTTTTTTTCAAAGTGACAAGGGTGAGTCCTCACCTCTCCTGTGATTGCAGTAATCGACTCCAAAAGTCAAGTCTGGGCTAGGGGCCACCCACGGTACAAGTCAAGGTTTAGAGTGAGAGTGAGAGTGATCAGGTGAGAGGGTTTTTTTTGGGGGGGGGGGGGTTTTGGGTTGGGGGGGGGGGGGGTTGGGGGGTGTGGGGGGGGGGGGGGGGGGGGGGGTTGGGGGGGTGGGGGTTTGGGGGTATGTGTTGTTTGGGTGGGGGGGGGGGGGGGGGGGTTTGGGGTTTTTGGGGGGGTTTGGGGGTTGGTGTGGGGGGGGGGGGGTGGGGGGGTGTGGGGTGTGGGGGTGGGGTTGGGGGGGGTGGGGGGTGTGGGGTGGGGGGGGGGTGTGGGGTTGGGGGGGGGGTGGTTTTGGGGGGGGTTGGGTGTGGGTGTGGGTGGTGTGTGTGGGGGGGGTTTTGGGGGTGGGGGTGGGTGGGAAAGGTTGGGGTGGGGTGTGTTTTGGGTTTGGGGGGGTGGGGGAAAAAAAATGGGTTTGGTTTGGTTGGGGGGGTTTTGGTTGGGGGGGGGGTTTGGGGGGTGTGGGGGGGGGGTGGGGGGGGGGGGTTGGGGGGGGTGTGGGGGGGTGTGGTGTGGGGGGTTTGGGGGGGTGTGGGTATGGGGGTTGGGGGGGTGGGGGGGGGGGTGGGGGGGGGGGGGTGTTGGGGGGTGTTGGGGGGGGTTTGGGGGGGGGGTGGGGGGGGGGTGGGTGGGGGGGGGGGGGGGGGGGTTGTTGGGGTTGGGGGGAGGGGGGAAAAAAAAAATGGGGTTTGATTGGGGGGTGTGGGGGGGGGGGGGGGTTTTGGGGGGGGGGTGGGGGTTGGGGGGTGTGGGGGTGTGGGGGGTTTGGGGGGTGTGGGGTTGGGTTTGGGGGGGTGGGGGGGGGGGTGTGGGGGGGTGTGGGGGTGTGGGGGGGGTGGGGGGTGGGGGTTGGGGGGGGGGGTGGGGGGGGGGTTGGGGTGGGTGGGGTTGGGTGTGGGTGTGGGGGGTTGTGGGGGTGTGGGGGTTGGTGGGTGGGGGGGGGGGGTGGGTGGGGGGGGGGGGGGGGGTGGGGTGTGGGGGTGGGGGGGGTGTGGGGGGGGGTGTGGGGGGGGGTGGGGGGGGTGTGGGGGGGTGGTGGGGGGGGTGGGGGGGGAGGAGAGTGAAGGGGATAGGTGAAGGGAGAGTGAATGAAGAGAGAGGTTTTACAAAGTGCCAAAGGGTGAGTCTCCCTCTCTGTGACTGCGTAAAACTCCAACATCTAGCTGGGTTGGGGCCCCACCCAGGGACAAGTAAAGGGTAGGGGTTAGAGTGAAGTGAGTGACAGTGAGAGTGGGGAGTTATAATTCATTTTTGGTTTTTAAACTCGAAACGCCGGATGTAAGGCCAAGAGATCAACTAGGGTTTTCATCAAAAGGGGTGAAAATGTCAAAGTCAAAGTTAAATTTCAAGAAATTCAGGTGGAGTGGGGGGGCCAGAGGGGGCGATCAAGAAAAATAGGTCATCGGCCCAATGGATGGAGGAAATTATAACTTTCCCAAAGGGTAAAAAAAAAGCGCCCTCAGTGGTAGGGTTACACAAAAGTGGAAAAATTTAAGGTTAGTTAGAGTTGAGGTGAGTGAGAGTGAGAGTGAGAGTGATAGGTTAGAGTGAAGAAGTTAAGAGTGACAGTATAGGTTAGAGTGAGAGTGAGAGTGAGAGGTGATAGTTAGAGAGTGATAGTGTGAAGTGAGATGAATAGTGTTTAAGTGATAGTGAGAGTGAGAGTGATAGTGGAGTAAGTGAAAGTGAGATAAGAAGATTTTTTTTTTCAAAAGGTCACGGTTGAGCCCTCACCTCTCCTGGTTTGCATATCAACTCCAACAGTCAAGTTTTGTTTAGGGCCACCAGGGACAAGTAAAGGGTTTAAAGTTTTTAGAGTGAGGTGAAAATGTGAAGTGAAGAGTATGAGAGTGAGTAGAGTGGGGGGAAGTGAGGATGATAGTGAGAGGTTTTTTTCAAAGTGACAAGGTGAGTCTCCCCATCCTTGATGCAGTATCAACTCCAACAGTCTACCCGGGGTTTGGGGGCCACCCACGGACAACCCAGGGTAGATTTTAAGTGAAGTGATGGGTGAGAAGAGAGAGGGGAGTTAAAATTTTCTTTTTTGGTTTCCCAAAGTAAAAAAGGGCCGGGAGTAGGCCAAAAGAGATCAATTTTTACGTTTTTTTTTCCATAAAAATGGGAAAATGTCAAAGGTCAAGTTCAGGGTCAAAAAAATTCCAGGTGGAGTGGGGGGGCCCAAGGGGAGGCGACACAAGAAAAAATAGTCAATCGAAAAAGAGGAGGATTATTCTTCAAATTTAAAAAAACGCCCACATTTTGTGGGGTTAACAAAATGGACAAGTAAAGGTAAGATTTTAGGTGAGGGGAAAAGGGTGAATAGAGTGAGCTATAATATATTTTTTCTCAATACAATACTCACTCTCCAAATTTCATATCCAACTCAAACATCACACTCTACCACCAACACAATCCAATTAATAATACATATTATTAAGTGGGGTTGGAGGAGGAGTAAGTGATGGTTAGAGTATGTAAAAGGGTGAGAGGAGAGTGAAGAGAAATAAGTGAAGGAAAGTGAAGTGAGAGTGAAGGTTAGGGAGAGTGAAGTAATAGATATAGAGTGAGAGTGATAGGTGAAGTGAATGAAGTGATGGGTTTGGGTAAAAGTGAGATGAGATTTTTTTTTCAAAGTGTCAAGGGAGTCCCCCACCCTCCGTGATGCATTCAACTCCAACAGTAAATCTGGGCTAGGCCACCCACGGACAAGTAAAGGTTTTAGATTTAAAGAGTGAGGTGAATTTGGAGTGAAAAGTGAAGTGATCGGTGGAAGTGAGAGTGAGAGTGATAGGTGAGAGCGAAGTGAAGTGATGGGTGAGAGTGAAGTGAGATGATAGAGTGTGTTTTTCAAGTACAAGGTGAGTCTCACCTTCCTGTGATTCAGTATCAATCCAACAGTTTTGTCTGGTTAGGCCACCCAGGGAAACCAGTCAAGGGTTGAGTAGAGTGAAGTATAGGTGAAGAGAGAGAGTGGGTTTTTTAATTTTTTTAATTTTTTGGCTCAAAGCTCAAAACGGCCGGATGTAAGGCCCAGAGATCAACTACGTTTTTTCAAACAAAATGGGGAAAAAAAACAAAGGTCAAAGTTTTAGGCAAGAAAATACAAGGTGAGGGGTGCCCCGAAGCGACACAAGAAAAAATAGGTCGATGGACAATGATGGAAGAGTTTTTTAACATTCAAAGTTAATAAGGCGCCCTCATGGGAGGGTTTGACAAAAGGGGGCATCAAGGTTAGATTAGGGTGAGAGTGAGAGTTTGGGAAATTTCCCTTTTTCTAACTCTGTAGGGAAAAACTAACCCAACCCTAACCCAACCCTTAATCCTAACCTTAACCTTTAAACCTAACCCCACCCTAAACCTAAACCTAACCCTAACCCTAACCCTTTTCCAACCCAAACTAACCCTAACCCCACCCTAAACCCCACCCCTAACTTAACCTAACCCTAACCCAAAACCCCAACCCCCAACCCTAAAACCCAACCCTAACCCAAAACCCAACCCTAACCTAAACCTAACCCAAAACCCCAAACCTAACCCTAACCCTAACCCTAACCCTAACCCTAACTCTAACCCTTACCCAACCCAAAAAACCCTTACCCTGACTCCAACAGCCCAGTCGGGGCCGGGGCCCAAACCCACGGACAAGTCAAGGTTAGAGTTAGGTGATTTTTGATAGTGACAGTGAGAGAGAAGGGGATGGGTTTTAGAAAAGAGTGATAGGGAAAGATTTTTGAAAAAAAGGTGAGAAGGTGATAAGGTTAAAAAGGAGTAAAGGGGTTATAGTTTAGAGTTAAAATTAGAGTGAGAGTGAAAAGTGATGGGTTTGAAGGAGATTGGGAAGTGATAGGTAGAGTGAAGTGAGATGAGTTTTTTTTTTTTAAATTCAAATTTTCAAGGGTGAGTCTCACCTCTCCGGTTTTGCAGTAAACTCCAAAAAGTCAAACGGGGCAGGCCACCCAGGGAAACAAGTCAAGGTTAGAGTTAGAGGAGAGTGATAGGTTAGAGTAGAGTAAGTGAGGTTGATAGGTAGAGTGAAAGTGGAGTGAGAGTGATGGGTTTAGAGTGAGAGATGATATTAGAGTGTAAGTAAGAGTAGTGTGAGAGGTTAGGGTGAGAGTGAGAGTTAGGTGAGAGAAAAAAGTGAGAGTTAGGGGGGTGGAAAGAGTTAGGTGAAGAAGGTTAGGGTTAGGGTTAGGGTTAGGGTTAGGGTTGGGGTTAGGGTTAGGGTTAGGTTAGGGTTAGGGTTAGGGTTAGGGTTAGGGTTAGGGTTAGGGTTAGGGTTAGGGTTAGGTTAGGGTTAGGGTTAGGGTTAGGGTTAGGGTTAGGGTTAGGGTTAGGGTTAGGGTTAGGGTTAGGTAAGGGTTAGGGTTAGGGTTAGGGTTAGGGTTAGGGTTAGGTTAGGTTAGGGTTCGGGTTAGGGTTAGGGTTAGGGTTAGGGATAGGGTTAGGGTTGGGTTAGGGTTAGGGTTAGGGTTAGGGTTAGGGTTAGGAGGTAGGGTTAGGGTTAGGGTTAGGGTTAGGGTTAGGGTTAGGGTTAGGGTAGGGTTAGGGTGTTAAGGTTAGGGATTAGGGTAGGGTTTAGTTAGGGTAGGGTTAGGGTTAGGGGTTAGGGTTAGGTTAGGGTTAGGGTTAGGGTAAGGTTAGGGTTAGGGTTAGGGTTAGGGTTAGGGTTAGGGTTAGGGTTAGGGTTAGGGTTAGGGTTAGGGTATACGGGTTAGGGTTAAGGGTAGGGTTAGGGTTAGGGTCGTGTTAGGGTTAGGGTTAGGGTTAGGGTTAGGTTAGGGAAAGGTTAGGGTTAGGGTTGGGTTAGGTAGGGTTATGGTATCGGGTTAGGGAATTAGGGGTTCGTGGTAGGGTTCGGGAACGGTCGTGTGTACGGGTTTGGTACGGGACGGGAACGGGTTACGGGTACGGGATACTTGTAAGGGTAATCGGGAACGGTAAAGGGAACTGGAAGGGAACTGGAACTGGAACGGTGGAACGGGTAACAAACAGGTGTTGAACGTTAAGGGTTACGGGAATACGGTAACTGTACATGTACGTGAACGGGACGGGAACGGTTAGGGGAAAACGGGAACGGAACGGGTAAGGAACGTGTTAACGGGTGGGAACGGGAAACGGGAAACGGTGAACGGTATCGGGAACGTATCGGGAACGGAACCCTTAACGGAAGGGTGAATAACGGGAACGGGAAACGGAAACGTGTTAACTGTACCTGAACGGTTTACGGTAACGGAAGGGGATAAGGGAAAGGGAAACGGGAAACCAAAGAACGGAAACTTAACGGGGAACGGGAAAACCGGTAACCCGTAACGTGAACTGTTAACTTGGAACGTGTAACGTTAACTTTAACGTTAACGGGTAACTGTAACGGTAAGGGGAAAACTTAATTCTTGAACTGGTATACGGGAGCGGAAACGGAACTTTTAACTGAACGTAACGGAACTTTAACCCCGGAACGTTAACGTTGTAACTTTAACTGGAACGGAACGGGAACGTGATCGGGAACGGGAACGTGTAACGGTAACTGAACTTGAACTGGAACGTTAAACGTGGAACCGGAAAACTAACTGGAACGGAACGTGTAACTTTAACTTGAACCCTTTGGAACTGGTAACGGAACTTACTTTAAACGGTGAAAATTGAACGTGAACGGAAACGGTAACTGAACTTTAAGGTAACGGAATTTAAACTTTAACGTTTTACGGAACTTGAACTTTAAACTGAAACTTTAACGTTAACTTTGAACGGTACCGTGTAACTTTAACGTTTTAACTTTAACTTTTAAAACGGGTAGACTTTAACTTAATTTGGAAACTATTGTAACGTTAACTTTTACTTTAAACGTAACTGGAACGTTTAAATGAACAGAACTTTTAAATTTTAATTTGAACTTGAACTTTAAAACTGTTAACTGTAACTGGAACGGGAACGTGAACTGTAACTTTAACTTTAACTTTAAGGGGGAACGGGAACGTTAACTTAACAGTGGTAACCTTTAAACTTAACTTTAACTTAACGGAACTTGAAACGTAACTGTAACTTTAAATTTAATTTAACTTTAACTTTAAACTAACTAAACCCGGGAACGTAACTTTAAACAAATTTTTAACTGTACTTAACGTAACTGTAACTTTAACTTTAACTTTAACTGTGAACGGAACTGTAACCGTGGAACTTTAACGGGAACGTGGAACGTAACTGGAACGTGTTAACGGGAAACGGAACTTGAACTGAACTTGAACGGAATTTGAAAACTTTAACTGGAACTGTTAACGTTAACTTGTAACTTTAACTTTAACGTTAACTGTTAACGTTAACTTTGAACTTTAACTTGAACGTTAAGCTTAACTTGTAACTGTTAACTGTAACTGTTAACTTAACTGGGAACTTAACTTAACGTTTAACGTAACGTAACTTAACTTTAACTGTTAAACTTAACTGTAACTTAAACTTTAACTTTAACTTTAACTTGACTTTAACTTAACGTTAACTTAACTTAACGTAACTGAACTTTAAACTTTAACTTTAACTTTAACTTGAACTTTAACGTTTTAACTTTAACTGTTGAACCTTTAAACTTTGAACTGTTAAACTTGAACTTAACGTAACGTTAACTTGTAACTTTAACGTTAAACTGTAACTTAACGTTAACGTTAACTTTAACTGTAACGTTAACTTTAAGTAACTTTAACTGTACTGTAACGTGGAACTAGGTAACTTTAACGTAACTTGTAACTTGAACTTTACTTTAACTTTAACTGTAACTTGGAACGTAACGTGTAACTGTAACTTTAGTACTAACTTTAACTTGTAACGGTAGTGAACGAACTTTAACGTTAACTTTAACTTTACTTGAACTTGTAACTTTAACGTTAACTGTAACTTTAACTTTAACTTAACGTTAACTTTAACGTTGAACTTTAACTAACTTACGAACTTAACTTTAACTTTAACGTTTAACTGTTAACTGTAACTGTAACTTAACTTAAACTTGAACGTTACTAACTTTAACTTGTAACTGTAACTTTAACTGTAACTTAACTTTAAAACTTAACTTAATTTAACTTAACTTTAACTTAACTCTTAACTGTAACTTAATTGAACTTAACGTTAACTTAACTTAACTGAACTTAACGTTAACTTAACTAAACTTTAACTTACTGGAACTTTAACTGTAACTTACTTTAACGTTAACTTAACTTTAACTTTAACTTAACTTATAACTTTAACTTGTTAACTTTAACTTAACTTTAACTTTAACTTTAACTTTAACTTAACTTTAACTTTAACTTAACTTTAACTTTAACTTTAACTTTGAACTTTAACGTTAACTTTAACTTTAACTTTAACTTTAACTTTAACTTAACTTTAACTTTAACTTAACTTTAACTTTAATTAACTTTAACTTTAACTTTAACTATGTAACTTTAACTTTAACTTAACTTTAACTTTAACTTAACTTTAACTTTAACTTTAACTTTAACTTAACTTTAACTTTAACTTTAACTTAACGTTAACTTAACTTTAACTTTAACTTAACTTAACTTTAACTTTAACTTTAACTTTAACTTTAACTTTAACTTTAACTTAACTTTAACTTTAACTTTAACTTTAACTTTAACTTTAACGTTAAACTTTAACTTTAACGTGAACTTTAACTTTAACTTTAACTTAACTTTAACTTTAACTTTAACTTTTAACTTAACTTTAACTTTAACTTTAACACTTAACTTTAACTTTAACTTTAAACTTAACTTTAATTTTAAACTTTAACTTTAACTTTAACTT